>JAVJGG010000002.1:37854872-37865074 GCA_035590195.1 Aviceda cuculoides | reverse complement strand
CCAGCCCCATCCTCTGCTCCTCCTGGCACCCCC
Source organism: Aviceda cuculoides (assembly GCA_035590195.1). Classification (NCBI taxonomy): domain Eukaryota; kingdom Metazoa; phylum Chordata; class Aves; order Accipitriformes; family Accipitridae; genus Aviceda; species Aviceda cuculoides. Next base: position 37,865,041 of record JAVJGG010000002.1, on the reverse strand, counting down.
CTCTCCTTTCTGCCTCCCAGTGCATCCTTCCTCCTCTCTGCCTGCTCCCCCCGTCTCCCCATCCTGAGCCCCCTCCAGCCCCACAGCCTCCTCCTGCTGCCCCCCCCCCAAGCCCCTGGCCCCAGCCCTGCAATCTCAGCCTTGCCGGGAGTCACGGGCAGCCAAGAGCAGTCAGGACAGACAGACAGCCCCCAGGCTGATGTGTGGGAGAAAAACCCCCTCTTCATGCTCAGGGGGGAGCTGCCATCCCAGGGGTACAAGCCTGGGGGGCAGCTTGGTCCCAGGGCACAGAGAGTCCCTCACAGGGTGGTCTGTGGGCCAGCACCCCCCCCACTGCCCCAGCAAAGCCCAGGGACCAGGGTGCTGCCCTGGGGAGGGGAGATGTGTGCGTGGAGGGGGGGGCCGCAGGTCTCGATGCAGTGTGTGTGTGTGTGTGTGTGTGTGTGAGCTGCAGGGTCCCGGCACGCAGCTCCCAGCCCCCTCCTCCCCCAAACCAGCCTTACTTTGTACTTGCAGTGCGAGAGCCCGTAGTCTCCGATCTTGACGGTCAGGTCTGCGGTGAGCAGGCAGTTCCGCAGGGCCAGGTCGCTGCCAAGCAAACCCCGGTGCTGTCACCACCGCCACGAGGGGCAGGAGGGGCACCCACCGCCCGGGGGTCAAGGGTCTGCGTTCGGGGACCCTCCGGGCGGCACCGTGGCCGGCGGGGCTGGTGGTGGGAGCGGGACGGCCGTGCAGCGGCGGGGCCGGCGGTCTCACTGCTGAACACTGGGCGTGCCGATAACCAGCCACCAAATGCACAGCAGGAATGCCTGCGCGGCTCCAGCTGCGCCTCCGTCTGTCCGTCCATCTGTCACGCGCTGAGCCAAGCAGAAAGCGGGTGTCCCCAGGCAACGTGAGCCCTGGCACGGGGCCGAGCTCCTGGGCGGCTGCTCCAGCCCTGGAGGGGTCACGCAGATGGGGCACACACGAGACACCCCCCTCCCAGTGCGGCAGGGCCCACCGAGGCCGGGATGCCCATAGGAAAGTCCGTCTCCGGCACAGCCGGGGAAGCCACGTCCCCCCAACCACAGCGCTGGGCACCCTGATGGGGACCCACCCGCAGAGCCTGGCTCGGGTGGGGAAGGTCCGGTGGCCCCCGACGGCAGCGCGCCCCCTCCTCAACAAAATCACTGATGCTGGAGTCTCTGTCTGCAACTCACTCAGCACCAGGATATTGTTGGGCAGGAGGAGCAGCGGTGGGGCGGGAACGCCGGCGTCCTGGGGTCCCCACACATCCGAACCCCCCGATTCCTCCCCAGCACCCCCCCCACCGCTCTCCCGGGGCACCAGGCCAGCCTACCTGTGGATGTAGTTGTTCCTGTGCAGGTGCAGGACGCCGCAGGCCACCTCGCACGCCATCCTCTGCAGGGTCAGGGGGTCCGGGGTCATGGCCTCGGCCCCCCGGCAGCTCCGCAGGTACCCCTTCAGGTCACCCTGCAGGGCAGCGCCACTGTCACCCTCCCCGGCGCTGGGCTCGCCGGGGGCTCAGCCGTGCCCAGCAAGGCAGAGCACGGCCTCGCACCCTGCCCTGCCCTGCCTGCAGCCCTGCCTGCAGCCCTGCCTGCAGCCCTGCCAGCCCCTCCGTGGCACCCCACCACCGGACCTCGCTCCCCAGCCCCACGGGGAGTGGGACGGGACTCACCAGCGGGCAGAACTCCATCACCAGCAGGTACGGGGTGACTTCGGCGCACTGGGCCAGGCACTGCAGGAGGTTGGTGTGCTGGAGAGCCCTGTGCGGGGCAGAGCAACGGGGGCACGTCGGCATCACGCCGGCTGGGGCTGGGGGACAGTGGCAGCCCCTGGGGAACCGTCTCCCTGCATCCTCGGCTGCTGCGCCGGGGGCCAGCGCAGGGACTGCCGGGAGCGCCGGGAGCGGGTACCAGCACGTCCCAGCGCCCCAGGACGTGCCACAAAGGGACATTTGTTCAGCTCTGCTGGGGCAGGGAGCAGCTCCGTGCCTCCCCCTCGGCCCCACTCTGCCCATGACCTCACCGCAGCCCACTGCCCCCGCGCCACGGCCAGCGGCTCCCGGCACAGCCCTCGTTCTGCCGCAGCGAGCCCCAAGCAGATGGACAGTGGGGCCGGGACAGAGCCTTGCTGCCCGGAGAGCTCGGCTGGGCACCTCCATGGGGCAGCCACAGCTCTGCTCTGCAGCGGAAAATGGCACGGAGGAGGAGACCGGGCACCATCCACCAGCATCATCCACCAGCATCCCCACTCCCGGCGGTGCCCGCTGCAGCAGCAGCACGGCGGAGCGACCCCAGATGTACCTGTAGGGCTGCGCTTCCTCCAGGAACTGCATCTGGTCCTGCACGCTGGCGCTCGCCTTCAGCTCCTTCACCACCACCTGGGTGCTGCTGATGCCCGAGTTCACCTCCCCCAGGAACACCTGGGGCAAGGGACAGCCTCGTCCCCCTCCGTCCTCACCCCAAACACCGTCTCGCGCAGCCCAGGCCCCTCCAGTGTCCCGGGGGGGTATCCCCTGCCGCTCACCTTGCCGAACCAGCCGTGCCCGATCTCCTTCAGGTAGAGCAGGCTCTGCCGCCCCAGGTCCGCCGACTTGAGGAGCTGCACTGTAACAGAGCACATCCAGCTGCCCGCGCGCCCTCCTGCCCGCCCGCCGCTGTACCCGCCGGTCCCGGCCGAACCCCGGCGTCCCCACCGTGCCACCCGGTGCCAGGCCCTGCATCGCCCCGGGGGGCTCCGGAGCATCCCCGGCAGCAGCCACCCCCAGGCACCCCGCAGCCAGGGCATCCTCCTGCGCCAGCATCCTTCCGCAGCCACGCCTGCCGGGGGACGTGGGGTACCGGTGTCCCCAAACCGGGCGGTGGTGGCGAGCTGGCTCCCTGCCCCTTCTCCTCCCCAGGGACTGGGGAGACCAAAGCCAAGCCCAGTGGGAGCTCTGGCATTTAGCTCCTTCCCGGCCCCCCCCCGCTCCGGCGCGGGTCCTGCCCCTCGGACACCCATGCCAAGGGCGGCCGGCAATGGGGCCATTGTTGGGCTGCGCCGCGCCGCCTCGCACCGCGCCGGCCCCGCCACACTGCTGCCATTCTCCAGGCCGGGGAGCGATGCTGGGCGGGAGGGGGCCGCGGCCAGGCACCCCCCACATTCCTCTCCCACTCGCGGGCTTGTTTACGCGGGACCGGAGCTAACGGGTGTCACAGTGTCCTGTCCCACCCCAGCGGGGTGCACGCTGCTCCCCCAGGATGGTGCCACGCACATGGCCGGGGACAGACCACCCTTGCACGGAGGGACCCCGGCAGCACGCCCCCGGGACCCCGGCCGCCGGCCCCCGGCCCAGGAGCTGCTCCTGCCCGATCCAGGGCTCTGCTGAAGCCGTCCCTCCTCGGCTGGGGAGACCCCCCCCCATCCCGACCTCACCCCGCCGCCCCCTCCCCGCGGCGCGGTGACGCGGGACCCCCAGCCGCGGTGCTCGGGGGTCCTGCACGGCTTACCTGAGCGCCCGGGCTGCTTGGCCATGGGCAGGGAGACCTTGGTGAGGGGAAGGACGTAGACCTCGGGGCCATGCTGGGGGGCGGGCGAGCCCTGGGCCGAGAGCTCCGTCACGTAGTCGTCCCCCTCGGCGTTCTCAAACTCCTGGGCCGGGGGGCGCGCGGGGGGGCACACACCGAGCAGACACAACTGACCCTGCGGGTTCCCCACTGCCAGCAACCTGCCCCGCACGCCCCTCTGCCGGCCGCCCCGACGGGCTCACCCGCGCCCCACACGCCGCACACCCCCGGGACCCCAAAATCACACCCTCCCAAGCACACGACCCGGTCCGCACCCTGACAGCAGACCCCCACCCCCCCCCCACTCCCACCACGGGGATGGCCCTGGACCCGCACCCACTCCCCACCGCCCCGTCCCATTACCTGGCTGCGCCGTCCGGCCAGCCCTCGGCTCCCGAAAGCCGCCCGGGTGAGCAGGTAGGCGATGGTGAGCATCTCGCCCTGCCCAGCCCTGCCTCATGGTGCTGCCTCGCCCCGCGCCATGTGCCACCACCCGCCGCACACGGGCAGTGGCCGGTCCCGGCCGTGCACCCCTATATAACCGGGGCGGGGGCACGGGGGGACTCATTGTTCCCCTCCGGCACGGCGAGGCGCTGCGGCCGGTGTGGGACGGTTACACAACGGTCCGGCGTGTGCTCCGTCCCCCCTGCTCCGCCTGACCCCCTCCCGCCGCGGGCGCCACAAGCCTCCACAAAAATCCCAGCAATTAGAGAAAAAAACCATTTCTCGGCACATTCTGTGCCTGTGAGGTCAGGGTGCCTCCCACCCCCGGGGGCGTGCGGGTGGGACCGCTGCAGCCCTTAACCGTGCCGTGGCCTGGCCCCGCACAGAGCCAGGAGCCTGGATGGGTCAGGATATGTCCCGCAGAGATGCTGAGCCCTGTGGATCCAGGCTCAGCAGAGCAGGGATCTTGGCTGGGTCAGGATACGACCCACAGTGATGCCGAGCCCTGGCAGCACCCTGGCAGGCAGGGGGGGCTGAGCTCCCCCTGAGCAAAGCTATCCTGAGCCGGAACACATCCTGCACCGGTGCTGGGGTTGGCCCTGGCAGGAGCGGGGGATCACGCACCGGGATCCTCCGGGTGCCTCCGTCCTTCCCTGGGCTCCCGGGGAGAAGCCCCCCTGCTGCCCCGGGATCCTCCGGGTGCCTCCGTCCTTCCCTGGGCTCCCGGGGAGAAGCCCCCCTGCTGCCGCGGGTCCCTGGGCAAGCCTGGCCCGGGGACACCCCTGCCTTCCGTGTCCCTGCACCCCCAGCTCACCTTGAAGCCGATGTCCCCCTTCTTGCAGCACAGGCAGGCCAACATGAGGAAGATGAAGGTGAAGAGCCCCGAGAAGGAAACAGCCACGACGGCCAGCGAGGAGGACCAGGAGAGCTCGCTAAGGGGGGTGCCGTCTGCGGGGACAGGAGGGGCACGGGCTCAGGGCAGGGCACGGGGGGGGACCGGGGAGGGACGAGGCTGTGTCGGGGGGGTCCTGCCCGGGTGGGGGGTCACAGGATGCAGGGGCACATTGGGACTCGGGGGGGGCTTCGGCAGGGAGCGCTCAGGGGGAGCGGGGGTCCCAGCACCGCTGTGCCCACTTTGCTGGCTCAGCTCGTGCCCAGGATGGGTGGGGGGCCCAGGAGGGACCCCAGAGCCGAGGCAGGACCCCGCCAGCAGCCCGCACGGAGCAGGACGGGGGCACTGTCCCCATGGACGCAGGGTGGCAATGACACCCCGTGAGAGAGGTTGCGCTGGCTCAGGGGTCCCGGGCACCCCTGCCCAGCCGAGCCGCGGCCCCGGGCTTTGCCCTCCGGTGGGTACGGCAACAGCGGCAGCAGCCCCGGTCGAAACGGCATCCCGAGGCCGGCTGGACGCCGTGCCTGCAGGAGCCGGGAGGATGGGAAACTGGTCCAGAGCCAGCTCCTGCCCTGTCCCGTCCGCAGAGCTCGGAGATGAGATCCCCCAAGGGAAGGGTCTGCCGGAGACCCGCCAGCGCCGCCGGGAGCCCTCAGCCCGGCACAGGGCAGACCCAGCTCCTGCTGACACCGACAGCTCAGCCTCTGCCCCAAACCACCCCCCGGGCAAACCCCGGCGCCCGGCGCCGAGCCCCGCACCGGCTCCAGACCGCAGGCCGTGGGGATGGGGACGTGGCTGCTCCGGCCGGGCACCGCACCCTCCGGGCACCAGTTCACCCCACTCCAGCCCGCGCCGCGTCCCCTCCGGGCAGCAGGGACCACGGTGGCGGCGGCGGTGACCGCGGCCCAGCTGCCCGTCCTCGCCGGGCCCCTGCCGCCAGCTGCAGCTGCCACATTACTATTCTGCCCAGAGCCTGCCCGAACAACCGGGGCGATTGTGGTGGGAGGAAGCCGGAAGGCCACGGTGCTGCCAGCGCAACCGGCCTCGCCGGGGACCCGCACGCAGCCCCACGGCGCCCAGCACGGTGCCTTCCCCGCGGGACGCTGGGGCTGGGAAGGGTGCCCTGCCCTAACCCACGGCCCCGCTCAGCCGTACCCCCCGCCCCGGTCCAAACCCCCGTCCAGCGCCGCAGTCCCTCCCCAGGCCACCGAGCGTGGTGCCAAGCCCCTCGGGAACGCTCATGGCGCACAGGTGGCTCCGGCACACGGCCCACGGCGTATCGCCCCGGCACCGGCCCCGCGCCCCGACCACGCTGTCCCTCCGCTGCCGCCCACGCCGCGGCTCAACACCGTGCTGCCAGCTCCCGTGTGTCCTTGAGAAAAGCACCTGAAGGGCACAGAGGGTCTGGGGAAGGGTCTTGCCGCCCCGGCGGGAGACGGCGGCGCACGGCTGCTCCCAGGCTCTGCCCGGCACAGGCGTGGAGCACCCTGGCTCCCGGCACGGCGGTGAGCGGATGCACCGGCCCCATGTGCTTTGGCACAGCCTGGGCCACGGCAAAGTCTTTGCTGGCGCTTGCGAAGGAGCTCAAGAGCCATCTTCTGAGGCTCGTGGATGCAAAGCCGAATCTGGGAGGAGCAGGGGGTGGCGTTCCCCCTCCTTTCAGCTGGTTTCCATGGTGAACACACTTTGTGCCGCGAATGTCACCATTTTCCCTGGATAGTGGGACAGCAAGAGAGAAAATGACTCACTGAAAAGAGCCTTTTGAACGTCGACGGGGAACAGAGCGCGGCGACAGAAGCCTTTCCAACAGGGACCGTCAGCTGAGCCGCCCCTTGGCCGCGGCTCGGGAACTGGAGCTTTGCAAACAAACCACTGTCCAAACCAATGGGCCAGTGAGGTCCGACCGGTCCTGCCTCAGTTTCCCCATCTCCACGACCGGCGCCCTGGGAGCTGTGACCAGCCCAGCCGGCGCAGGGTGCCACGCTGGGGCAGGGGCACCACCACCACCGTGACCCAGTGCCACTGGGCAGCTGCCCGGGCAAGCAAGCGCTGCCCTTCCCCATAACCGCAGCACAGGCGTCCAGCATGGCGATGGGAAATGTGGCATCGTTTCAGAGGCCAAACGCTCCCCAAACCGGGTCGAATGCACCTGCAGCAGCAGCTGCCGGAGCACCGCGGCGCAGGGAGCAGCATGGCGGCGGCGCTGGTGGGGCAGGGGGAGCAGCACCCCCCGGCTGAGCCCTGCACACCACGCCGGGACAGGCCGGGGTAGGTGGTGGTGGGGTGACCATCCTAGGAGGACTGGGACCACTGCGCAGCCCTGCCTGGCACCATCACGAACCCCCCACTCCAGCTGTGGGGGTCCCATGGGACTCCTCCAGCTGCAGCTCTGCAGCGCTCCCCCCCCCCCCAAAAAACCCCACTCATGCAGAGCCGGCCTCACCACTGGGGGTCAGGCTGAGAACGGCCAACTCGGTGCATCCTCCAGCCTGGCCAGCAGGAACTGCTGCATCACCCAGGCAGCCCCCAGCCCCCAGGGCCAGCCCGGGCCAGCGACCCACCCGGCAGCGGGGCCGCGATGCGCCGACGGCTGCCTGCGAGCCGGGTAACACCGACCCCTCACCCCGGCCAGCCCTGCGGCGTGGGGACAAGCCGCGGTTTGGTGGCAGCAGCGAGGCCGCAGCTCCAGCCCCAGGGGCACCTGCCCCAGCCCCACGTCCAGCTCCGGCAAACGGGAGCAGAATGGCAACGGAGGGAGCCCGGGGATGCCGGATGCAGGGTGCAGCGGGATGCAGCGGGGTGCAGTGGGATGCAGCGGGGCGCAGCGGGGCGCAGCGGGGCGCGCGCTGCCCTCCCACCCCATGGAGCTGCTGCCGCTCACCCCGCAGCTGGCAGAGCCCTGCCTGCACCCCCCAGCCTCCTGCATCGCCCACCCGGCCCAGGTCGCATCCCCGAACGCCGGTTCCTAACAGGGATGGGAAAAAGCTGGGGGGAGGGGGGCCGGGTGTGGGGTCCCAGCCCTGCAGCACGACGCCGCTGCCCGCTCTGCCGGCCGCCATGCCTTTGCTGACTCACGTTTGCCGGGTGCCTGCGGCCGCCTCGCCGGCCATGGCACGCTGCCGCTGGGCCGCCCTGCGAGCCGGGACGATGCTGTGGCCGCCGCTCGTCTCTCCCCGGTGGAGAAGGGAGCCCGGCACGGCGAGCGGAGGCTGACGTGTACGGAAGGGACGAGCCAGGGGCTCCCGCAGAGGCCGGCGGCAGCTCAGGGCTCCCAACCCGGGGCGAAGCCAGCGTGCGGGGCCGGCCACGGGCAGGCAGCACCTGGCCGCTGCCCACCCAGCCGGGTGCAGGCAGGGCTGCCCAGCACCCTCCCCGACCAGGCAGAGCAACGTACGATAGCTCCAGGACGGAAAGCTGCAGGGCACGGCACATCGTGACCCCCCCCTCCCCTGCTCCGGCCTGGCTTCTCGCTGCGGGACCTGGTGGAAGACGCAGTGCCGTGCCTCAGTTTCCCCATCTGTAATTCACAGAGCGTGGTTGACCCCGGGACTGCCCAGGGGCTGCACGGCGGGGTGAGGGCTCGCAGGGCCGTCCAGGAGGCAACGGATGCTCCGCCACCTCAGGAGGATGGTCTGCACATCTTCCCCTGCCCCTTCACCACCCCACCACGGCCCCCACCCCATGAACCTGCCGGGACCTGCATCCCGGGCTGCAGCATCCTGCAGCAGGTGCCCAGCTGGGAGAGGCAGGATTCGGGCAGGGTGCAGGGCAGGTGTTGGGCAGGAGCAGGGCAGGATTCGGGCAGGGTGCAGGGCAGGATTGGGGCAGGGTGCAGGGCAGGGATTGGGGCAGGAGCAGGGAAGGATCTGTGGCAGGAGCAGGGCAGGATTCGGGCAGGAGCAGGGCAGGATTTGGGGCAGGAGTAGAGCAGGATTGGGGCAGGAGCAGGGCAGGATTGGGGCAGGGAGCAGGGCAGGACCCAAACACACCGGACCCATCAGCACCTCCAGCCACGGGCTCGGCGTTCCCCTGCCCCGGCAGCTCTCCCAGCACAGACGCAGCCCTGGTAACGTGTTAATCCCCGGGTCCATGGGCAGCTTCCAGGAAAGCAATTTTACACCCCACAGGACGAGCGCTCTGCTCACCCACATGCATCCAGGCGGCAAGAAACCATCCGCTGCCATTTAGCACGCAAACGCGAGGCTGCTCCTCGCGGTCCGGCTGCAGCTCCGGAGGGAAACTGAGGCACTGGGAAGCTGGGCAGCGGGAGAGAAGCGGGATGGCCCTGGCTGCCGCACCCCCGAGCCCGGATCCCTCCTGCCACGGGAGCAGCCGGGAGCAGGGAGCAGGGCCGGGGCTGGCGCTGCCCACCGATGCCAGCCGGGAGCCCGGCACAGAGCCGGTACCCGCAGCATCCTCCACCAAGATGCCACGGGAGCTACGCATCCCCTCGCAGCGGCCAGCCGAAACCGGGACGCGAGGAAGCAGCACCCTGCACCCCCCGAGCCCTGAAGACCTTTTCCCGCCAGAAAGTGCCGGAGCCATTTGGGCAACCTCTCCGGTGATTAATAGATCAGTTAATTTTAAATGCAAGGCACGCCTTGTTAATCTGTTATCCTTATGTATCTTTTAATGTGGGCTTATTTAACCAATGCAGAAGTATTTTAAAAGGATTGATTCTTGTCTCTTAATTCTGGTTTTATCATCTTGGGATGAATTAGCAGTAAAAAAATAATTAGATGGAAAATAAAAAAAGATCATCCATCATTTTCTAACATGATGAAATAAAAATTAGGACTGTAATAAGTACAGGCCAAGCCGCATCATTGTTGTGCATACACCAAGCGTGTCAGCCTGATTAGAAACAAAAAATCGAGTTCCTCCATCAAAGCCTGCCCTGCTGCAGAGCCGCCTTTCCAGCCGACACAGCCCAACCGCGACCAACTTTCTCCATTTTCTGAGAGAACAGTAATATAAAAAAAGCACGCAAAGCAAGATTCAATGGATTATTTAGACCAAATTCTCGCGCTCGGCGTTTTGAATCGGGTCCGAATCGGGGGCCGTAAAGCCTCCCACGACAGCAGGGACGCTACGGCCGCACGACGGCAAACCCACCGTCCCGAGGGACAGGGAGCGACCTGGGCCCTTCGCACCCGGTGGGAGCACCCGCCCCCCCTCCCCGGCCCGCGCCCCGGCAGGGACCCCGCCAGCCCCGTGCCGGGACCAGAACCGGGAGCGACGCCGGCAGCCGGGGCTGCCCGTGAGCTCGGCACCGCGGTCCC
>JAVJGG010000002.1:37822093-37848847 GCA_035590195.1 Aviceda cuculoides | reverse complement strand
GGGGTTGTCACCAAAAGGGGGGGGAACAAATGTCAAAGTTGGGGGGGGGGGAACAAAAGGCACCAAATACACCCCAGGGGGGAAGATGCCACCAGACTGGGGTGTGTCCTCAAGGGAAGGACAAGGTGCCACCAAAACAAGCGTCATCACCCACAAATGTCACCCAGCCGGATCGGGGCCCCACCCTGCACGTGAGCCCGAGACGCCTGGGTGCCCCCCCCCAGCCGGGGCAGTGTCGAGGTCACCCGGGGTGTGGTGACAACCCCGGGGGGGGGGACGGGACACGGGACTCAGGTGTCCGGGCACGTGAGGGATGGGGCACGGGGTCACGGCCGGATGCTTGGGTCCCCCAGCACCCCTTAACCCCCCCACCCCCCATTTTTGTTTTCTCTCGGTGCCTTTTAATTGGAATTAACACTGTGGAGGTTACTAAATACAATGTCATTACCATTTTATTTATGCAATATGCTGTGATCTCCCATTTCTGTAACAAAATGCAAGTATCCGTGACCCTGTTCCCAGGCAGGTATCACAAACCCTTATGTATTGTGTTATTAAACATAAATATTAGCCTTCCATAACCTCACAGGCCCCAACGTATCAATTACGATGATTATGATTTATATCGGAGTGGTTGTCTTCCTAAACCTCAGGTTGTAACATTTAAACAGAAAGGTTCAATCCGCATTTTGCTCCTCTTTTAACCCCCCGCCCATTTGAACAGATGTATAAGCACACACCTACAGCTGCGCAGAGAAGTTTTGCAAGTATAAAATGACATTTCAGAAATGAAACCACAGAACTTTCAACAAAGGTGCAATTTCCTGCCTAAACTGCAACTTTCTTTTATCAAGTGCACCAGGTAAATCCCCTCCTGGTACAAGTAAGGTCTAATGCTTTAATCCACAGACAACGTTTTTGTTAAGCACAAACGGCAATGCTGTACAAGAACTAGAGACAGTCATGGCTGCAGAAGGGTGTCACCCAAGGACATAACTCTCTAAATGTTTGTTTCACTGCAACTGTCTGTAAAAGACATCACAATCCAGAGGAGCAAATGTTTGTGGATTTGACTGTTAAAGATTTTTATCTTTATCAATCTTAAATCAATTAGTGCTTTAAAAATAACCCCAGAGCAGAATGTAAAAATAATTTTTTTTTTTTTTTTTTTTAAATTTACAGACTATAGGTGAGTTATTATTAAGGTCAAGGAAATCATGAATTCCTTAGCTTTACCATAATGAAAGCAAATAGAAACACTTTCGTACCGCCCATTTAAAGAAAAATAAGCTGATACTGCTTTACATATACCCTGGAAAAATACCACTAATCCTAGCTTGAGGTAAAAATTGTAATAACTTTGGTAATCATTTTCAGTGCTTCTGCTATCTTTATTCAAAATGCTTTCACATCAGCATATTAATGCAAGTTTTTTAAAAGCACTACAATCACTCTAGAGCAAACCCTGTGCAACCCAAGAATTTGCATTTCCTACAAAACTGCTGGAATGCAGCATTAGCTGACATCTTGTTTCCTGTTCCTTCGGATGAGTATTTTCATACTGAAAAGCTGTGCCAATCTCACAGCTTATTCCACAAGGATACAATAGCCATAGTTGCATTGACAAATATGGTGATAGCACAGATGAAAGTTCTAAATCAGGAATGTGTTGAGATTTGCCCATAAAGGCATAGCTAAAATACTTCTGTTTCACACTTTGATGATTATGCTTACATTTATTATCCAAATTTGATATAGCGATTCTTCAAAAGCCATGACAGTTTTGGATATTTCTGTAACTCTACAAAGATCATATTTAAAATATTTTTTTATTTTCCTCCATATGTCTTTATATTCACAATGAAAACTAGGTAACTACATGAAAATTGAAACATTTGCAGAAACACTGAGGACATGTTAGGTACACATCCTAAGTATACCTACTTCACCCTCATTTAGGAATACCCAGACTGAATTAATTTCAATTTAAGAATTCAAACTAAAAAAGAGCAAAAAAATTCTACAAACTGAAGAGCACACAAGGAATCAATGTTTCAATGCACAGTTTAAGATTATACTTGTGTAATCTTTAGATAATTAGATGTCCCATTTATTTTATTGCCAAGAGCAATTTCTGCTTTCCATTAGCTATTTATGCCATTTTCCCACAGAACAGCAGATCAATTACCATCAGCACCGTGCCTGACAACCTGAGAAGAGAAAGCACCATCCTGTTTTAATCTGCCCAGGAGGAGGTAACAGCTGCAAAGGCTACATCCCAAAAAAAAAAAAAAAAAAAAATCATCACAATATAAAAGCTTTCCTATGTCAACAGTAGGTAGCACTTAAGAGCATTACTTGCTTTTATGGCCTCTCTTGATGTATTTGGCCTCCATTGCTACATTTCACATTTATACCTGTGTTGCCGAAAACTCGGAATAAAGAATTTATCAACACCAATTTGATGCAGATAAGCAGACACTTTATTGATGGCAGGTGCACGAGTGAGTGCTCTAACAACGCACACCTAAACACCGAAGTCATACATCTTATATAGAACTTGCTCATACATATTCATTAGATTTCCAAGAAATATTATTCATATTCATTAGATTTCTGAGAAGCTATTAGCATATGCAAATGTCCTTTACGCAGGCACATTGACGGTCTCTGGTGGTCTTCTGGAGTCCTCTAGTGGTCTTCCATAGTCTTCCTCACTTGTCCGCTACTTGACCCTCCTCAGGTGATTCTGTACAGTATGGTCTTTTACATGCTTGTTAGTGTTCTTGGCAGGTAACTACGAGTTGCTTCATTCGACTCTTCCCAGTTCCCATTAATTCTAGATTCTGGCATCTTATTCATTCTTCTAAGTTATAAAATACTCCTACAAATAAACACTGTGTACAAATTACCTTGAATCTTAAGCCTGTTATCTAAAGCTCTAAATGTTCCTACTAGATGATTTTGGCCAGTTCCTTCGGCCTTGGTACGGGCTGTACAGAGGATTTCATAGTAGCTGTCGGGCGTTGGTTAAATGTGCAAAATACAATAGATATACAATTTTACTAAAATATTTCTTATAATTCTATGTTCCTATTAAAATCAAATACAATTAATTCTAACTAGTAGCAAATCAGTAACACCTGCACCTAAAGCTTTTACACCAAGAATGAAATAGAAAACTAAGTATTTCTCTATGAAAACTGTATGCTGCAAACAGGTTCAGAAAGCTTTAAAGGTTATGCATCAGTCCTGCAAGGCACTGCAAGCTGTAAATGCCTCCTCAAGTTAGTGACAGCATATGCCACTCAACAGCTGTCAGAATTAAGCAATAAATCTTAGTTGCAGCTGGTAAACATGTATTCCATGAAATGAATACTCCCCAGGCTTCATACACACTGTTCCCATGGAGGTCAGTGGGGCACCACACACAGCTCAATGGGATGATCTCATTTATAACAGGGACTTACAGCCAATTCTGTCCAGCTGCAAAACAACACTGGTTTGGTGACTGTTTCCAAGCATTTAAAAATCAAGCACACGAGGAATTTTATCCTGGCATGCTAATAAGATCACATGCTTATTGCACAGCTGAATCTCTAAGTTTAAGACCTTGGGTGGGGGGCGAGTGTAAGGAGCAAGAAAAGAATATTTAGGAAAATGGTCTGAAATTAGGAAAAAGGACCAGAAATATAAGTAGTGTCAAACTAATGAAAAATAAAGACCAGTTCTGTTATATCTGCATGGTCTTGGGTTTAGATTAATGACTTAAAAGTTAGAAGTGTATTTACTATACAATGCCTTACAAAAATTTATTTTTATATTATTGAGCAAGAAGTCTACAAATGGTCAATTACATATTTCTGAATGTTTCTTCTGGCAAATAGGTTTTGTTTCTGCAGCAACATGTTTTGGAATTCATGCTGGTCTTTAAGTCCAAGATCAAGCTTTCAAAATGTGTTTCTTCCTTTTCTTATTGGAAGGCGTAACATCACTTACCTACTTCAAAGTGCTGGTAAAATCCCCAGGTGATTGCAGAAAAAAATGCCGTAAGAATTATTAATCAATAGCAGAAGCTTACACAGATCCTTGCCATATTCCAGTTCAGACAAGTGCTCAAATGTCTGTGTGTGTGGTATTTCCCATAGTTCAAATAATTTCTCTCTAACTTCATAATTAAATTAAATCATATCACATTATCCTACTGTGGTCTTTGCAGAACTGGAGAAGTATACAATTGCTAATATTTTTGCAGATAGTAACATAAGAATAAAACAGTGATATGCTGTGTAGTTTACACTGAGTGGAGGGGACAGATGAGTTTCTTACTTATTTCACTCTATTCTAGACTCAAGAAATCTTTTGTATTGTGTCACTCAAAATGGCTTAACATTTGGTTTCCAGAGAAACTGGTTGCTTATGAAAGCTGACTGACAACTGCTTATACATAAATTTCTTTCCAGAAGAGTCAGCCAGCTGCTTGTTTGGGCTAAGAACACGTGATACTTATTACTTCCTATTTGTCATCCAGCTGGTACCTCATGACTCACAAGCATGCCAATTCATTCTTGCAGTTCCTCAAAGCCTCTTCCCATTAAGACAGTTACACAAAAATTGCAGATCAGTTTGTATTTTCTACTACTTACAGTCAGTTAAGTCTATACCATGGACTCTGAGGAGTTTTTTTTCCTATCTTCAAAGCAGCTCATTCTGGACTGTTATGAAACACACTGTCTGATCAAAATATGTTAGTGTTCACCAACAATGATGTTCAGGAACAGATGAACAAACTTCTACCATGTTTGCCTTGAGCAAACACTCTAGAGTATGTGGATTTGTATTAGCAAAAAAAGCCAAAAATTGAGTATGTCATTCAGGAGGGACCACACTCCTGTGCAACTGAGAGAGACCAAATATCATTTATAGATGAAGTTATGCACTGACTTACATAAAGGGAATTTAAGAAGTTAAGCTAAACTACAGATGTCTGCACGTCACCCATTAGGTCTCAAAGATGACAGGAGCAGTTGCTCTGGTTGATAGAACAGGAACAGCTTTCACATGTGAATGATGTTTAACTGAACTGGAAACACAAAGGATTTTTCAAATGTAGCCTACTGTCCACAACAGGAAAGTCACTCAATATTTCTAGTGAATTAGAAACTTTCCTCCCCAAACAACAGATTCTCCAAACACATGCCTTCTGCTGACATACGATTCAAAAAAGTCATTACATCAATACTAAACCTGTAAGATTATCACTGTTATTTCTGCTATGCAATCCTCCCCCCCCCCCCCCAGTTTTGGAACAATAGCATTAATTTTCCTCAGGGTTCTGTTCACAGTTATAACAGCTATCAAAAAATACATTGCTTTCAGTTATTATAACCATTGTAGCTATCAATGCTGAAAGCTAAAGCTTAAAAAAAAATCAAGTACTAAAAACTTGTGATAAAACATCAGTTGACAACACTGATGTAATTAATTTACTACTGGCAAAAAACCCAGCAGCAGCAGAAACCCTCACAAGTATCAAGAGTCACCCTTGGGAGAACGGAAAACGTCAAAGAAGTCTGCTCTCTGCTTCCACATGTGTAGTTATTCATGGGTTTATATACCCATAAGAGACACAGCCACGTCAGAGGAACAGTGGCTTTTAGCAGCTGCCACTGGGAATCAAGGTCCCGGTAGCAAGTCTTCTCCGAGCAGCCATCTCAAGACAACTTTGTGACACTGAGAAATCACCTACAAACCTCACCCTACAGCAGCCTCCTGCCCAAACCACACAGACATGAAATACTAGCGAGAAGGCTACCGCACAGTGCGGGTGCTCTGCAACAGCTGGTGCCCCAAATGCAGGGTACTCACCGGCTGCCATCCAGAGCCCAGAGCTGCATCGGCCTCCACGGCAGCCGTAGGCACTGGGGCTGGCCAAGCATGGGGGACAGTCTGGAGAGGCTCACCGTTAGAGAGAGGGGCTCCCCCCACCCTCCCTTGCCCCCCAGCCTGGAGCAGCCAGCAACCCCACCAGGTGCTGTCATGCAAGGGGCCATATCCACCTGGCCCTGAGCGGGCCTAGCAAATTGCCACCAACTACCCAGTAAAGCTCTTCCACGCAGCCAGCCTCACCCTACAGCATTTCACCTCTCTCCTCTACCAACACGCCAGGTTTTCTCCTCGTTTCCAAGACCGTTAAAGCTATGCAACTTAAGGAAACGCTGACACTCTTACTTAGGCTGCAACCACCGGCCTAGCCACCATCTTGAATGCGGGCACTGAGCCGACATCTTGGGTGAGGCTCTTCCTTTTCCACTCGCACATAAAGCCGCAGTGGACGAGGGGGCTAGGAGGGAAGGTTTATTTATCCGCTTCTCTGCCCTCACCCAAAATGGCCGCTGCCGCATCCGATCCTCCGTGAGCCGGGCACCGCGCCGGCGCGTCCCAGCGGCCGCTCTGGCCGCGCTCTAGGGTTGAGGGCGGCGGGGCTGCCGGAAGCGGAGGCGCCCGGGCGTCCCATTGAAAGCGCCTCCATGCCGCCGTGCTGCTCTGCGCCCCGGGCAGGTATCGCCGGCGGGGGCGGGCGGCTGCGCAGAGCCCTCAGCGGCACCCACCGGCCCACCCTGCAGCCCCTGCTGGGCACCCACCCATCCCAGCCGCCCTCAGCACCGCGAGGACACGTAGCCGGACCCAACAGCGGGGTGGGAAGAGGACGAGCTCGTAGGCCCTCCTGCCACTGGGCAGGGGCGGCGGTGGCTTCGGCGGGTGGGAAGGGATGAAATCACCTGGCCGACATGTGCAGGGGTGGCAGGGCAGCTCCCCGCGGAGCCGGCCCCGGTGCCCAGCATCCCTTCCCTCCCGGCATGCAGGAGACCAGCGCAGCCCGTATCTGGGGCAGGATGGGATGGGGACGAGGACTGGGATGGGATGGGGAAGAGGACAAGGGCAGGGGTGAGCTCGGGCTGGGGCTGGGATAGGGATGGGAGACGAGGAGGAGGCCAGGGATGGGATGGTGCCTGTGCCTGCCCAGTCCGGCAGCCCTGCCCTGCCCTGCCCTCCCGGGGGAGACCTGGGACGCCCAGCTCAGCCGGGACCCTCTGCACAGCAGTCCCATGCCTGGGCACACTCTTTGCCCAGGTGACAGCCCTGGCGCTCAGCCCCGGCAGCTCCATTTGACATAGCCGGGAGCAGGGTTGAGCCCTGTTAGGGTCTCCCAAACCCCCCGCCACCCCCAGTGCTGCCCATCGCCCCTGGGCCCTCCCCGAGCCCCCAGCGACCCTCCTCTCGTCCCGGTTCCTTGCAGTTCTCCGACGTGGCTGCAAAGGGGAAGATCCCAAAGAGGAATTGAGGCCAAAAGCCCCAGCAAGGATCCCGCCAGGCAGCACCCGGGGTGCAGCCCTGAGCTCAGGGCTACGGTGGGGACAGTCCCACCCTGGGCAAGGCACGTGCCCGGCGAGAGGCACGACGTGGCACCAGCCCGACCAGTATCCCCTCCTCAGCCGGGCTCTGCCGCTGCCGCCTCTCAGGCAGGCGAGCAGCGCGCTCGCCCCAATTAGCAGGGGAGATTACCCCGCACGGATCCTGCCAATTTGCTCCGGCTTCCCGGCTGATTTGTCTGGGGCTGCGGCTAATCCCCTCCGGGGCAGACACCAGATTGAGCCGCGATCTCTGCGCGGCGGCTGCCAAAAGCACCCTGCACTCCTGACCTCCTTCCCGGCCCACCGGTCGGGCTCGTCGGCAGCCAGCGGGGTCTACTCATCCCACCCTAATCCTGGGGCGGGGGGAGACGGGCTCCTTCATTGGGGATCTTTGGCAGAGCCTGCAACAGCCGCGCCGCCACCGCCAGCCTTGCTCACCGCCCGTTGTGCCGACAGGGACGGGGGTTTGTGCCACACGGCCGGCAGCCCCGGTCCCAGGGGACCCCCGGCGAGCGGGGAGGTGGGGGTCCGGCGCTGGCGCAGCAGCGGGGCACAGGCAGCCATCCGGTGAAAATCTGCATCCCCGGTTATGCAACGCCGCTGATTTATTCATGCCTGAACCGGGCACTGGCCTAGAAATGAGCCTTGGCGATGCTGAGGAGGGGCAGGGCTGGGAAGATGCTGGAGAATTGAGCCCCAGGGGAGGGCTGAGCCCCAGGGGAGGCTGCGGGAGCGGACGGAGCACCCAGGGGTGCTCACACCGCAGCCGGTGATGCCATCCTACCCACGGTCAACAGGGCTGCGCGCAGGCAGCAAGGCCCCCCCGGGGACAGGCAGTGAGGGGGCCGATCCCCTCTTCTCCTCCCACGCCAGATTTTGCATGATTAATCAATTTAACCACAGCAGCTTCCAGCACCCAGCCCGAGCTGCGCTGGGCCGGGAGCAGGAGACGGCGGCAAAAGGCTCTGGGTGGCCCAAGCGGAGGCGGGGAAGGGGTGGAGGACGGAAGCGGCGCTCAGGAAACGGTCCTCAGAACAGCAAAAACAGCGAAAACAAGCAGGGTGCCCAGCCTTTCCCGGCAAAATGGGGCCGCCTGCTCCTCCCCGTCCTTTGCTGCTTGTTCGGGCGGCTGAGAGGGGCTGCGGAGACCAGCGGCTCAGCCGGACCAGCCCAGGAGGGAAAGGAGCCGGACAGGACCCAGCCGCCCTCTGCCCCAGCCAGCAGCTCCCTGGGGCTGGAGGAGCTGCCGGGGTCCCAGGAACTCCACGCCAAGTGCCAAAGCGTGGGCAGGGGTAAGGGGCAGCTGTAGGCCGACGGGACCCATGGGTGCCTTGGGACCGCATCCCCCGGGAAGCTGCAGCCAGGAACCCACGCCAGGACAAACGCCAGCGCTGGAAAGCAGCCGAGCTCTGCGGCAGCTTCCCAGGGTGACAAAGGGCCCCCTCTGCCCCTCACCCTGCAGCTCCACATCGTGGTGGGGTCTCCCCGGGAGGAAGGGGGGCTCTGGCCACCTCCTTCCCCGCGCTGCCCAGCTGAGCACAGGCACCGGCAGGACGGATGGAAAACACCCTGGGAATCCGAGGAGCAAACATCTGCTCGCCCCCCGCACCGAGCCCCGGCCTCCTCGGAGGGAAAAGGCTGCGGAGCAGCGGTCGCACGCTCCCTGCCAAGAGGAAACAGATGCCGCCGGCCCGGCCCAGGCATTTCCCGTCACTGTCACGGGGTGCCGAGAGATTTGCAGGTAGCAGAGGCTGCGGGATCACGTTCCTGCCCCGGCCGTGCCTCCCCACATCATCCTGGGTATTTTCTTTTAGGAGGGGGAGCGAGGCGCAGGGTCAAAAGCAAGCACCCGTGTGCCTGGGCTGCTGGGTGGCAGCTCCCACCTCCACCCATCCCTCCCTGGCCAGCCGGAACGGGGGGGCCTCAGCCCAGCCCCCCAACTTCAAAATCTGCAGCTGCTCGCAAGAGGAGGCTCCTGTCCCAGCCCTAACCCACAGGTCCCACACATCCCACCACGGGGAAGATCTTGGGAAGCAGGAACACAGGGTAGGGGGGGTCTGCTGCCTGCTCGCACCATGAGGAAGAGCGGCTCACGCCCTGGCACCGATACGCACACGGGCAGGGAGAAATGCATCAGTGAAGAAAAAGAAGGTGTGGATGCCAAGGGATGCAGAGGCTCTCCCTTCCTCCAGGGGACACAGGTGGAACAGGAACAGCCGTAGAAACCAGCGCAGATTTATTGTTAAAACACAAACCACCAAACACCTGAAGGCTGCCGAGTGCTCCGGCAGGGCTCACGGCCACGGCACGGGGACCAGGCTGTAAAAAACGAGGGTAGAGGGAGGGAAGGGAGAGTCTGACCCCAGCCCCATCCGCACGGGTGTCCGCTCCCCCCGAGCACAGGTCCAGCGGGCGCCCCGGAGCACCCCCAGCCCTGCACGACAGGGTGGTCATTTGGTGGCCAGCAGCTGCTTTCGCTGTTGCTCCAGGAGGGCTTCCAGGCGGTCGGCTCTCTGCACAGCTGCCTGCAACAGAGCACACGAGAGGGAGAGCTCGCTGCGCCCCGGGGCAGAGCTACCGCCCGAGGGGCAGGGGGGGCCGGGGCCGGCTGCCCCCCTTACTCACTTCGTACTGCTTCCGAAGGCTGCTCACGCTCTCCTCCTTCCTCATCACCGCCGTCTTCACCCTGAGCAGATGGACAGAGAGAGGCTGAAGACCCCATCCCCAGTGCCCAGCCCCAAGCGCCGGGTTGACCCTGTGCCCCAGGAGGGTGATTTCGGCACCGGGGGAGGCACAGCCCTTCTCCCCCCAGGCAGCACGCTGCGGCAAGCCAAAAAGCAGCGGCTCTGGGCTCGGGGTGCCGTTACACACCAGAAGGGCCTTAATTCCTTTGGTCAGCGTCATGTAGTTTGGATCAAGTCATCTATAGGAAGAAGGGGACATTAGTTTCACAAGGCTTAATTAATTAACAGGACCACAGGGAAGGGATTTTAAGTTTCTTCCCATTTCTCAAGCCCACAGTTGCTGCCTCATGGCTGGACTCTTCCTCATGGCTCTCAGAACACCAGACTTGCTGCGTTTCAATCTTTGCCACATTGTACATAAGGGATGGAAGCAGAAAGGGGATCCTCGTTATCTCATACTCAAGGTACGACCCTGAATCTCAGAGCGGGTGGGAATCACTTGGCAAGATCTGGGAAAGCCAGCAAGCTCCGTGTGCCTGTACAACAGCCTCTCATTAGAGCTGGTGGTGAGCAGCTCTGAACAGACACCGACAGGAGGGACGGCTCTGCACCACGCTGGAGTCCTTAGCACAGCGCTCTGCCCCACGCAGAAAGAGCTCCTGCGGGAGACGACACGCTTCCCCTTCCGATTCTCTTTTCACTTGCAAAATTCCTCCCACGAGGCAGACACAAGGGAAGAGGAAGCTTTACATCTCTGCCTGACACTGAGCCCGGCTCCCAGCACCATCTCCCCACTGAGCGGAGGATGGAGCTGAGCCCCACGGCACAGCCCGGCAGTACCGGAGCCCTGCTCGCGAGCACAGCCCCTGCTCCCTGCGGCCGACAGCCTGGGGCCCCGGCGCATTTTGGGGATGCCTCCGCTGCCGTCAACCTCTGCGGCTGTGCAGTGGCCACCTGAGCCCTGACCCAGCAGCAGGCTGCTCTTTCCCCTATGCTCAGGGGGGGGATGGAATCCATTGCCTGGCCCCTCTGGAGCAGCAAATCTGCAGAGCAAGATGCGGTGGTTGCAATCACCGGTATCATGCACTACCCCCAGCGGAGCCCTCCAGGAGCTGACCGTGAGCCTGGCCGGCTCGCAGTGCTCCTGCCAGCGAGGAACCGCAGACGGAGCTGTGCACCACTGGCCTCTCCTGGCAGAAGCCCTCACACTGCTCCAGCTGCCCACCTCCAGGCATGCAAGGGAGCAGCCCTGGGATCAGGATGACACAGAGCAGGCTAGGAGTCACAAGGGCCAGAGGTTTCACGCTGGCTGAGCAGCCAGCCAGCTCGGGTGAGACTCTGCTCCCCATTTTGACCCGACAGGACTGGAAGCCATGCCTGAGGATGCAGCACTGCAGACATGCTCCTGCAACGCACCCCAGGCCAACCCGCACCCGCAGCCCCAGCTACGAGCCCAGCCCGGGTCAGCGAAGCCCAGGCAGCCTCACCTCCTGTGAACCTCCTCCAGCTCTTTGTCCTTCTCCCGCACTACCCTGTCCAGCTCCAGGCGTTGCCGGGCTCTCATCTCCGCCATCTCCGCCTTTAGCCGCTTGTTCTCCTCCTCTGTCGCCACCAGCCTGTCAGCAAACTCCTGCCGGATCACTTCTGCCAGGCTGCTCCGCTCCTGGGCCAGCTGGTCCCTCACCTGCAGCAGGGCAAAGAGGTGACATTAAGGTGCTGACAGGCACAGAGCAACGCAGAGGGACAGAGCCAGGCAGGGCACCCACCTTCTGGATCTCCTCCACCTCCTGCTCCTTGTGCTTCAGCAAGCCCTGCAAACGAATGCTCTCCCCTTCCAGCTCTGCCAGCCGCCCCTTCAGCTCGTTGCAGCGCTCCTGCAGCTTCCGCTCAGACCTCTCCAGCTCCTGGAGCTCCACCTCGTACTTGTCTCGGATCCTCTTAATCCTAACGGGAGGAAAGGACAGGCAGCCTAGCTCAGCCCAGCTGCCCACCTTCATGCTGCAGGAGGGACCAGACAGAGCAGCGAAGGGAGGAGAGCCCCACGGGAGTTTCAGAGCTGTTTCCTCAGTGAGAGGCAAAATTTGCCCCCGCCAATCGCTCCCTCCTGCACCAACGCTGCTTACACCCGCAAGCTGCAGCATCCAGAGCTCACTGCAGAGACACAGAGGGCTCAGGGGAAGGGGAAAAGCCCCCCTGAAGAGCTGGGACTCGCAAGCTCCCTCCTCCCTCTCCCCCCTACCTGTTCTCTGCTGCTCTCTCGCACTCCTCCTTGGCCGAGGACATGTCGGCCTCCAGGCGCTGGATCACCAACTCGATCTCTTTGTCTCTCTCCTTCCTCACCTCCTCCCGCAGCTCCCGCTCCCGGGAGAGCAGCCAGGCTTCCTGGGGACAGCGATGGCAAACGTTGCCTCGATCCCTCTTGGATCCCTCTTGGCCCCTTTGGAGAAGGGCAGCTCTTGCTGTTACCTCCTTCTTCACGTACTGCGCCTCCCAGGCCTGCTTCTCCATCTCCAGCCGGTCCTTCAGTACCTTCACTTCTGTCTGTGGAGAGACAAGAAAACAACCGCTCAGCTCCGGCAGCTGCAGCACCCCACGCCGGCTGGGAGCAGCACCCCAGCACTGCCCCGGTGGGGGTACAAGGCTCGGCGGTACCAGCGCATGTCACCGCAGTCACACACTGGGGACTGGGCTTCTCACACCCAAGAACAGCAACCCAGGGCCCAGAGGCGAGGGGAAAACCAGACCTGATGCCGCCTCTCCTGCTCCTCCTTCTCCTTTGCGTACTCCTCCTTCAGCGCCCTGGTGACGGCCGAGCTGCTCGCCTCCAGCTGCCGCCGCAGCTCCTCCACCTCCGCTCTCTGCCTGCCCGCACACAAACGGCACCTCCCAAAATCTGCTCCGGCCCAGCCTCGTCAGGCTGCTTCCCCCCTGGCCCGCCTCGAGCACCAGCCCTCTTCCCACCAGAGCCTGGCCTTGGGGAAACCAACCCCACTGCTCCCGAGCTCCGGGCTGCCTCCAGCCCTCGGCCGCCGCGCGGGCTCTGCTGCCAGCCCACTCACCTGGCCGCTTGCTGGCTGAGCCGCTCCTTCTCCTCGGCCACCTCCGCATAGAGCCTGCGCCGCTGCTGCTGCAGTGCCTGCTCCTCCTGCTCCAGCTGCTGCTCACACCTGCAGGGCACAGCAGCCTCAGGGACGTGCCTGGCCTCAGGCATGCGTCCGCCTCTCCACCCTGACCCATTCCATCCCTTCCGCGGCCGACCAGGGGCTTGACGCTGGAGGATGCCCCTGGTTCACCGCCTTCTCCCACCTCAGGGCTGATGGAGCGAAAGGGGCCGCTCCCCACGGATATTAAACTGCTGCAAATATCGGGAACCCACCGGCATGTGGGTGTTGGACACCACCCCCATGCCGTGAGCCCCAAACCACCATTCAGCCCCCCACTGCAATGACATACCACTGCCGGGCCCGCTCCCTCTCCCGCTGGCTCTGCTCCTCCTTCTCCCGCTCCAGCAGGCCCCGCAGCTCCTCTGCCTGCCGGCCGTAGCGCTGGGCAGCCCGCTCATCCGACTGCAGCAGCTCGGCCTCGTGCAGCATCTTCAGCTTCCTGATGTCCTGCCTGTGTTTGGCGATGAGCTTCTGGATCTCCGGCTCCAGCCCTGAGACAGCGGGAAGGGCAGTTACCGCTCAGCCTCAGGGCTGTCCAGACCCCAGCACTGGTGCCCTTGGCCTTGGCCAGCTGGTGAGGAGGCTGCAAACACATCAACTCGGCAAAGAGGGGCTGGTAAGAAAGGGGGGGGGCGAGCACGCACAGGTTTTCTTGCCTTCTAGCATCTGTCTCTACCAAACACAGGGAGCAGAGACCACCCACGCTGAGCAGCTCTTCCCCGAGCTGCCAGCAGCTTCTGCAGACACTGCCCCTCTCCTGGACCAGCATGGATGTGACCCCTGCACCAGTCTGACTCCAGCCACTGCCGAAGGAATGTGTCCATACCTTTCACAGTGATTTCTTTGATCTTTTTGGTTTTCTCATCAATCCACTTCTCCCGCCTGATTTTCTCGGTTGCGCTCATCAGTTCCTTCAGTTTCTTAATCTCCTGTTTGGAAGCAAACAGGAAAGCTTCAGAAACAAGCTCGGGGAGAAAACCCCTGTTAGCCTGGGAGCCCGGCTGTTGAGAAGGAAGATGCAGGCAAGAGCAGATGGCCTGAGCTCCGCGCGGATGACTCACAGAGCCCAGGCCAGGCATGTTCTCCCAGTCCAGAGAAGCAGCCCTATGCTCACCCAGTGCCTTCTCCTCTCTCATGAGATGGGGCTGATGCCACCCCACAGACCTTGAGCATGGGGGAAAAGAGCAAAACCCTTGGGAAAGCACTCACTGGCTGAGACATGAGAGCACCTACAGAGAGGAGAGGAGAATTCGGGGCTGCTCGTGGTCCTTGCGTGCAGGGCAGCCCACCTGCCAGCAGATACGGGGTCGTGCATGAAGATGCTTTCTTCTCCAACCTCCCCTCTCCCTCACATGGAAGACCCTCCAGCAGGAGGGCGGGCAGACAGACAGACAGGCACACCTCCCAATACCACAGTACCACTGCAGACCAAGCTCCTGCAGCACCCCAAAACTCTTCAAAGACTTGAATGCTGCACAGCCCAGGCACAGCTGCTGCTCTCGCTTCCTCCTCTCCCACCGTTTACCTCCTCAGCCCTCCTCACCACCAAAAAAGCTGGAGAAACACCCAGGACCCGCTGCCCACGGAGCTCTTCCCCAGCACTCCCTTCAGCAAAAGCACTGGGCAATGGAAGGCCCAGCCGGGCCAGAAATGGCTCCGTTTCAGCACAGGCAGGTGATGTCCACGTGCAGGACGTGGGACATGTCACGGCTCTGGAGGATGAGTGTGCGGCTGGACACCCAGGAGCTCGTTACCTGGCCACTGTGCAGAGAGGGGCAGGGAATAGCAGGGGGCCGCCCGCACAGCCTGGGACTTGCTCTTAGGGAAAAAAGGCCAGGAAAATCAACACGGGAAGGCAGCAGTTCAGCACATGGCCTGGGGAGATGGGGTGAAGGGGCTCCTTCACGGGGCTGACCCTGCTGCTGAGCAGGGAGTTTCCAGCCCAGCCCTGCTGCCTGCAGGCACCTGCAGAGCCGGAGCAGGTCAGGGTGCGAGAGCAGAAGGGCAAGGCACAAAAAAGAGCAAAGACCACATTTACCTCGCAAAAGGGGCCCAAAGTGCGCCAGACCTGGGGAGAAAGAAAGGAGGGCATGGAGAGAGAAGGGGAATCGCAGCGTCAGGGGGGAGAGGGGAGAGAGGCAAGACCAAACTGCCGTGCGTATGCAAGAGCCACAGCCAAATTGGGCAGTTACACCGATGTGCCAAGGGCCCGGCAGCACGGCCGGTGACAGCAGCTCTGGGACAAGGGCAGAGCCAGCCCTGCCAGGGAGCGTGCCGCGTGGTCGGGAGCCTGCTCTGGCGACCAGGGGACGCCCACGAGGGACAAACATTACTCAGTGGCTTTCCCCCACCATGCAGAGGAAGCAGAGAGCCGTACAGCAGAGCCAGGAGCCCGTCTCACCAGGAAAGGGGCCGCAGAGCAAACATAGAAGGGCTCCCAGGCCGTTCCTACTGCTGCTGCCCTGCTGCGAGCAGGGAGCGAGACAGAACGGAGGCACCTCCTCTGCCCCATGCAGGCTGCAGCAGCAAAACCAGCCTCGTCCCTCCACGAGAAAGGGCCCCTCCAGGCACCATACACAGCAATACTGTGCTGGCTTCTTCCTCTCGGCTGGGCTCAAAACTCAGGCTTAAACAGTAATGCAAAGTGAGCCAAGCAAGCCTTCGCTCTGTTTGCGTGAGGGCGTCTCTAAACAGGCTCAGACTGGTGCAAACGTCTGCCTTGCTCCAGAGCCCTGGGCATGAGCTCAGCTGCAAGCCAAGGCTGAGCGGAGACCGGGGCGGCAGAGCCAGGACAAGCCCTGCAGCCAAGCTGCGAGCCAGCGGCGCTGCCTTCCTGCCGGGCCCGGCACAGGGTGAGCCGAGCTGTCTGTCTGCGGGAGAGGGAGCTCTCTGCACGCTCCCGAGGGAAGCTGCCAGCCAGCTGCTACGAGCAGGCAGCACATCCTCACCAGGGAAACAGCTCTCTGCATTTGGGTGCTGGTCAGGGTAACAGGCCAGCGCAACCCAGAGGTCTGTTACTATTGCTTATATGCTCCATGTTCCTTTATAATCTTATCTCCATTTAGCTCTGAGAGTATCCTTGCTCCTGCAAAGGGGGCTGAAAAATCACCATTTAGCTCAGGAGGATATGGCCACAGGTACAAACTCCTCTGTGGCATCAGGTTTGTGCCAGCGCCTGCTTTCACCTCTGCCAAAGTGAGGTCCCCCAGTCACCCCCCAGCAGGGGGAAGAGCTCTGTCCACAGCAGGATGTGTGGGAAGGGTCTTTCCGAGCTGAGTCCCTGAGAGCTGGCACTGTCTCCTGGTCAGTCCCATGCACCTGGCTTTGGGCAGCAGAGGACAGCAGCCTCTCGGGGAGCCAGGGCAAAGCTCTGTGGGTGATACGGACCTTCTGTGCACAGAGAAGGGCTCCTCAGAATGACCGGGCCCCACTGAGATGAGAGAAATCATACTGCTCTGGGCAGAGGCCCCATTTCAGCAAAACCAACCAACCCTGGCTATGGCACGTCTCCTCTCCCTATCCCCCCACCTCTCCTATCCCCTCACCAGCTCATGCTGCTCCTGCATCTGGGTGATCTTCTTGCCGTACTTCTGGTCCACTTGTTTCAGCTCAGCTACCACAGCCTCACACTTCTCACTCAGCACTTTCTTGTCATCAATGAGCTGGCCAGGGTGAAGAAGAGGCATCAGACAGCCAGGTAGGGTAGAGCCACCTCAGCCTCTGCCTTCAGAAGCATCAGTCTGAGTTGGGATGAGAGATTACCTGGTCGATGAAGGCCAGATGTCTTTGGATAGCTGCCTCATACTGCTCCCTCTGCAGCCTGAGTTGGTGGCTGAGCTCCTTCTCAGTCTGTTTGACATGCCGGACAGTCAGTTCCCTCTGCTGAGCCTTTTGGATGTAGGGAAGAAATAGCCACAAGACATTAGAGGGAAAAGTTACACCAGCCCCAGAACATGTACAGGAGGTAATTACTGAACCTGTAAGGCAGTGTCAGGTCAGAACAAGGAGGAACAAAGCTAAATCAAAGTCCCTGGTACTCACACCTCCTGCCCCAGTGTCCCGCAAAAACACCTAAAACCCCCGTGGGAGAGAGGACAGGAGAGTTCAGCGCAGTTCCTGTCCAAGGGGTTCTGGACTAGTCAGGCACCTGCCAGGACAGGGAGCTTGGGGATGCCTTTCAAATCAGGGGAGCAGCAAGGAGAAATCTGAGTGAAGCCCACACCAGGCTGGGAAGGACCTTGCGGGTCTTTCCCACGCTAAACAGCGCCTGGGACTGCGGCATACCCGGCAGCCTCTGGCCCTCCGGCTCCTTGGCACTAGCTCCGTGAGCGCTGCCGTACTTTGCTGGGGACACAGATGGGAAGCCCTATTCACAGAGCCCTGATCTTGTGCTTCAAAGCCACAGCCCCAAGAAACATCTGCTGAGGGCTCTTGGTCTTGCCTCCCCAGCAAGCAAACGCATCTGGCTCACACACCAGGGCCGTCTGCAGCAGGCTGATGGCTCGCTTCTTCTCCTCCACTTCCAGCTTCAGCCTCATGATGGAGCTCGTGACCTCCGTGGCAACAGCCGATGCCTGCTCCAAGTGAGCCAGCTCCTCTTCCAAGAGGAGACCCTGCCACAGTGGGAAAAAAAAAAAATGATTAAAAAGTGGTGGGGACCACCTGGAACCAGGACAAGGAGACAGGAGAGCAGAGACCCTTCCCACCAGGGTCTCGCACCACCTCTCCAATACCGACAGGCTCTCACTTCAGCACTCACCTCCCGCTGCGTGGCCGAGGCGGCCGACCTGGGCCTCTCCTGTTCCGACTTCTCCATCTCATCCAGGAAACTGATGATGCTTTGGAGCTTGGCCTCCGAGAGCAGAGCCCCATCCTCGGGGACCCCCGGAGAGTGGTTCAGCTTCCCAAACTTCTCCAAATTATCAGCAGTCAGGGAATTGGAGCTGGGCTCCTGCTGGGCAGACACAGCTACGAATGAGCACCCAGGGGAAGGCTCGGGAGAAGAGGTGCTGGCTCTTCTCCATCACTGGAGCCCAGTCCTCCCACTGCACCCCAGTAACTAGCCTTATCCTCTATGCTAACCCCACTGCTGCCACAGCCCTTGCACGGTTTTGCTCCTCCTTGCAGATGCCCAAGCCCTGGCTGCAGCAAACTCCTCCACCGCCTTCGCTGGCAGTGAACCAGCTGCATTTCTCACCCTCCACCACCCAGCAAGCACTGGGAGAGGGCAGCCCATAGGACAACCCGCTCTCACCAGGCAGCCGTCGCTGTCTGAGGGTGGACATGACCAGCCTCAGACCTCTGCTTACCCCATCTACCCAGGCATATCTGTCCTTCTTGAAGAGCTTCGGTGGGGGCAGCAGCTCTGGCTCTTCCTCCAACAGCCTGAGTGTGTCCAGCAGCTCATTGAGAGTGACCTTGGACTGAGTCCTGCTGACAGCAGTCACCACCGTCTCCACATCCTCGCCACCCGTCTCTCTGGAGCTCACATCCTAGGCGAGAAGACGACACACCTCACAGTAAAAGAGTTTGACGGATCTCCCCAGAAGTCAACGAAGGCTTCGAAGCAGCCCTGGCAGAATAGCTGGTGCCAGGAGCCCCATGAGGCAAAGCCAGACCTACCTGCAGCTTGTCCTCTGCCCCGGGGTCCCGCAAGGGCACGGAGCCAAGGTCTGCGAGGCCACTTTCTTCTGGCTCTGCAGCTACTGAGTGGAAATCGGCCTCTGCAGGAACCAGACTGCTCTCAGGCACTTGCAACAACCAGCCCCCCAGAATGAGAACTGCCCCTCCATCCTCCTTCCCCTTCATGTCACACACTGGTCCAAAAGCTTGGAGACCTGCAGAAGGGACTCACCAGCATTATTGGCTTTGGTGACGCTGCTGGCTGGACTGACGTTCCTTGTAGAAGCAGGTTTGGCAGGCTTCTTCTTTGCTACCCTTCTGCTCTCCTTCACCTGCGCAAGCTCTTCTTCTGCCAAGCGCTTTGCATCTGAAGCCTTTTGGGCCCTTTTCTGGTGCAGTTCCTGTAGGGACAGACAAGCCGTCAGCGTCCTGCCCAGCACAGGGCATGCTTTGACACATGCCTGCACTGCTTTAAGTGCTAGCAAGGGCCTGCCAGACAGCAACAACCCACATGCTTGCTGCTGAAGGGTTAACAGGGACAACTCTAGAGAAAGAGAAAGCACAGGAACAACAGCTCTACCCTTCACTGCTCCGTGGTGGCCAAGGTCTTGCCAGCTCCACATGTGAACAAGGGCTGCTCACATGCCCCTGCACAGCATCCTTTCCTGCTCTGTAAAGGGCCTCCGAATCCCAAAGGCCGAGCACTGCACAGCACGGCAATGCCGCAGTGCCCAGGGGGCTGCCTTAGCCGAGTTTTGGGAAGTCACTTAAGGCACAAACACGTGTTTTTGAGGCTGTTGCAGCATTTTGCCATTCTCCAGCTGCTCACTGCTGTGTCTCCCCCGAGCCTCCCCGATGAAACATGATTCCATTTAGGGCAAAGAGAAACTGGGGTTTTAAAAAAATCTTCAGCTGTACTGCAAGCCAACATGCAACTCCCCATAGTCTGTGCCAGCCTCCCATCTGTGCCCCAGGAACACCAGCCCTTTCCTGCTGCAAACAGGGCTGCAAGAACAGGGTGAAGACAGAGAAGGAAGGAAGCTCAGGCCACCCTGGAGGGACCCTGCTCCCGAGGAGGGTCCCTTTCCCAGGGTGCTCTTGTCCAAGGAGCTGCAGTTACAGTCTCCGTGTTTCAACATGGTCACCCTTTTCCCAAAAACTACATCGAAGTCAGCACTGTCTTCGCAAGCTCTGAATGAGCTGCCAAGGCTTGGCAGGAGCACAACGGGAAACTGCTCTATGGCACCTCCGTCTCCATAGGGAGCATTCCATTTCCAAGGCTGGCTCTAATTCTGCTTCATGCAAAGCCCCTAGAGACGCAGAGGAGAGGCCCTCTCGCTGCCTCACAAGAAGATGCCAACAAACTGGCCTCACCCAGGTCACAACGCCTTTGCCTTGTCCGTACCTGGATGGCAGCACGTCGGGCCAGGCGCGCCTTCTCCTCTCGAATCTTCCGGCGTTCCTCATCCTTCCTCTCATGCAAATCCAGGATATTCCCTTCCTCCATCTGCTGCTGCCTTTCCTTCCAGAGAGGAGGGTCAAAAATGTTACTGAGAGCTCTCCAGTGCCCACCACCCACAGCAGAGAAGTGGGAAATGGCACACCACATCTGAAGTCACCCCATATTCAGGCTTTCCATCCCCCTAATCCCCCCCTCTCTGCAGGTAAAGAGCCCTCAGAAAAGCTCCACTTTAGAGCAGCTTATTTTCTTTAGATACTAAATTCAATTATTAGTCATCTGGGTCTGAAACCACCAAGGAGACAAGGCTTAAAAATAGACTCTCACATGCAAGAGCTACAGTACTTTTCGTTATTGAGATAAATAATTAAACACAAAGAAACACAAATAGCTGCAGATGACTCGTCACTCTCTAATGAGCCAACTTGTTACTGATTCGCTACGATGAGCTGAGACAGGGTATCCCTCCTCTGGCCGCGAGCGTGTCCGAGACAATAAGAATTCTGCAAGATTTGTGCTGCTACTGCCAAGCATCTGCCTGCTCACAGCTGAAGGGAGCTGGTAGACCAGAGCTGTGCAGCGCTGAGCACAGGGGCTCCTGGCCTGACCCCCCTGCCAGAACCAAACCCGGGCTTTCCCCCTCCACAGCCAGCACATCTCTGCAGGGACAGGACCCTCCCCGGCTCTCTGGACCGCAAGGGGCTGGCTAAATGCAAAGCCAAAGCCCCCTCGTCTCCGACCACTCAGGTCTCCGTTGGGGGGTCTGGTGACTAAAGGGACTCCAATTCTCCCACCAGCAAGGCAAGACAGACACGGGTATCGGAAGGGTCTGTGCTACAAGGCAGCGGGCAGGACTGACCTCCCTTTTGGAAGCCAGCAAGCGCCCCAGAGCCGCTGCTGCCGCCCTGTGCCGTTGCGAATGGCGTCGGTACCAGCGCTGGATGGTCACGGCGGCCAGGTTCACCTGCTGGATGAACCTACGGGGAGAGGGAGGGTCACCGTGGCCCCGGGGTCCTCCTCGGCTGCCGGTCAGGCAGCACCACCCCATCCCACTGCAGGAGAGCGCAGGCTGCTCGCCCATGGCACCGGGACCTGTTCTGTCCCCTCACACCCCAACTCAACGAGGTCTTTTCCCGAGCTGAATTTTGGGGTGGGAGGAACTTGTGCCTTTGATGAAGACAACTCAAAAGCTCAGAGCCATGTCACAGGGAGGGTAAATCTGCCACTGCAGGTGCCCTAAGAGGGGCCCTTCCCAAATCTGAAGCCCCACAGGACAAGAACAAACCAGTACCAGCTTCCCTAGAGCTCACCCCTCTGCCTGGCACCATCCTGCCTCTTCCCACCAGCCATCACGCAGCAGCTCTGCCTCACCTCTCCGCCTCTTCCTCGGTCACCTCCTTCCTCCGAGGCAGGCTGCTGTTGTTGTTGCAAGTCATGATGTTGTTGCTGGAGAAATTCTTCTGAGACTTCACAAAGCTGCTGCTTTCACCGTCCTCGTTTGAGGTCGCTTTGACAACATTGCTAAGGCAGAAGATGCAGGCTACTTGGCACCATCCTGCCCCGACACATGCCACATCAGCACACGAACACAGGGTCAGCAGAGCCTCCAAGACGGGACCTCACCACACTTACTTGAGGGAACTGGGTGCCTGGTTGGAGCTTTTGGGTGCAGGGCCCTTCTCAGTGGTGGAGTAGTTGTTGTGCACCATGGTGGTGACACAGTTGCCCATCGCGCCCTTGTTGCTCCTTTTGTTGAGAGAAGGTGAGGCGTTAGGGCTTGCTGGATCTGAAGGGGACAGCACACACCAACAACGGACGCTCCCTGCATTGCAACCCTCAACCTAACCGTGACCGTCTGGAGCATCTCCCAAGGCGAGGAGCAGGCGAGGCCTCACAAAGCAACGCACCCACTCCCTAGAGCTCGCTCCTCCGTAGCTGTTACCTGACGCACAGACAGACACAGCCCAAGCAGACCTAACAGCCTGCTGTTCAGGCTGTTCCACACGCAGCCTTGGCTTAAGTCTCTCCTGACCCTGAAGGGTTCAAGTTTTACCCGTTCCCTTTCCTAGAGCAAGAGCAGCCTCTCCCACACATCCACCAAGCTCCTGCGTGGCTTCCAAACGCATCCTGGCCAGCCAGCCTGGCACGCCATCATCAGTCTGCCCTACACTCGACCCCCGCGCAGAGGCAGAGCACTGGCACCCCCTCCTCTGCCCGAGTGTTTTCTTGGCGTAGTTGATCCCAACACCAGACCGGCTCCGGTTCAGCGCCGCCTCTCCTACCTGTTGTTGGCGGTGAAGTTGGCTGCCAGGAGCACAGCGGCTTCTTTCCTCCTCATGCCCGCTGGTGGCTCAATGCCACGAGAGCCGGAGGGACCCAGGAATGCTCGCGGCTGATCGTCCTGCCACGGAGTCAGCAAGAGTAAGTGTAGGCAAGTGCCAAACCCATGTCCTCAAACACCACCCTCTTCCTTCACAAGCCAGTTTCTTCCGCATGCAAGAAACCTCTGTTCCACAGCACAGCAGCCTCAAGGCTTTGCCTGCACCTCTGCCTGCCTCCACCAGAAGCATGGAAGTGAAGATCCAAAAGCCCTGGGCCAGAGACAAGGCCAACACAGGCTAGAGGACCGGCCAAGCATCTTGGCCATTCAAACCGTGCCAGCTTTGACCACAGGCTGAGGAAGGACCAGCCTGGCCATCACAGATGTACCACCCCATCCTCGGGTTTAGGGAAACCCTCCCACTCCTCCACCAAACCCAGCCAGCTCCTCAGGAAAGCAGAGCTGACAGCCCACCCACCCCAGGACGTCCCCGTCCTCACCAAGATGTTCCACGTGGTTTTCTTTTCTGGGGAGGTTTTGCTCAGACTCGCCATTTTCTTTCTTCCCCCAGAGCCACTCTCAAAGAAGGTCAGGAAGTCTCCCATCTGTTCTGAGCTTTAGCCCGAACCCAGGGAAGGCAGAGAGAAGGAAAGAACATGTGTTCTGGAGTTAATATTGCATGCAGACACAGAGCAACAGGACAGCAATAGCAGGATTCTTATCCCGCACAGGCTGCTTCGGCGAGAAGCACACTCTGACAACATGCACAGCATAGAGCTGAGGCACACCTACTGCCTGCCATCATGACCCGGAGGAGAAAAGGGATGGAGAATCATTACACAGTCATGAAATCTGTGAATGACTCTTTTTTTATACAGAGCTTTAGATTTCAGCATGACGTGCAGAGATAGAATACATTAAAGGGATGGGCACAGGGCAACAAGAGAATGGAAAAATCACGACACAGAGACAGCTCTGGGAGGTCACTGGACACAAAAGGAGAACTTTTGGTCTGCTAACACAGTCCAGCTATGGTCCAGAGGGTCCATGAGGGGCTGTTGTAATTGAATGGTCCTGTCCCTTGGAATTAAATTGAGTGTCTTTTGTGACAGAGGCTTCCCAGCCACAGAAATACACTCCATCTCCCCAAATCCTAACCAAGTGACCTCCCCTCCAAAAAAAACCAAACAAAAAGCCAGACCTTGGCTTTCCAAGGCCAGGTTATAACCCCCAATGTGTATGACAGAGCTTAATGTACATTTTTGAAAGGCTCTGGTTCTCTCATAGGACATGAAAGGTCAGAGAGATGGGTGGGGTTTCACACAGTCCCATCTACTGGACAGACAGACACACGTCGGTGGCTGGAGCTGTACCTGCACATGCTGTTCACCCTCTGGTTAACCTGGGTGGTGCTGTTGGACCTCCGGAGGTTGTTCATTGCCCGGGATCCCGCATCTTCCTGCGAGGGAGAGAGCTAAAATCAGCAGCGATGTTAAGGAGAAGCACAGGCAGGCGGAGCTGGGATGCCTGGCCTAGGCAGGCTTCCCCCGTGAGTCAGACATCCTAAAATAGCACTGCTGGTGGTGCGACCCTTCCACCCCCTTCAAAACAGCCCCGACATGACGTTTCCGATATCCCCGCAGCTGCCAACCTCTCCTTGAGGCAGAGTGCAATGACACCTTGCTCCCTCTGCGCTGCTGCTGAGCCAGCAGGAACATGTTCATTTGTGTGAGCTCCCCAGCCAAGAAGGGCCGTGCTCGTTACCTGCCCTGGAAACGAGCGTGAACGAAGGCTGCCAAGACAGCAGGGATTACTCAGCAAAGAGCACAGAGACTCTCCACTACTGGATCTTAACAGAGCCCCATAAGTACCTGGGGCTTATTCACTCTGCTGAAAAAACACTCACAGAAACCCCCGCTCAGCAAGACACCGATCCCCAGCTCCTGCTGACCCCAACGGGGACGGAGGGTGCTCGGCAAGGAGCAGGCTGGGCCTGAAAGCGCCGTAGCATCCAGCAGAAGATACCAGGAACTCGGGATTTTCCAGGAGGAAATCAGCACAGGGAGGTGAAGGGCAAGGAAGGGAAAAGAGTGAAGCCTGACACTTCCCTGCCTGCTCTTCTGCATATGTTAAAGCGTTGAGAAGAGACTTAAGGAGCAGCTGATCGTTGAGGATGATTGGATTTGGAGAGAGCGTATGGCACTGCAGCACCGAGAGCTGCAGCTCCAACTAGCACCTGGACCAGCCCAATTCTCCTCTCCCGAAGGCGGTGCGGCTGCTCTCCATAAACACGCAGTTGTGCTACACGCTTTTGGGGCGGGGGGAGCCAGGGTCCTCCCCAGTGCCACTTCCAGCCCCAGGCTGCGCTTCAAAGCTCAGCCTGCAGGATCAGCACAGCCCAGCGTCAGACAGACGGCCGAGCGGTCCTGCATCGAGGCATCCCACACGCCTGCCCAGGCACATGCACCTCCCTGCCCCGAGCAGCAGGAGGGATGAAGGAGCCTTCCTGCCCAGGACTCACCAAAGTGTTCCTCTTCGGTTTGCCGTCGGTGGTGACCGAGACGGAGCGTGCCATGTGCTTGGCGGGAGAAGCGCTGCTGGGGCGCCGCAAGACCGGCATGGGGAGACCCGTCAGGCTCAGATCCACGCCGCTAGAACCGGCGCCCTGGAAAGAGGAGCTGCTGCGGGTGCTCTTCATGCTCGAGCAGAACGAAGGGGTCCTGGAAGCACAGCGCAGGTGGAGAAGCGAAGGCACGGAGAGCGCATCCAGCCTCGTGCGGCAAGGAAACCACGTGCTCTGCTCCTAGCCGTCTCCTACAAATGCCGGCACACAGAGACGTAACCATTTTCAAACGGGACAAAACATCTTCCTCTGTATTTCCACGTGCCAAATAACCCTGAACACAAGGCCTGGAGAGGCTCCAGGTGAACTCCTCACAGTGCCCGACACCAGCAGCCGTCTCCTCACTGCTTTGACTGAACGCCCTGGCCGTCCCACATCCCACTGCCCCATTTACAGACTGGGACGCTCGCTTCAAGGCCAGCGGGCGACTAAGATGGCTGAGAAAAGCCTCGCTCCCCACACCAGGCTCCTTCATTCCATACAGACCGTGGCTGACAGAAGATCATGTGAGCCCAGAACGACCCCTTCAACCAAGGCTGGGGTTCAGCTCACCCAGCACCCTTCCTTGGGCAGTGATGCTGAAGAATCAACTGGGCAGCTCCCAAGAGATCCTTCCCCCACCGAGTGCTCCCCATTTCTGCCAAGAAGCTGTTCAGAAGCAGCCATGCCCTCCCCTCTGAGCCCCCTTCCCAGCTCGGGAGGCAGCACACTCCCCGCTTTATCCCTTTGCATTCCCTCCCGCCACAGTGCTGAGCCAGGAGCTGTCGCCATCCCCAGGCAAACGCCACCACGACATCACTTTATTTCTTTAAAAACTGCTACCCAAACCCTCCCTAAACCCCTCTTCCCCAGCAGGTCTGGTTTCACCCTCCCCTTGGGGCTCCATCGGAGACCTTGGCAATGGCTCGGGCTGCAACAACCCAGGTAAACAAAAGGCTCTCGATGGAAACCACCGGGCTCACACCGGGAAAACAGGGCTCAGGCCTGGGACACCCAGACCAAAGACCCCCAATGCTCAGGACCCCCAGACCCAAGCCCCCCCAAGGCTCAGGACCTCGAGGTCCCCAAGGTCCAGGAACCCCCAGACTCAGGACCCCCAAGGTCCCAAGGCCCAGGACACCCAAACCAAAGACCACCAAAGCTCAGGACGCCCAGACCCCCAAGGTCCCAAGGCCCAGGACCCCCAGACCCAAGACCCCCAAGGCTCAGGAACCCCCAGGCCCCATACATGAGAGGTGACACGGGTAAGGGTCTCCAAGCAGCGAGAAGGACCCAGAAAAGGGTGAGAGGGACCCGCACACACCCCCCCGGGGCCTGCTGGGGGAGGGGGGGCACCACCGAGGGCGAGGCGGAGGCCCTGGCCCCCTCCTTGCCGGGCTCCGACCCCCTCAACAAAGGGCCCCGGGGGCCGTTACAAGGCCCCGGCCCCCCCGTACCGGTCCCCCCCGTCTGAGCAGGCCCCGCTCC
>JAVJGG010000002.1:37775795-37815488 GCA_035590195.1 Aviceda cuculoides | reverse complement strand
GGGCGGCCCGGCGAGCCCGGCGCCCCGCTCCGGTTCCCCTGTCGTTCCCCGCAGGCGGCTGCCTACGGCCGGTGCGTGGCCGCGGCGGCGGGCGGGACGGCGGAGCTGCGGAGGGACGTCTGCCTGGAGGAGTTCCGGGCGCTGCAGGATTGCTTCGCCCGGGCGGTAGGTCCCGGTCACGGTCCCCGTTCCGGTCCCGGTCCCGGTGGCCGCCGGTGCCTCAGCCCGGCCTGAACCGCGACTCTTTGCAGGCGAAAGCGACGCCGAAGTGACCGCGGTGCCGGCTCCGGTGCCCCTCACCCAGCGCACCAGCCTGAAGATGCTTCGGAAAAAATAATAATTAAAAAAAAAAAAAGAAAAAAAAAAGCACCAAAACCTCTCAAACCCGGCCCGGTTTGTTGTTAATTTACAGAATAAAGAGGCAGGCAGTGTCCCCGGCCACTGCCCCGGCACCCCGGGCCCAGGGTGGCTGCCAGGCTCAGGCAGCCCCCGGCCCCCGGGGCTGCTGGAAGCCACGGCCCGGTCCCGGGTAGCCCGAAGAGGCAGCGCGGCTGTGGGACGTGCTGCCCGGGGTGACAGAGCGGAGACCGAAACCCACCCCCCGGCCTGGAGCAGCCCCTCACACGCCCCCCCACCCCACGCCTTCATCTGCGCTTCAGAAGGGAGCCCTTTCCTCCTCTCCCTCACTGCGCTCCCGACATTCAAGACCCGTTTTCCAGCTGCCGGCGAGCTCCGGCTTCGCTCAACAAGAAAATTTCCTGCAACTGCAGCAGGAACCGCAGGGGCGAGACGGACATCAGCCCCCAGGGATGGCAGGAGCTCAGGGAACAGAGGGGTGCAGGGCGCTTCGGGATGGCAGCCCGCATCTCGACTGTGAGGTTCCGAACGCTCCTGCTCTGGCAGCGGCTCTGCTGCAGCTGCTTGATGCCCTGAATGTCAAATTAGACGTTTTCCTCCCCAAGCCAGGCCCCGCGTGCAAGGGCAGCGGGAGGATTGCAGCCTCCCCTCCACTTCCCCAGCACCAGCAGCAGGGAGGAGCAAATCTCCAAAAAAGCACAAAAGCCTCTTTTTTCCTTTGGGGCGTAACTCCCTGCAGGTACAGAGCAAAGTGGATGCTGCTGCCTGCCCTGGCAGCCACAGCTCTGTGGCCAAATAAGGCTTACCAAGCTCTTTTTTTACTTAAGAAAAAAAAAAAAGAGAGAACGTGGATCAAATGCTTCAGCTTCTTTTATTGATCAGCTCAGCCTCCCCTCCGCTCTCTCCTGCCAAGCGCTCCACTCCAGTACGAGCAGTCCCCGGCAAGCAGAGGCGATGCGGCTCCTGCCGGCTTCCAGCCCGGTTTGGGGTTGCCCACAGCCTGCGCCGTTCCCAGCTGCCGAGCAACGTCAGGAGCATCTTTGGTCCTTTTGTGTTCACACAGACAACTCAACACCAACAAACCACAGGCAGGTCTGACCCTGCAGGGCAGGAGCCTGCCCTCACCCTGCCCGGGACAGCCCAGGCCAGAGCCTGGCAGGCAGCAAAGGGCAAGAAGGGGCAGATCCAGATTCAGCTCCAGCTCCCTCTTGCTTTAGAAAGGCTGGTTGGTGCCGCAGGGGACAATGTGTCCGCACCGCGGGCTGAGAGACATGCTCCGCAGCCCACTGCCACCATCCCTGCCCCGACAGACACGTACACGGCTGCAGAGCGGCTCCAGGACTCCTGGCCGTGTTGCTTGTGCTTTAAGACAGCGTAATGGAGAAGCTCACTGGTACTATGGGGGAAGTCCTGAGGGTTAAGGCCATGGCAGTCACGGGGAAGTAGCGCGGGTGGTCCTCCTGAAGAAGTATGCCCAAGTCTGTGGCTGTTGCCCTGTGGCTCTGTGTCATTTTAATGAGAAATTAAGATGACATCCTTCAAGCAACAAGCACACGTCCCAGGCAGGCGGCAGCAGAGTTCCCAAGTGACCAGAACCGGTGTGACAGTCCCACGTGTCCGATAACGACCCATCCCTGGCTCTACGAGGTCCCATCGGACACGAACTCGACGAGGCTAGTTTACCAAAGACACTTTGAGATACAGATATAAAAACCACCACAGTGATGAGGTCTGTAGTCTCCAGGCTGGGAAATTTCAGCCATTCTAGTGAGAGCTTTGGGATTTGATTTCTTACATTC
This sequence comes from Aviceda cuculoides, assembly GCA_035590195.1. Taxonomy (NCBI): domain Eukaryota; kingdom Metazoa; phylum Chordata; class Aves; order Accipitriformes; family Accipitridae; genus Aviceda; species Aviceda cuculoides. The sequence goes on along the minus strand of JAVJGG010000002.1, from coordinate 37,813,332 downwards.
GCAAGTCAGGATGTAAAAACAAACAAAAAAAAAACCAACAAAGGGATGAATCACTGTCTGGGAGCCTGAAACCAACCAGGGCTCTCATAGAAGCTCTTCCCTTCCTTGCTCATAAAATACATTTCCAGGGGCGGAGTACTGACATCTATGGATGTAAAACACAGCACAGAGGGGGGCTGGGAAGAACGCACAAAACAAACACGCTCCACCACGTTACAGAGAGAAGAGGTAGGTATGCTTGAGCCAAGCCCCCGAGTCCGCCCTTTTAAGCCACGTCTTTTGTTCCCAAATTAGTCATCTCTTGCAGAAAAATCAAGCTGGTTTGGGAAGGGGGGGGGGGGGGCCATTCTGCAGCCCCCCGGGGTTGAGCTTCGTAATGCACTTTGGACAGGAGAAGTCAAGCTTGAAAGCCCAGATGAGAGTTGAGCGTCCGGGGAGGGTGGCGGGAGCAAAGCTCCGTGTTATTGCTAGTGTGTGGCCAACCAATTAAATCCCTGGGAGTAGAGGCAGCACAACAGCAGCAGTTGTGCCCGTTTAAGGCAGCGTTTCTACTAAACTAGGTTCCTAAACCACAACTATCTCCTAAACATGCAAGACTAACAGCTCCCATTTCAAGAGAAACACCAAAGCAATTGGCTAAGCTGGTCCTCAACTCATGACTTGATGCTTCTCCAGAATAAAGCCTTTCCCGAGATGCTGCGATCCCTGGTTCCCCTCCTTCCACAGCCCCAGACCTCTGCCCCGAAGCCCCGCACGGCCTGGGCAAAGGAACCCAAGGCAGGTTCCAGGGGAGCTTTCCCAAGCAGGCGGGGGAACCTCGGGGAAGACCACCTCGGTTCTGAAAGGAGAGTCGAGAGCCAGATGGAGAAGGCAATTTGATATGAACGAGATGTTGAAAAAGGTCCTCGAAAAGCCAGCCTGGCAGGGAACCAAGGTAGATGGAAACCTCTGAAAGCCAGAGGACAGCGGGAGCTTTTCTTTCAGGGTTGCCATCTCCTCAGCCACCGGCAGGCACACGCAGCGAGGGGCTACAGTCGCAGAGACTCGAGAAGCCCACGGTCCCCTGAACAGTGCTCACGGGTCCAAGGAGATCCTGTAGGTCCAAGTACTGTGTCCAGCAAAGTGCTGCTGGCTTAGACCAGCCGCTGCCTGAGCAACAGTGGCCAAAAAAACAGCTGGTTAACTTGAACCTTCCCTACGGAGCTCCTCAGCCCCGTGCCTGTGGCCAACACTCGCAGCCACCCACCAAGCCCAACCACCCCGCTCACACGCTCCCGTCCGCCTGCGTCATCTGCTTGATCTGCCGGCTGTGGACCACCTGCTGAGCCCCCTCCGCAACTTGGTTTAATCGTGTCTCTAGAGCACTCCGGAGGTCGTTTACTTTCACATCTGGAAGGGGGTTCAGGCCAATTAAGACCCCCGCCCCCTGTGCAGCCTCCTCCTCCTCCCCCTCCTCGGGAGGCAGCAGGTCCCGTCTCCTCCGGCGGAGGTCCAGGTCTGCCTGCAGCTTCAGGTCCCGGTTTGGTTTGACGTCGTGGTCCAGCTTCTGGTCCCCCTGGGCAGCCGCTCCTTTCTCAGGCTTTTGGGCAGGAGCATTCTCAGGGCTTGGCTTCTTCTCAGCATCGTTTGAGAGACCTCCATCCCCCTGCCTCTGCTTGCTCCGCAGACCTCCCTGCGGGTCCTGGGCCACGTCCACCACGTTCTCCCGAGGAGCTTCTTCCATCACCTCCCCTTTGCCAGCCAGGTCCCTCTGCGAGGCCTGCTGCCGTCTGCCAGCACCCTCAGCTCCCTCGGCGTCTGCACCTCTCTGACGCTCCCGTAGGTGCTGCTCGCTCTCTGCCACGTTCCTCTTACTGGAGGAGTCCAGCGCAACTGCCAGGTCTTTGGGCTCCACCTGACTCAGTGCTTTGGCTTTAAGGTCTATTCCTGAGTCTCTTTCCAGACTCTTTCCTGCTACTCCCTGAACTTTGGCAGCCCCCAGCTGTTCTCTTTGGATGGGAGCTGTAGCTACTTCCACGGCTTTCAGGGAATTCTTCTTCTCATGGACGTCTCTTCCAACTTTGGCTTCACGATCTCCTCCTAAATCTTCCGCCAAGGGCTTCTTTTCTAGGTGGTTTCTGGCAGCTGGAATGTGTTGGGCATCCCCGTGAAGGGGATCCCAGTTCTCTGCGGGATTTTTAACAGCTCTATCGTTCTCTTGTGGCAGTACCTTCCGCTCCTTGGGAAGAACCCCAGGAATCTCACGCCTGTGCCCAGCCTCTTCCAGCTTTCCTGCAGTCCCCCTGCGCTGCTCCACAGAGTCAGCAGGCTGCCTGCCCGGGTCCTGCGCAGGGTGCTCCAACAGCTCTTTGCTGAGCGGCTTTGCAGCAGCTTCTTGCTTAGCGCCGAGGCCCTCGTCCTCCTTGCTCTTGGAGAGAGGCACAGCGAGCTCCTGCTGCATTTCCGCTGCAGAACAAAAACCGACGTGTAAAAGCTTTTTCCTACGAGTGAGAGATTCCCTTCTTCTGCCACCATGTTCTGTACAACAAGCGACAGGAGAAGAGATCACGCCATCAACGGCCATGCGGGAGAACAAGGAGAGCCATGGGGAAGAGCGTTATCCCCGCACACAGGGGACTGGGATCCCCACCTCGGAGGTCAGGGTCAGATACAGGAATGGCTTTTGCAGAGGGGACTCTGCCATGTGCCAAAGGGACTCAGATCTCTCCCAGTCCGATTTTAAAGCTGCTTTGAACAGAGACGAGCCCTTGGAGGGGTTGCGCTCTTTGGCGATATCCTTACCTTGCTTTGGCTTCTCCTCTCCTCCCTCCTCCTGCCTCTGCTGGTGGATCTCCTTGTGCTGCTCTTCAATTACAGCCAGCAATTTTGCCTGCTGGTCAAGTAGCTGCTTCTGCTGTACCTGCTGTTCTTTGATCACCTGCAGCAGCACAGCATGATCCAGCAGTTTCGCCTGCCCCGCTTCTAGAAAAGGGAAAAAAAAATTAAGAAAAAAAAAAAAAGTCCATGACCCAAACCCCGCACTAATCATCTCTCGGTGCTGGAGGGGCTGCAGGGGTTTTCCTCGGCAGGAAGGTCCTACTCTGCAAACACTGCCCATTCACCAGAAGGGAGGGAAGGATGCGGCACGGCTCTGCTGCTGGCACTGATGGCAATCACAGCGGCACCGCTCCGGCCTACCTCCGCCAAGGACGGCAGCCAAAAGCCCAGACTGGCTGCTCACTGCCACACGTACCAACACAGGACATGGCCCTCCCAAGATCTGGGCTGAGGGATCAAAACCAAGCTCTCATTAACTGCTCAGGGAGAGGAGCCGTGAAGAGGAGGTACAGGGGAACAGGTCTGCTGGGGTCCCAGCCCGGAGAAGGACGAGGCAGCTGCTTGGCACAGGAGCTGGAAGAGGACAGGACTGCCAGAAGTTGGTCAAGAGTGAGGGGCTCAACTGCCCAAGTGAGATGAGTTGCTTTTAAAGCTGCCTGTGGTACCTGGGGAAGCCCCAGAGCTGCTGCAGCTCGGCTCTCAAGATCAGCCAGGCTTCTCAAACACAGATGTTCTCCTTAACACACTGCAAAGACTTCATCCCAGCTAAACCGAGCCTGGAAAGGCCACAGGCAGCAAACAGGTAATCTTAGGAGGAACTGGAAGAAATCGGCTAATGTGCAGCAGTGGGAGCTGCCCTCAGAGGAGAACTACCTGCACGGTGGGATAAACCTACACAGAAACATCGACCCGACACGTGAGGTACCGTCGCTGAGCTGGGTCTTTTCAAGGGACAAGTCCTGTGTTACAGCCAGAGCGATGAGGCCGCTGTTGTCTCTTCTCCCGGCTTAGACAAGTGCAGGTCTAGCCCAGCCCACGGCAGGAAAACACCCACTGAACAACCCTCCCGAAGTTTTTGGCTTTGAGCACAGGGAAAGGGCTGGGATCCCGAGCTGCAACCGACGGTTTAACGGCCGAGTACTCTCGCACGCAGCAGCGCAGGTGGTCAGGCAGGTTGAAACCACAGCGGTGCAGAAAGGCAGCCCCACCTTCCGCCGAGCCGAGCCGCCACCGCAATAAAACTGAGCTCCCCGCATCACGTAACGGGAGGAAATCCCTGCCCACCGGCCCTTCGCAGCCGCAAAGTCACACGAAACGGACGAGTGCATTTCGGGCCAAGCAGAAGTGACTCACGTTGATTCACTCGCTGCAAGCGACACGTCACGCACAAAATATGAGTCCCAGGTCTGCAGGGAAACGTTGCTGCTTTTTCTCCGCCTGGACAGACACCCAGACATATCGTATCTTATCTGGAGGGTATGAACCTGTGTGTTGCTTGCCTCCCACGCCAGCGAGCAGCTTTCCTCCGAAACTCAAGGTGTTTCGAGACTATTACGCCTCACAGGAAATAATGTCAAAATTAATAGCCTGTAAAATGCCATTTAAATTAAAAAGGGATGCTGTCCAGGTTAATCCTTCTCCAGCATGCACTGACTCCCCCTGTCCCGCTAATCACCCACAAGGTGATTACAGAGAAATATTTCCAGTTCACATTATGGTGCTATTAGCTGAGGGCCCCTGGAATTCCCCTTCCACTCCGTTTACAGAAAGTTGGGCTGTGAGGGGGAATTCAGTCGTTTCAAGAGAGCAATTGACTTCTGGAGATCTGTTTATTTTTTGCACTTTGCTCAGAATAAACAATGAAAACAGAAGTCATTTCTACTATCTCGCTCTCCAAGACTGCCAGGTCCCAGCTCAGCATGGGAATGTTTGGGTTGAACACACAGCAGGCAAAGGTTTAATGCCAAATCAAAGCATTTCTCACCCAGAGCTCTGCAAACACGTGTAAATCCTGTGTTTGTGCAGCACACCTCTTCCACACAAACCAAAGGCAGCGCTATCTCCCGGCTCTTCCTTTGATCGTGAGGGAAGCAGGCCTCAGCCAGTGCTTTGGCTGGATTTTAACAGGCACTCTTCATTAAAAAAAAAAAAAATCTTAAATCATTATAAAATGAAAGTACCTGAGTTCACATGGCCCAGGGCAGCTACAGCCAAAGCACTCAACAACGGTCCCGGCGAGGCAGCTGTTTGCAGAGAGCATCTACAGAGCTCTGCAGCCTCCGCCTTGTTCCTGTAAAACCTTTTTTACCCTTTCCACCCTCTCCCAGCCTCTGGGTACGAAGCTTGGCTCAGAGCAGAGGAGCAGAACAAACCCAGAGCACCTTTTGGTGACATCCTCATGGTAGAGCATCCCCAACAAGTCCCACACAGACTGATGGAAAACCCTACAGAAACTCAGGTCCCTTCATCCTCCTTGAAACGTGAAGAGTCCTCATAGTCCGTACCCACCACTAGCTTTTTACACTCAGTTTTTAAAGTCCCATTGCAATACAGAATGGAAAGAAAATAATCAGAAAACCAAGATGTAACCACTAAGAAAAGAGGAGGGCGATACGCTCCCCAGGAGCAGAGCCCGCCCGCTGCTATCGCTCATCGGACCGAACGCCCATCACCTTCGGACCAGAACAAAGGCAAAGAGCCACGGGACCCCACCACGCACAGGCTGCGAGTCCGAGCTCGGGCTCCAACCCCTCTTGCAAGGCAGAGGTCGAAGGCAACGAGCTCAGCCTGAGGAAGGGCTCACCGCACCAGTACCAGCGCCGAGACTCCATGGAAGGAGCAGACGGGGCTTTGTCACCGCTCCCGCGCACGGCTACGTGCCCAGGTCTCCCCACGTGCTACAGCCCGCGTCTGCCCCACGCCCCGAGGCTGCGGGGCGATGCCCACCCACCTCCCCGCCGTGCTGCTGGGCCCCTCCGTTTTGCACCAGCCGAACAGCTTCATTCCAGTCTCGCTCTCGCTGGGGCAGCACCGCCTGCGCTCGAGCCGCCAAAGCTGGGGAGCAGCCGGGCCCGGGTGCCAGCGTGACTCACGTCCTTGAGCAGCCCTGCCAGGGGCTGCGCCGCGCAACAGCCAGCCTGCGCCGCAGGCGTGAGCCCGCTGGCGACAGGCACTAATTGCTGCCGTCGCAGAGGTGACTACGGCCTAAAGCTATGTGCTGGCAAGAGCCAAGAACGGCGCTGGCTGGCACAGTCCTCCTGCAGAGAGAAATCCTGCACTCACAGCCCCCGGCTCCCGGAGGGAGCCCAGTGCCTTCCCCTCCCCGCACACCCCGGGGACGCACGCTCACCCTCCAGCTTGCTCTCCGCGTTCTCTTGTTGCTTGTCCTCGGTGTTCCGGGCCTCCCTCGGCTCCAGCTGATCTGCTCTGTCTGGGAGGGGCAGCTCCTGCTTTTCACCTGTGGACAAACAGATCGACAGACCTTTGCAGTCAATAAGGATGCTCCGGCAGCAGATGTTCTCTAAAATGACTCCACAACGTGTTGTCCCTCCCTGCCTAAGCCAGCGCAGTTTATATTCAACCCGACGACTGCAAGGGAAGTAATAAAAAAAATATTTAACAATCTTATAGACTCGTGGCAGCGAGCCAGCGCTAACTACCTCAGCCAATTAAAATGCAAGAACGGTTCTAACTAGCTTTTAGACGGGCACTTAGCAATGTGTTACCTGTCAAGATCTCCCGGCTCCGTGTCCCCAGTGAGTTCAGAGACGCACAGGAACAGCATGGCACCTGACATTTAGTAGGCTAGCAAACAACTGTTTGACAGATATTATAGTAGCTGTCAAAGCCACCAGATTCCTCCTTCTCCCCAACAGCTGCTGAAGGGGCTGTGCATGCTCATACGCTAATCTCGTGAAATTAAAAGTGAACACTGGGATGGAGGTAGGAATAACCAAATTGCCCAGTCTCTGGGGGGGGATTACAGGCCAAGAGGAGAGTTTGTTCAGACAAGCTGCCGTGGAGGGAGCTTACCAGGGTCGCCTTCCTCCTCCAGGGACTTCGCAGCCTCCTCTGCCTTCCTGGGGAGCTGGAGCTTTGATTTCTCCTTGTCACCTGCAGCCTCAGCTTTCTTCTCACCGTCCGGCATGGCAGCTTGTGCCTTGGCTTCCAGCACTTGCTTGTCTGGCTCCAGCTCTTTGTATGGCAGCCTGCCATCCTGCTGCACGATCACCTCCAGGACGTTCTTCGGATTCTTAACGGGCTCGTCAGTCCCTCCCTGCAGTTGGTTCTCAGCAATCGCTTCCTTCCCTTGTTTTGGGCCAAGTGCCTCTTTCTGGGGCTTCGGTGCGGCTGGCTCCTCCAGCGCTGGCTTAAGCAGACCATTGCTGGCTCCTCCGGGCACAAGCTTGTTCTCATCGGATTCCTCCCGCTCACGCCCCATGTCCACGACCACTTCGTCGTGCGGGACGGGTGGTTCGTGGCGATGCGCTTCCCCCACGGGCAGGGCAATCCCTAGGGGGGACGACAGGCAGGGTTAGGGGGCTTGAGACTGATGGGAGAAAGTAACAGGCAGCAGGTTCACAGCACACCCAGCTACCTGCTGCCCTTTTTCAGCCCTGTCTTTCCTTCCTCATCAGGAGGCTGCGCTCCTGAAGAGCCTCAAGAGCATCAAATACTAAAGCACCTTCAGTTCACGAAATAACAAGCAGAGATCAGAATCATGATCTGAAATAGTCCTGCAACGTACGCCTCTCAGCTCCAAAGCTGGCACCCTTTCCCCAGGTTCCTTGTTACCTTGATCAGGACGGTCAAGCTGCACTTTCTCCTCTGGCTTTCCCCTCTCATCCTCTCTCTTGGGTACCTCCATGGGCACCTTAATTTGTGGCTGCTCCATCTCCTCCTTCTCATCCAGCAGCTTCGGTTTATCGCGGTCATCCTCCGCCTCCTCTACTGCCGGGTTCTGGTCTGCAAACGCAGAACAGTTAATTGCACGAGGTTACGCACGGCTGCATTATCAGTCCACCGGCAGGATCAAGGCAATTGCTTTGTCTGCTGCAAAACACACCCCCCCCCAACACAAGCTGAACAGCTATTTTCCCTTCAGCGTTAGTACGGAGGGTTTGGGGCTTTTGTTCTGGGGTCGCTTGTTTGTTTTCCCTACAGTGGCTTTTTATGGAGCTGCTGGCACAGAAGCCCAGGCCAGGCAGCGAGGCAGGGCCGGGATGGAGCCGGCTGCCGCTGCGAGCCCACGCCGCCAGATGGTAGCATCCTCCCGGCTCCCCCACGCCGGACCCCCGAGCACCGGGAGAAACCGAGGCGAGGGTCCGGCCGCAGCCCCCCATCACCCGCCTGCGCTGGCTGCGTGCTGCAAAGCGGCTCAAAACCTCTTTGGTTTTTATTTTTTTCTTCTTTTTGCGTACGGGAGTTTCCCCAGTCCTTGGAATGCCGCAAGGAGGACGGGAGGGAAGGAGGGAGAAGAGCTGCACAACCCCGCGGAAGGCACGAAGTTTTGAGGAGCACGATTAAATAAGGCGTTAGGGGAAACTCCCAAGGGAGACAGGGGACTCTCCCCATCTCTCTCTCAAAGAAATGGGATGTTTCTGGAAGATGAATCCCAGTCAGACCAGTTACTGGGTTCAGCGCTGGAGTAACCACGTGGAATTCGTGGCACGTCCCACAGGATGGGAACAGTCCCTTCCAACCCCAGGGTGGCAGAAGACAACCCACACGGCGCGAACAGGGAGTGAACTCTTCCTTATAAGAGCAGCAGAGGAGGAAATCTAATTGTTTCCCAGCACTAAAGTTGTTCTGCAGATTTTTTTCCATCCAACAAACACTGAAAAAAAAAAAAAAAAAAATCTATCTTCTGTAACAAAAAAAAATTCCCAACTCTTCCCCCCATTTGCCCTCCCCCATGCGATTTCCTTTGGGGAATTAATTCTATAAACATCTTTCAATTTTCTCCTCCCCCTCCGCAGGGCTGGTGCGATTTATTACAAGATGAACTCATGGGAAAGAAGAGATTGCCACAACTTCAGCTGCGTGGGCCTTACCCAAGTTGGGGGGAAAAAAAACCCAAGGAAATAAGTACAAAATCCTGGCCCAGAGGGATCCGTGCCAGAAGGTCCCCACGCCTCTCCAGAAACCTGGAGTCCCTGGCCCAGAGCTCTGCGCCCAGTTGAAGGGACGTGCGCTGGGGCTGGCCAGCTTTCAAAGTTTCTTTGGTTCGGGAATGACGGTGGGAGGGGAAAAGGACTCAGATTTTCTGAGAAATTCGAGTCTAGTACCCAAGGGTCCCTCTCTCCATTGAGGGACTTCCCAGGGTTCAGCAAGTCAGGGCAGGACACTCCTCCTTTCAGGAAAAAATGGACTGCAGGAACCAGTGCCCAGCCCTGGACGGGGGCCCTGGGAAGCAGGAGGCTGAGGCCGGGGAGGGGAGCGCTCGGCACGGCTGCGGATGTTCCCAGCTAAAATTCTGGCCTCACAGCAAAAAATTATTTACTCTATTGGAGTAAAGTTTGTCGTTAATTGGTTCATGAAGCCGGGAGATGGCTGCGTTTGGAGAAGACTGCGGTGCATCTGAAACCAGAGGATCCAGGGAACCGCAACACGGGCAGAGCCGTTCCCACGGCAGAAGGGAATGACAACCCGAGGCAGCCGTGCAGCAAGATGATGTTCAAGAGGGGAAATAAAAAGGAAGAGTGGGGGGGAAGCTCTCCATGCAAGAGGGAAATGGAGGAGTTAAAACCCGAACTACCCCCGTGTGCACAGCAGGGTTTGGCCAGAGGACCCTGCAGCAGGTGAAACCCCCCGCGGGTCCGGGACACGACCGAGGGGCTGGGGGAGACCCGCTCGCTGGGAGAAGTGTCAATCGTAAATCAAGAGGCAGAGGCATGTTCCCTGTTCTGCAAACAATGCAAGAAAAGACCAAAACACAAACAAAACACAAACAAAAATAAAAGTCTCCACGCCATAATAAGACAAAGTTGCCTCTAAGCCGTCATTTGCTCAGCAGGAAACAAAATTAAGTTCATCATCAGGGCGTGAATTAACGACCTCTCACACTGCATGGAAATCTATAAGGGGCTATATGTGGTTTGCAGAGAATAATTTTGCTCAGGATGTGTAATAATCGCTCTAACTGTCTAGTCGCCCTCCAGGTCCCTTTGGAGAGCGTTACAGTAATGCTGCGCCTCTTAATGTTTTATGAGTGGCGTTGGGCTTTACGGGCGAGGGCTGAGAGGCTGTAAAAGCTTTTTGGCTTACAACAACAGGACCTGGGCGTTAGGCAGCACCAGGAGGGTTTGCTTTGCCTCGGCACAGCCCCTGCTGCCGGCGGGTCCTGCCGAGCCGTCCCGGCTCACGACGCTCTTCAGCAGCTCGGCTCACACGCGCGGGGAGGCGAAGGGAAGCCAGGGCTTTCTGCAACTGATTTGTGTGTGTGCGTGCGCGCGCGTATGTGTTGTGGTTTGCCAACAGCCTCTCTAGGCTGCAATAAAATTTCATGATTAGCAACCTAAAAGCTTCCCTTCCCCCCTCCCCGCTCCTGGTTTGGATAGTAGCAACAGTCCCAGAAAGGCATTAAATCCCTCCTCACACCGTTTTCCTATCGCTCTCGTCCACCGCAGCAAAGACTGTAGCCGAGAGCTGGGTCCGCGCAGCCTGCTCGCAGCAGAGGCAGCGAGACGGGCCCCGCTGTGCTCCCCCTGAGCCGAGGGGGATCCGGCAAAGGGACGGGGGGAGCCCCGGGGACAGCACAGGGAGCTTGGGGACACACCACCCTCTCCGTGCCGCTGAGCGATGCCCGGAGCATCAGCCGAGAGCTGACGAGGGACACGGGGTTCAGGATCTGCTCGTGCCGGTCCAGCTCCAGGCTCGCCTAAATCGCTTTCGGCGCACTGAAATGGAACAAGATCCGAGAGCTAGTGCTAAGGAAAACGAAGATCAAGAGGGGCAGAGGGATGGGGGAAAACCGCTGCCCTCAAATGTGCCGAGCAGCCCTGCATGCCCGAGCAGGACAGGGACAAGCCCTCCCCTGGGAGCCCCACGCAGCCCCCCCGGCCCCAGCTGTGCCTCCAGGAGTCCCCCTCCCCCTGAAACGGTTACAGATTTCACAAGGTTATCGAATGGCATCACTGAAATTAGTTCACAGTTGTCTCCTGACGCACCAGCAGTAAAAGCGAACCCAAATTACAAGAGGCTGATAGTTCCTTTTCTGTGTCACAGGCACTATTAAAAGCTCGCTCGCACAAAGCACCAGGGAGAGCTGCAGCAGAGTCAAGCTGTTCCTGCAGCTATTAGGAGCTGTGCATAATCCACGTTTCACACATGTTCGGGGCTGCTCTGGCTAATAACGCCTGCAGGGACGCAGCCCGCGGCCAGGCAGGTCTCTTTTTCGGGGGCAAACGCGCAGATGCAGCGCAGGGATGGCGAAGCCTTCGGCATCGTGCCTTGCAGCTCACCAGCAGCCAGTGGAGAAGCTGAACGCAGACCCAAGTTTCACCCAAGTCCATACCACCACATCCAGGAGGACACGTGGGATGGATGGAGAAGGGTCCCCAGCACGCCGGCTCCCCGGAGCGTCGGGGAAAGGGCGCTCTTACATAAGGAGCGTGAATCAGGTCTTTGTTACCCGACATTGCACAACGCCAGAGAAAGAAAATGAAGCAGCAGTGATCAAGTAAGGAGCTGAAAAATATTACAAAATCTTAATCCACCCCATGAGACCCTCTAGGGTGCTTTCAAATACAGAGAGAAATTGCCTAATTAGCTTTTTTTTTTTTTTAAATGGATAATTGCCTTCATGAGCTTTCACAGGCAGCTTAGCAACCTTTTAACATACGCGCACACGCTGCATGGAGCGGCAGAACGTTTCTGAAAGGGGTTTTATACCTTTCTCGAAGAGCTGCTGACAGTAAACCTCAAGCAATACAGGCAGGGGCTGTAATGGGCACTTGGGTGTCGTTAGTAAAAACACTATTCAGAGTTTGCTGGTCAATACGTGTTCACATAAAAGGGCAATGTTCTAATATTCATAATCCCAGGGCCCACAGGGCAGGGTTTTAATGAAAGTCTGTACAGTTCTGGTCTCCGTAACATCAAAGAGGCCAATAAAACTCCTCTCACATGCTGACAGGCAAAAGTCAGACGGTGAAGGCAAGACTGGGAAAAGGCTCCGCGCAGCCCCCAGCTTTGCCTCGGCCAGGCAGCTCCCGGCGCGGGGCGGGGGGGTGCAGGGAAGGGACACGGCAGCTCCCTCCACCCGGGAAGGGGCCGAGCACCCACCGCCGGTGCCTGGGGAGAAGCCGCGTGTTTCTGCTAAAGCCCCATGCAAGGAATACGAACCAGATGTGCGCCGGCGAGGGCACCCAGGTGATGGGGGGCAGCCCGCATCCTGCGCGCCCCCTGAATGACAGGATGCAGCTGCTGCAGTGTTTTCCAGGCTGCAGGCTCCTGCCTCTGCAAAACAAGCGGGGTGAGGACGAGGGGGGAGCCGCGGGCCGGGGGATGAAGGGCACCATTTAATGCCTCTCATTGCTAGTCAAGCCGACATTCTGCAGAGGCACAGGGAGGCACGGATCCAAGGCACGGGGCGGTTCGCAGCAGCGGCTCTGCCGGGGGCAGCCCCACGTCCACTCACCACCGCTTCCCCAGCGCCGGCCGCCCTGCGAGTCCTCGTCCCCCTCCCTCTGCCCGGCTCCATCTCCCTCCGTGCCATCCCGCTTCTTCCTCCCATGGAATGGAGCGCCCAGGCCAGTCTCCGCTCCCCAGGGCAGAGCCAGCAGCCCCCCCCGCTAGGAAAGGGACCACGCTGGCCTCGGAGGGCAGCTGAGCCTTCCCTGGGCAGATGCTCGTCAGCGCATTAGGAGCTGCACAGCTCCTCCCTGGGAAGTTTACGAACCGAGAGCAGTAAAACCGCCTTCCTCCCAGGTAGGATTATTTAATCCAGCAGCAAGTACCACGCAATAAGGGCTAATGCCGACGAGCTCTGGGCACACGCGGCGGGTACGGCAGGGCGACCGACGAGTCGCTGCGCTACGCGACGATTAGACGCAGGCGTCCTGCTCCGCCGCCCCGGTTCACGCGGAGAAGTGGAGAAGAGATTTAGCAAACTCCAGCGGACACCATCTTTTATGGGACTTCTTTTATTTTCCCAGTCACAAGAACACGTGTCATTAACGACTCCTCCTGAAACGAGCAGCTGTTCTTTGGCCATTACTGCTCCAAAATTAACCAAGACGGAAGAATTCAATTGCATCCCTCCTCCCAGCCCTGCTGAGTGTGCTCGATTAAGGGATTGAGAGCATCTTTTGCTCAGAGTTCACGGGCATCCTAGTGCCTGAGAAGGCACGCACGCCTTGGGTAAACCAGGAGCACGAACGCATAAAACTCCACCGCTGCCAGGGACGAAGCAACCCAGGAGTGAATGTTATCGGCGGCAGCACCGGTGTCTCGGAGACACTCAAAGCTGCTTGGCAGGAACACAGCCAACAACCAGGAGGGAGGATAATCTCCAGAAGAGACAGCCCCTTTCTCCCTTCCGTTCTCAATATCTGCGAGGATATTTAAAGGCCCCCAAAGAACAAAAAAAAAACAAACAAACAAAAAAAAAAGCACGAGCAGAACCAAGCAAAAATAAAATAAAGAAACAGGACACAGCCACAGATGAGGGGCAGCCCAGGGTCACACGACACCTGCTAGCGATGGCCTTGCAAGGCAAGCCTGCAGCTGGGGAAGGGAGGGATCGGCCGTAATTCTATCAACGGCCACAGTAAACAAATAATAAATAATGTGAACCAGTAAACAAAGCTGAGGCATAATCACAGGCTTTGTCAGAGCTAAAACCGAATCCAAATTTATATCCTCACAACCAAAAAAAGTCAGTGCCCATAAATTTACATACCTTTGAGCGCAATGAATGGCTTGTTATTGGAACGGCGGACAATGGGCTGGCAGAAGCGGTGAAAGCAGCCCTGTTTGGCCACTCGCACCCCTCGTACAGGTGGCCAGCACAGAGCCATCGCCGGGCTGTGCTCACAGAGCTGCGTTTATTACTCCAAATGGGAAGACCCACGCTCTGGCCTTACGGAGGACCCCAGCCCCGCACCCTACCTTTCCTTTCCCTTCCTAAAAGAACAACTCCCACAAGGTACCATCGGAGCTCGCACCAGGCTTTTCCAGAAGGCAAAACTGCAGGCTTTCTTGGGAAAAGTCCCCAGGATGCTGTCTAGATGCACAGAGCTGCCTGGAAATGACCCTGCTTCCACCACACTTCTTTAAAAAAAAAATTTTTTTTTTTTTTTTTTAAGAGGTAGAGCTGGGAGGAGGGCTGGGAAGCACAACTCAAGCAGACACATACCTGGGATTTTGACCGAATCCTTGTCAATTCTGTTCTCCTCTCTGTCCAGGTGCTCCAAGTCCACCGCTTCTGTCTTCACAGGGGTGTCCTCCGTTGCAGACAAAGTGGTATACGTACTGATAACCAGTATTCCGAGGCCAATCCACAGTATAATCTGCACAACATGCCAGAGCTTCAGTTAGCACAGCAAAACAAACAGGACTGCTCTGTACAGCGTTCTTCATGCAAACAGTGTCTCCAAACAATTCAAAGCTCAGTGCGATTACACATGTCAATAAGAGAGAGAAAAGGAGAGAAATTTAAGAGGCAAACAAGAAAAAACCAGTAGCTTTTGGCCGAGCTTTGTATTTGGATGTAGAGACATACCAATGAGAGTTTCAGATGCTGGAAGCTGTTGAAAAGGCGACTCCTGTATCAGAACGGCTCAAAGGCAAGTGGACAGGATGTAAGGATAGAAAAAAAAAATGTATGTGGCAGACATGAGTCCAGCTGCAAAGACTCATTCCCTGCTATTTCCAGCAGCTACATTAGAACACCATGAAATCAGGTCTGGCTGAGATCTAGGGAGCAGTTTAAAAATTCTTATCTTTGAAAGCAAGAATAAGATGTCCACACACAAGTCTTGGTGGCCAGTGCTCAAGAATTTGATAAGAAGTAACTCACAGATTTCCAGAAAGCTGGGACCAAACAGAATAAAAATAGAAAGACAGAATCTGGTTCCTGTGGAGGGAAAGGGCTCTGTGAATTTCTCTAGCTCAAAAAGGAGAAAGTGACCACCACCAGAAAAGAACATTTCTACAGCTTATAATCTAATGCTAAATTGATCTAAAAGGATCTGATTCCACATGACCCATAAGAAAGGATAAACTCTCTGCACAGAAAAAAAAATATCTCTGGGAACACTAGCAATTCATGGGGTAACTCGAGAAGGACAAGCAAGAAGATGCACAACAGCAACAGGGACAGAGGAACATGTTCGGTGCCAGGGCTGCCAAACGCCCGCCTGCTCCTCCAGACGAGAGCGGAACCAGTTCAAAGAGCTGAGCGGATGGATTGCTGGCTCACAACACTGAGTGGGGAGATTTAATTAAACTCTAATATATTATTTTTACCTAGTTAATCACTGCAATTGTCACAGTAAGGGCTTCTCGTGGAACCTAGTTTGCCTGTCAACGCACCAATGGCGCTGTGAACGACTGGTAGGAGAAAGCTGGCGAGAGTTTGTGCTGAAGGAAGCAGGCAAAGAAGCGGCACCCTCTGCTAGAAACATGGGTCTCCCCACAAACTCCTTTTCACAACAGACCACGGAAGCAACAGGAACCATCATATGCAAAACAGAAAATGCCTCTGCAATGCTGGGAAGCTGAAAGTTTGCAGCAAATTGGTATTTATGATGCAGCAACTGCCCCTCTCTTTCCCGCTCCTGCTGCGTGCATGCTAACTG
This sequence comes from Aviceda cuculoides, assembly GCA_035590195.1. NCBI lineage: Eukaryota > Metazoa > Chordata > Aves > Accipitriformes > Accipitridae > Aviceda > Aviceda cuculoides. The sequence continues at coordinate 37,797,712 of JAVJGG010000002.1, read as the reverse complement.
CAGGCTGCTGGGGAGAGGACACCACTTTTCCACCATGTGCCCAAAAACAACAACTTGCTATGCATGCTTCACGAGGCAATTGTATAAAACTCTCAATCTGAGAAGGAAAAATGCTGCTTTGGTACACGATCTTGTTGCTGTCCAGTAGGAACCGCACAAGCTGCCTGGCCCCTTTGCAGAGCAGTGCAACACCCAGAGTACTGGTGATTCTGCCTTGGGCTGTCATACCAGTTCACGAGAGGACCACATCCTGTGGGATTCATCCTCTTCCCCCAGAATCCTTACCCTGCAGCATTTATATCATGATTCACAAAAAGCACAACAAAAGGATGCTACTCAGCATGAGGAAAACCGGGAATAGCCACAGTGGAGCACTGCTACAGCTGGGAGCTGCCAGAGGGAGAAAACTGAAAATAAAGGGGAAAAGTGAAATTGAAAGGAGAAGTTTAAAAGTTGGCACCTCCAGGGGAGGGAGGAGAGGCTAACGCTTTCCTCTCCCCTTCTTTACTCTGAGGGAGATCGCCCAGAAACATGGGCCAGCATGTTCAGAGCCTCGGGCCCAGGAGACCCCGTTCTCAGCACACCCCTGCAGACAGACAGACGCCTTCAGAAGGAAAAGGCTGGCGGGATGCGAAGCAGCTCTGGACAAGGGGTAAGCAACGTGGCCAGGGAGCAGAAGCCAGACCTTAAGAGATGTTGCAAAGGAAACAGAAATAAAATCTGCTCCCTGCCTTGCCGTGTGGGTGCACAAAGAGCAGATATCCTGCCACCCCACTCGGGCCAAAAGCAGAGTCAGCAGGTCCCTGCCACTGCTGCCCTCGGCTTGGAGCTCGTCCGCTTCCTCCCCTCACACAACCTACAGCCCCGGCAGAAATGCATTTTGCAACTGGAAGGCTGTTCTGGTATCTTCCAGAAACAACAGCGGAGAGGAAGAACGTTTCCACAAAGAGGATCTATTCTGGTGCCACAGGAACTAGGAGCAACGTGGGAGAGAAGGGAACTGTAGGAAACGACTGAAAACATTAAATGTTTTAAAAGGATTCTTGTTGTTTCTTATCTTAGTGGGGAACCATGGGCTCGAATGCCTTGCATTCAAACCCCTTTGATTGTTTAACATTTGGAGTTCATCTGTGAGCTTCCCAGAGCAGCGGGTATGGGCACACATGGCAGTCCATGAACAGTCCACAGGCTGGGCTGTCCACGAACCAGCAGCCATCCCTCACCTTCAGCTCCCCCCTGTCAGCACGCCTCCTCCTCACCTACCCCGTCAGCAACTGAAGACCAAAATAAAGAGGTTCACGATTTGGCTTAATTCCATGGAGATACTTATGACATGGAAAACCAGGCAGTTTGTACTCAAGGGACCACCAAGGCTAATCTGACAATTGAAGGAAGAGGAACATGGGGTGCAAGGACCCCATGTCTCGAGGAACCAAACACAGGCAGAGGAGCCACCTACCCCCAAAACATCCAGCTGAAGAGCTGAGAACCTGGAGCAAGGAGAGGGACAACACTGCAGAGCAGTTGTAAGCCAGTGTCTGGTCCCACAGGAAGGATCTCCCCCACATCTCTGAAAAGCAAACCCCAGGAGAAGAGGGATCCTTCTCCAGAAGCACCTCTCAACGTGGACATGGCAAGGGGATGTGCAAACCCCTCTGGCTGCAGCCTCCTCCAACAGGCAGGTCAGCAAGGCAAGGGCCCGTCTCCCGAGAGGAGTGCTCTGAGCACGGACGGGAATTCAGGAGAGGAAGTTTACGCGGCCGTTTCCTCTGCTGGTCGCTTTCCCTCGGCCGTCCTTCCTCCCAGAAGATAACTCGAACTTTGTACAGAAGTGTCATTAGCTCAGACCGTCTCCTCTAACCACGCCTGAGCCATCAGTGGGAAGCCAAAAAACTGTATTTGTGTAGAGTGACGACATCCTCCAAACTGTGCTGTTTTGGACACCGAGCGTTTGGAGGGACAGAGTCATGGCGAAGGAATGCAGAGCCCCGGTCACCGCCGGGTTCCTCCGCTGCGCTGCGACAGAGATGCTGCTTGAAGGGCTATACCGACCAAAAGCGCCTGCGGTGAAGGTGTGCTGGCTGCCACACTACCAGGGGAGGGCAGAGGGGAATTTCTTTTCCATCCGCACAGGAGCGAGACCGAGGGGTCATTTCCTGACCTCGAGCAGCCTCTCTGCAGCTCCTCTTCCCCAACTGGGACAACAGCAACTCCAGCCTCCCTAGGAGGGGCCTCTCGGACAGGCTTGTGTCAACACTGGGAAGCCAACACCTTCCTGTTAGAAGTTAAACACTCTGTTTACAGACCTTAACACGACCTTCAGCAGCACTCTGCCAAACCTCATGCTGTCGCCCCCCCCCCGCTCAAGGCTCCCAGAGGGCAGCAGGACACAGACCCGCACCCTTACAGGAACACACTTGATGCTTAACCACAAGAAAGGGAACGCTCTCCCCAATTTATTCACAGCGCTGCACGCCTGACTTCAAGCTTTTTAACTCCTCTGTTACCTGATCACCTTTCCAACACAGCAAGCCTTTCAATCAAGCCACCCCCCAGGCTAGCCCAAGCTGCTGTCCCCAGCCCCGGCCGGCTGACCGGTGGCTGCGCTAATTAACGACTCACTGGCAGAAGCCGCTAGCGCTCTTTGCTAGCCAGCAAACATCTGGGATTGCCCATATCATTCCCCCTGGAACCCTCTTCGCTCCTTCTAGTGCAACTTCCCCGTTTTGTAGCCTCAGCTTACACCACCTCCCCAGCTTGATAAATCTGAACTTCCTATCTCACCGGCCCCGTAAGCTGCCTGTGAAAATTAACTCTACCCCAGCTGATCCCAGGACAGCTGCCCGAGACAGGACTCTGCTGGATGCTCGAGGTAGCCCAATAAAAGCAGCCAGTTCTCGGCAGCAGCACCACAAGAGTCAAGATAATTCAGGCAAGCGTAAGAGCTGGTTGAGAAAGTCTGCTGCTTTGGAAGAAAGCTAAAGATGACAGAGGGAGGGAGAACATAGGTGTACAGTGTTCAGACAGGGAAAAGCAGGTAAGGACAGCTATGCCCAGGGCTGGCTCCTTCTCCCCTTTGACTGCCACTTTTCACAGGAGCATATTTTGATGGAGTGGAGCGCCTGATCAAAGAAAAGCAGGAATGAAGGAGGAGACCAAAGACAGAGCTTCAGGGAAAGAATAAATGAGTCTTTGCAGAAGACCTGGAGGAACGAAGAGAGGGTGGACTCAGAATTCAGCTCCAGAGTGGAGGCAGGGAGGTGCTCTGCAGCCTAGCGTGTTTCTGAAGGCAGGTGTGCCCTTTCTGCAGCACTTCAGAGCATCGGTCAAAGCAAGTATGCAAACTTGACAGGTGATGGATCATTCAAGAGAAGGCTGGACAGCTTGCTACCAGCCCCTTGAAATGCCAGGGTAACCTGGGGGCTGATGCTTTAGATAAGCCCTTACTTCTTTGTGGGGATTTCTGCAGGACCAACATCTTCACCAGCCTTGTGACCAGCGTTTCAGGTCAAGCATTGTGAGGGCCCCAGTGTTCAACACTAGGCAGCTGACAGTCGCCTCTGGGCAGCCAGTCTAAGAGCTCAGCACATCCTAAGTGCAGTTTCAAGGCACTGCAGAGAAACGTTCTGGCTCAGCCGGAATAGAAAGCAATTCTTGAAAGTGCTCTTTGTTTCCCTTAAAAATCCAGGCTGGCATTCAGACTCCTGCTTGGGGTTTCAGTCAAAGAAGTTAGGACCAAAGTGTCAGAATTCAGAGTGAAAGCTGGAAAGTTGGACTATTTCCTTGTGTCAGAGAAAGCATGGGGAAATAAAAAAAAATACACCCTGCTTGAAAACTTCATGTACGTTTGCAAACCCACAAGTCATTAAACACAGAAAAAGCCATTAGTTCTGTAGGACCCACAAAAATGTCGTGCTCTCCCCCTGCTGACTCTGCAGATTGCCGAAAACCTTATTCCCAGCCCAGCACTGTCGTGACTGGTAATGCTGGGGCAGAGGCCTGGTAAAAGGCAGTGGATTAAATTATTGTGAGAAAAAAACCAAAACATGTTAATTTCAGCCCCACAAAAGCACAGTATCTGCAGAAGCAGAGAGATCAAGCCCAGCAAAGAGCCACTTTGTTTCAGTCCCGGAGGAGGCCAATTCAAACTGGAGCAAGAGGAAAAGCTAAACTTCTAACAGCCTCTGAATGACCCCAATTTTTTAAAAATCAATTCCTGGAGCAACACCTCTATGTGTGTGTTCCTTTTTATTATTATTTTGGTTGAAACCAGAAAGCTGAGGGTCAGCAGCAAGAACCGCATCGCTGAGAAACCCTGTTTATTTTACCCAGCCCAGGCAGGTTGGGATGTAAGGTCTGTTAAGGTTTTATAGGCTGCCTGGATTTCCCATTCTGCAGATACAGAACCTGAAGCTCACCAGAAGGTGGACTGGAAGCAGCATTTTATGCACCAAATGAATGCTTCACTTGCTGCTAGAGGGACAAAAAGAGCTGGTGTTCCAGCACAGGGCAGGCCATGCACTGGGCCAGCACCTCCTCTGCTGCTGTCTGCATGCCCATCAGTGATGCTGCTCAGAGCAGCCGACCAGAACAGCTCCCACCTGTACTGGGCAAACTGGAGGGAGCAGCTGGAGGAGGTGCCGAGCAGTTTCTCCACTGCAGTCAAATTAACTATGTTCCCAGGCTCTGAAGAGGGCTTAGGGGGATGTCAAGCAGCATCAGCACTGACCTGTGAACAAAGTGCATTCTTGTGGATCTTCTTGTAAATAAGAGCTGGGCAGATAAAACAAATGAGGCTTCCCATCGTCGCACCTGTCAGGCCCAGGACTGTTTCCACTGGCGAAGAAGAAGAGAAGTCAGCAAAGGTCCCTTCCAGGACTGCCAGAGCAGCAGCACGTGGCAGCTGTCTGAGCCCCCATGCAGGCTGGGGTGCGAGCCCAGAGAGCCTGGCCATCCAACCCAGAAAAGCAAATAAAAGAGACCAGAGAAAATAGTCAGGCAACCAGCCCTTGCCCCCAACTCCTCACTCACCGTTCGGGATCATGATGCCTCCTATCATGGTTCCGAACACAACAGCCAGCGTCAGGGCTTTGAACCGAAGCGGGGGCATATAACCCCCAGCAGCAAAGGTGCCGTCTTTTTGCTGGAAGAGAAAGGGCAGGAGGGGGAGAATGAGTTTAGCTCCTGTATCACAACCCCACAGTTCCTAAGCAATTACTCCAGCAGCTTTGTCACCTCCACGTTATGGTCCCCGCAGAGGTGAATGCTAGGGGGGGCAGTTAGACGTGGTTGAGCAGTTTTAATACGCAACTGCATTTGAACCTTCAAAACAAGTGACGGGGGGCACGGAGCCAGAGCTGCTGTTTCCATCCTGTCCCAAATGTGAACCGTACGGCTGTATCCCAGTGCCTGTGCCAGCACTGCAGCCCCCCCAGCCTCGGCAAGCAGCCCCAAGGCCAAGGGCATGAGAAAGAAGCGCAGCTGAGAAGGCAGGAGGGAGAATGATCACAGGGGGCAGAGCTCTGGTTTTGCTACGGCAAGGTGTCCCCTAACACCTCTGGGAACAGGGCTATTCTCACTGCGTTACAACACATGTACCAGCTCCTCCAACTGGACGGAAGACACCCCAGCTAGATGGCAGAGAGGAGGATCAGTGCTGCTGAGGAGCTGCTGATACTGGAGGGTTTCCAGATGCCCTCCGCTTCCCATCCCCACCCTCCGAGCGGGAGGTGCGGAAGGCAGAGGTGCCAGAGAACCTACATGCCCTGGAGAACCAGCAGGTGCCCACTCTCCTGGCTGCACAGATGGAAGAGGAACACAAAGTGACACGTTCAGAGCCGAAAGAGCAACGAGCTGAGCCCAGGCGAGAACCAAAGTCTTCCCAAGCGTTTCCAGCGCTTACTCCTCTGCACCCGCTGGCTTTCACCGATCATCTTCCCCCATCCTCTGGCCCTCCCGACGTGAGAAAAGAGCGTGGGGCTTCTCACAGACAGAAGTGGCAGGATTTAGAGCTATAAATTGCTCAAGTTTTATTTCCTGCCCTAAGAGGTTTCTATTTATGCAGATACACAAAGGCCTCAGAACATTCCCACAATCTCTTACTGTTATTTACTGAATACCATCGGCATGCTTAGTGCCGTACAATACACAGAGGAGAACACGCTACTGCCACAAGGGACTTACAGTCTAAATCAGACAGACCAACTATAGTCACAAAGGCTGTCTGAAGATCTGACCCTGGGAAAGGTGAACGTGTGGGAGAGGGCTGTATTCCACTGCATGCTTCTGCACCAGACCGGCACCAAACAGCCAGGGGAGGCACTGGAGGAAGGGGACATCTGAACCTGGAGGGGAGAAGGCTGCTCAGGGGACTACTGACAAAGGTGCAAGGATGAGAATAATAATAAAAGAGCAGAAATGAGCAGGCACACACAGAAGCAAGAAGAAACGAGGCTGGGCTGGGCTCTGAGGCCAGGAACAGAAGCTTGAGCGAAATGCAAAGCAAGATCGAGCTGGCCAGCAAAAGGATGCCAGCTGGAGCAGCAGGAAATAAGGAGGCTCCTCTGTTTCCAAAAGCACATTTCTCTCTCTTTCTGAGGGGGAGAACCACCTCGTCTCTGAACTGTGTAACACTTCTGCGCGAGAGCTGAAATCCCCAGCGGAGCAGGGAAGTAGCAGCCACGGGACTCGGGGTGCGGCACAGCGATAGCAGGCTTCAGGCTCGCAACTCCAGCACTTCTGCCCACAAAATTCCTCTGCAGAGAGGACAAGAAACTCAAAGTACCAGAGATTAATCATTCTGCAGAGCAGGATTTACAGACTGCCACGGGCCTCCTGCTGCACCGTTACCACACACCAGGCACTTATAATTTCACTGTCAGTTGGGGGTTTGTCCCTCTGGATAGCGAGTACCTACCACGAGTCAGAAACATGCAGTTGTCAATGGAGTCTCACAGAACCAAGGCACGTTTGTAGCCCAGGTCAGCAGCCAGCAGCAGAAGCCAAAGAGTCACAGTAGCGCTTCAAAAAGCAAGTTTCAAAGGTGCACACCAAGGCAGCCAGCTGCTCCTGGCCACCCAAGAAGATCTTACCTGCTGCTCAAACAGAAGGGTGTTCAGCGCCTGTCTGCACGGGAGAATCATCATCGGAAACCCCACAGCTACCGACATCATGAATCCCACTCGAATCATCTCCGTCACAAGGTTGGAAGGGAAGTTCATTAGGACGTTCCCAGCAATGGCTTCAGTGTAACTCACGTAGCCAAAGAAGCCCACCTGTCCGGCAGGAGGGGAAGTGAGCGGATGGGGTTTGACTCCACAGCACATTCATATCTGCTCTTTACAAAAGGGTGGAGGACAGCGTCCTCCTACGACTTAGGAGCAGCCAGCCAAGGAGGGAGCGTGGGGCCACCTCCACGGGCAACCTGCAGCAACCCCAGCTGCAGCACCCCCGAAAGTTGAGATAGGCGGTTAACGAATAGTGGGACCTTCCTAAAAGCAGAGGCAAGTTTCTCAGCAAATATTGGGGTCTTTCATGGAGGACGTTGCAGCGAGGGAACGCCGCCACTGCCTGTGACACAGAGCAGTGACATTCTGCTTGCTGCCAGGGCCACAGACCAGCCCCCTCCAGTGAAGGAGGGGCCGCAACGATTCCCCGCAGCAGCCTAGCTCACAGGGCAAGGCTCTTCTCAGGAATTATTAACTCGGTTTTATTAACTGGTGCTTTATGAGGCATAACTTCCTTCACATCTTTCCAATTGCAACAGGCTGAAAGAAGCTTTCCTAAACTCTGGGCAGCATCTCCAGCTCCAGGCTGGGCCCTGGAAGGCAGACAGCAGGCTGATGCGCATGGAAGAGCTGGGTCTCCACTCTGCCTCCACCCAAGGAAGTGGGCCATGCTGAAAATTTGGACTCTCCAAATGCCTCCTGCACTGTTCGGTTCATCATCTCCCATCTAATTTTACTTCCATCGAAATGACTTATCTTTCAGAATAAATACAGATAAGCAGAAACCAGCCCCAACTGAAGATAAATCATCATCCCTGATGCCCCTCCAGAACCTGACTTCTGGCAAGGAAAGAGAAGGGGAAGTTTCTTACCGTAATGTAAAAGGTGGTGACCACGTTTAGGGAAGAAGCAAATATGGAGCTCATGATTTTAACAGACGGCTCATCCAAGCTATCATAGGTAGGCAAGACCTGACTGTAGAAAAGGATAAATTATTTAAGGAAACTTTCTGCAGAGAGAGAGAAAAAACCAACTTCAGCACGTTCTCTGCCTCAGCCCAGCAGCAAAGAATCCCTGACACCTTCCCCCTATGGAGCATAAACACTCGCTGCTATTCCACAATTTATATTGCTAATGCCAAGAGATTTCAGAACACTCATAACTTTAAGTGTTGCAAAAATATTCCTGCTCTCCCCACCCCACCACGTGGAGCTAAACGTGTGATGTAAACATTTTGGTTCAAAAGTGTTGCAAAATGAATGACCGTTTGTTCCAGTGAAACACCAGTGGCACCGGGCCAGGCAGCGCATTGCAGATTATTGTTCTTGGAGCTCTCCATGCTGATAATTAAAGCAACGCAGTGTTTACAGAGTAAAAGCAGGAAGAAGGTTAGAGCATCACACTGTCTAAAAGAAAAGTTAAACAAACAAAACTAAATGCAGCGCCTGTCATATTTCAGCGCTGCTGCTAGAGCTCAGTTCATAGAAAGCTGGGAGCACCAATTACACAGGATTTGGGGTATTTACAGACTTGGAAAGCATGTGGAATGTACTTTTTGACATCAGGTGCATATTTTAGCAACTCATTAACCTCTTGTTACTTTAATTCAAGTGGCTACATCCTGGCTTCATGTTACTGAAGTAACTCTCACGAGAAGGGGGCGAGCATCCAGTTAGATGGGAAGGGGGTATCCCCAGCTCCAGTGGGCACAAAGCCATTAAGAGAAAGTGTGTCAAACTGAGGCCAAGCAGAAAAATCCTTAACCCTTAATCCCTTAACGTCAAACAGTTCCGCACAAAGGAAGCTGAACACATCGGCTCCCAGGAACCCGCGAGACACACGCGGGGTCTGCAAATGCAGCACCGTGACAGCCATTTACCAGCAGGGAGCGAGGAGACCAGCTCCATTTCGGATTCCTCCCTGCCCTCAATGCAGTGACCTCCGCCAGATTAACCAACTATGTCCCGTACTTCAGCCCCACGAGGGGAAGGGAGCCAGCCAAACATCCAGGCCCAAAAAGGAGAGGAAAGGAGGGAAGCAGAGAGGCTCCACAGTGCATGGGATGGCACAGCCAAGCCAGGTTCGCGTTAGTGCAGGAGCAACAGCATTGACACGGGAAAAAGAGCCGTGCAAAGGCCAGCTGCACCCATGTCTCCTGCAATGACCTAACTGTGCCCGTTTGGTCAACTTGGGTTTGGAGGACCAGCACAGTGTCCCTCAAGCCCCCACGACACACTGCTGGGCCCTCCTGACCATCACCGCCTCTCAAGGCAGAGCAAGAGGACGAGAAGCATACAACGAGCAGCACGTCCTGACACGCCCAGGGTTTATTTTTAAGCAAAATGACTGCACTGAAGGCCAGCAAAGGATCAGGGATCCTCCCCTGCATTATCTGTTTCACTGCACCTCAAAGAGGGCACGAGTAGATGGCTCCTCCTGAGCAGAGTGCCGGCAAGTCAGCACAAGCATTAAGAGCAGCCTCGGAGAAAGCAGCCTTGCTTCAGAGGTGGCCAGAGCTACCTCGGAGTATCTGTTCCTCACCTTCACTGTGGGGACCACCTTGTACAGGCTCTCTGAGCACACTGCTAACTCAGCCTGCAGGGAACTGACGCTCACAGGGGCAATGAACAACATCCTGACTTTTATTGTCCCTGTGAATTCAGCATTCTTGCATCCATCTGCACCAGAATAGCCATCTCCAGAAATTAGAAGTTTTCTCCTGGAAAGCTCTACTGACACTTCTTTAATTAGAAGGTTCGGCGACTTGACCAAGGTCACGCAAGGAGGCTGCAGCAGAGGTAACCCTGGAGTCCTCACACTCGCAGCTCTCAGCTCCACAGCAAATTTCCATGCTACATAACTGTAGAGGAGTGACCTACTTTGCAACTTCAGCAACAACAGGATAGCTTTTAAAAAGCAAAGGGTATTGAACTCACAAGTAAAGCAGGGTCAAGTTTTTCAAGCTAGAATAATAGTGCATTTATTTGTCCCTACTGTATGCTGCATTTACGTGCTGAAGGAAAAGGATTTCTGCTTTATGTTATTTATTTTTTAAAAAGGCAATTCAGAGGTTAGCAAAATTAAACCTGCCTAGCTGAGAATAACATACTTAAAAAGATTGCCTGGGCTGAGGACAGCGTATTGCCCTGATGCTTGGAAAAAACACATAGCTTTCAGTTCGGCTTGCCACGTAAGTGCTGTAATGGAGCCTATATTTAGATATGTGCACACTGGTCCAGACCAAATGATTTCTCTGCATTTCCAACTCCCAGCAAAATTGTGCTGGGTACTGTGTGGCTACCATAAGGAAAAAAAAAAAAAAAAAGAAGTTGGAATTTAAAAACTTTAAAATGTTAACAAGGTAAAGCTGTAAAAGAATACAATTCCCTTCGCCAGTTGCAATAGAGACATTAAACAGCAAGACTGGAGCATGTTCGGGTAGGAACTGAGCTGCCAAGAGAGCCGATAAGTGGAAAATGATGATTTGGATCTTGCGTGTGGGTGTAAACACAGCAGTCTGAACAAATTTTATCTGTCACATTCATTTACTGTTGGCATGCTACCCATTTGCTAGAACTACAGGGGGGAAAGCCCAACTCTGCCAGCCTTCCAAATGAGGATGGTCTTTTCCGTGTCCACATTTGGATTTACACTTCTATTTAAAGCCTGTTACTATTCTGGCCAGGCACGTATTGCTCACTTGCCATTCTGGTGCAGAAGGTAATGCTGCTAGAAACGTGAAAACAGCCTGGTCTGCCGTCACGTCCTTCCACGTGCCAACGGAAACCCTCATTAAAAGCAGGTAACTGGAAACACACGAACAACTCTCCAAAGTCAATGACTGTGCAATCTTCTGAGTATTCTCAAAAAAAAATCGGGGAAGCAGAGAGCAGCCGGGAGTGTACGCTACCCTGCAGGGGGCCCTGCGGCCATTAGGCAACACAGCCCCGCTGCCTTTCCTGGTACTAAATCATTCCCTTCAAGAAACGGGGGAAATTCATCACTTATGCAGCTGTACCAGAAGCAACATGCATTACACTGAGGATCTGTTTGGCCCAAATGATCTTGTGTTGCTCAAGTACAGAAACTCCCAAGTGAAATATAACTCCCTCCCACATCTAGGTAACAAAAGGGTCACAACTGAATGAGATGCTGTATTTCAGTGGGCTGTAAAATATTTTGATTAAAATAAAATAGGAAACCAGATGGTATCTATCCCTTGCAGATCCTCATGACCCTCTGCCCTCACAAAAACTCATTGCACACCACAACTGCCAGAAGTGGGAATGGCAGGTACTTACGACTGACAGGCAAAAGACATGCCAAAGATGGGGATGCAGCGAAAAATGCCCTCCCAACGAGTGTAACTAACTCGCTGCAGCCACTGCCCACTGAAGAGGCCATGCTTGAAGGACGACAGCACAATCTGTAGCCAAGAGAAGGAAAAGGGGTTAAGATCCAACCCATAACAACTTTACGGCAGCAGTAATGCCGATGCTGGGATAAAAGACAGCATGTGGCAGCTCTGCGAGGAACAGCTTATACTGCCTACCACAGCCCGATCTCGATTAGTCAAATTCCCCAGCTCCCCACCCCACCCACACACGTTATTAAAGCTCCCAGCAACCTCCACAGGCCTCTTGCCACCAAGGATCCTGGGGTGTATTTTAAAAGATCTATGACATTCCCCCCTTGTTTGATGCCATCAGACATCATAGCACGCACCAGGGTGGAATGGAACAATTTCCACTGACACATCTAACTGGGAGAATTGTTGTTCCCAGCAATTTCTTTTGCACTTTTTTAAACACATTTTTAAACCCAAACGGGAAGCGACATTTGCCTTGGAGAATCCTGTTCAGCAGAGAGAGACAAAGGTTCCTAAAACAGGACCCCACCTGCACACTGCTACTAGCCGTTTAACACCACCAGTTCACCAAAGACAAGGATAAACTTCAGGAAAACAGAGGGAGCGAGGTACCCAGACGAGGCCAGGGGAGCTCTTTAGCCATTGACAGAGAAGCTGGCAGGCATTGGGTTGCACAGGAAACAGAAGGTAAATATGTCTGAATGCCTGTTTATAATATCGCCTGAATGGGGGTTTTCTAATCCCCAGAGATTATGTTTTAGTGCAGCCAACTCTCATGAAATGTTGTGGTTTTCTTAAAGGCACAGCTCCTGGAACACAGCAGTTTTGTAAAACACTCATTTATTTACAGTGTCCAGCCTCCTTACAGAAGCAAGCTTAGAAGCGTGACCCAGCACAACCTACTAAAAAAGTTAAGTGGAAAGAATTTCCACACCTCCCTTTTCTTCCTTTTGTTTCAGCTCTTCCAGTCCTGAAATTTGGGAGAGATAGGGCTGGGGCTTCACGAACAAACCACATGAGCATCCGTGAGGTGAAGCTTGAAGTCATTAAAAAGCAAGTGAAAGTCTCCACCGCTCAGTAAATGGTGCTATACAATGGGGCTTAGCCAAGCCAAACAGGGACAGCTTTAGGTAACTCTCAGCTTACCCTACTTAATCTAAATGGTCAAGAATCCATTCACCTCAGTGAAGAAAAACTTTTCTAGAAATATCTAAGAACAAGTATACACCACGTACCAGACTTACGACTTTACGAAGATTTCAACTCTCAAGAAATAGAAGTGCTGGTATCTAACAAATAAAACTACTTGCAGGCTGAAAGACATTAACCATCAGCTGCAAAAAAGCATGCAAAGTACATGCTTGAGTTCTTAACGAGAGCTGCCTTCCCCCTACAGATTAGAAGCATCGAGGTTTTCAAGGCAAAACACTAACGCACGATGAAAGTTGTTCTGCTTCCAGGCACTCTTCCCCACATCTTCCATCCTTTGATTCAAAGTTCAGAGCCTTAAATTATAAGACACCAACAAGCAGAATAAACCACAACTTGATTTGTGGTTTATTATTATTTGTGCCACCGCAGTCCCTAGCATGTGTAATAGCTTACAGACCCACTGGCCAGTTTCTACAGTCTGGACCTCCCCACCTCCACCAGCTCAAGAGCACAGGCACCCAGATCACTCATTATGCCCGGGACTAGCAGCACTAATTATCAGGAAGGACATTTTAAACTTGAGGCCTGCACCTGCAGGTTGTCCCAGTGGGAACATCTGTGTTAAAACAATAGGAAAACAGCATTCCCAGTGTCGATACTCACCACGAACATGAACACCGTGTAAAAGATCAGAGCCATGGCACTGAATGACTGTATGGAGGCCATCATGTTCCTCTGGAGGCTCAATGGAAGTACAATGCACAGGGAGACGGCAAAGAGCAGGACTATCCGGAAACTGCCGGACACCTGGAAAAGGGACCTGCATAAGGAACTGGAGTACGGAGGATACGCAAAACATCCCAACAAATTAGCAAACCCTGATGTGGTTAACTTTTCCACAGTGAGAAACAATGCAAAGCCAGGATCGATTTAAAATGTGAAATTCTACTTCCGTACATATTTAAAGATTTGATGCTGAAAGCTTGCTGTTTCTTTGGCTAGGTCTGTGATTAGCTTATACAGTCACTGGGTGCCACTGTTGCTCTACACAGTGCGTGACAGGTCCATCCTGAAGTGGAAGTATTGGGGGGGCGCAGGCGGAAGGTGTTTAAATGCTAATCCAGCACAAGCTATTTAGGTATTTTCATGCAATTAAATAAAAACTAAACTTACTTGGGAGACAAGAGACTGAACTCTTGAAAATTCTGATCCACAAAATTAATCAAAACCTCACATTGGTATTTATTATAGCAGAACACTCTGAAATGCTTGGAAATATTTAATACCTAATTTGGCCGCAGCCACAACGCATCTTTTTAACTTCACAGTCCCTTAATCGGAGCTTAGCAGCATCAGGCGGAGCAGATAACAGCCCCGCCAAAAATCCTTCCACATGTCCATTTTGCTTCCCCACACGGCCCTCGCGCTGGCTCCGAGTGCTGCTGCTCACAGCTCTCCACAAAGAGCAGCAAGAGCCTCCTGCCCACAGGGAGCACCTCTTGCCACCATGCCTCTTGAGCCAACACTGGGCTCATCACACAGCTTATTTTATCTTAAGGAGGAGGCAGGCGCACAGTAACTTTGGCCACCAAAACAGCAAGGGACAGGACAAACATCCCTTTTGAACTAGAGGGCTGCAAGCGGATGAGAGCTCAGACAGAGGAACTGCCTGTCACTACACTTTAGGGGCAGGAATTAAGACAGGAAGCATCATCTCCTCCAGGAATCTGCTCCAGAATTAATAGAGACCAAGTTAAAAATAATTCCTTTGTTGGAAGTGCCCCATTGGAGGTTTTACACATGTGATTGTTCACCATACGTCTGGGCTTCCAGCACTTTATAGAGCTAAATGCTCTGTGCACAAGGCGTGCTACTAAAGCTCACCATGAGATGACCCCACAATGTCTCATGCACTGCTGAGCACACTACTAATGCAGGACGCTCTTTGCTGCATATAAGGCACACGTGGCTCAATACAAGAATTAGGACCGCTGTCTGCATTGTAGATGTGATCCAGTGAGGATTTATTTACCTGAAATCCAAGCAGCCGGGCAAAGAAGTTGGACCCCAAATCACCAATGACAACATAGAAAGCAATGCAAGTTCCCAGCATCAGCCCAATCATGCTGCAAAAACAACAAAATACACAAAGGTTAGGAGGCTGGAGCAGGAACCCTGGAACACGGCCCCTGCTCCTGGGCAGGTGTGTATCAGCAGTCACATTCCCAGCGAGTTTGTACTCTGCACAGCCCTCGCGAGAGGACAAGGCTTTAACACTAAGGCTACCTTAGAGACACCTGGAGACGCTGCCTGGGACTGCCGTAACTGAGCCTGCGGCGATGGGGCCCCCCCAAATGACACGTGAGTAGTAAGAACACTGCTACGTGTCCTGCATGGAGCTACAGGTCATACGCTGGGGGCAAGAGACATCCTACATACACCGCAGCCACTGCTGAAGGATTAAGACAAAGGTTCAGCACCGACAAGGTCACAAGGGCTACATCCTGCACACAATCGCAACAGCTGAAGATTGGTTAGGATCCTACTGCACCCCCCAGTTTACTGAGGAACATCCAGAAGAGTTAAGCAGAAAACAGCTAAAAGGGTACATTTAAAGTGACTTAAAATCTTGTGCAGTCATTCGCTTGTGTTCAGAGGTAAAGCAGCCTCAGTGTGCCTTGCTTCAGTGTATATCCACCCTCTAACACAACCTTCGGGCAAGTCACGGTGGAGACAAGCCCCAGATTTTGCTGAGCCCACACCGAAAACACGTTTGGCAACCAGTAGTAAAGTAGGCTTTCCATCTACAGAGATACAGTGGGCTGCGAGCAAGCTCTCACAGCCGTATGAGCAAGCTGCGCACCACTACTGGCGCTGACCATGCTTCTGTCATCAGGCTTGTGACGGGCAGGCCACCAGTTCTGCATTCAGCCTTGGTAAAATAAAAACCAGAGAACTTGCATCCACCTTGCATCTACACCTAACATCTTGGCTAGAGATGCCGTTCTGGTGACAACCCATGCGTGGGTTTAACTGCAGTTTGGAGCCACAGTAAAAAACAAACCTTGGAGATGGCAAGCACTCCTTTATTTCTTGGAAAAACATTTAAAAGAATCAACAAGAGGTTCTCTCGGCCCCACACCCCACAGCAGGGGCCTACCATGAAAGTCTTGATACCAAACCGGCTCTCAAACTTCTTTCCACAAAATGGACCACACTTTAATGAAAAGATTGTCTTATGAACTGCTTCTCCTCCCATTCATGATTGCATGGACCACTTTCTCTCCCAGTTCCAATTATATAACATCTCTGTGGCAATTACAGCAATTGCTTGCATGGACAAGTAACATCTGAGAAATATTCTGCGTATTTTTAGTGTTCTGCAGCAGTCTGCAGCTGGGGAGAGGGAAGGAGCCAGCATCACCGACTGGCCTGGGCTCAAGACGCCTCCACCAAAGAATCTCTGCTGGAAAAAGCAGTGGCGTAACGATGTCCCATAACGACTGCTGAATGAGACCTGCAGGGGAGCTTCTCCTTGCATTGGGGTCATCTGAGGGAGCAGAGTCTGTCTGAAATGGAGACAGGATTTCCCCCCACAAAGCATCTCCTAACGCAGAGGAAGGCAGCCCCCGCTGCAAGGAGCGGGCAGGAGCAGAGCAGCTAAAGGGTGGATCCGAGGTACTGAACGCTCCCCCTCCCACTAACTCACGGCGATCTTGGCAGGGATTTCACCCCTGGAAAACGGCCACAAGTGACATGCCCATGATTTCACAGCACACGCAGCAGAGCGGGAGATGAGTTCATTCCCCGACTTCTGTGCTCCCACTGTCTGGAAAGCGCTCCTGTCTCCATGCAGGAACAGGTGGGATATGCTGAAGGCGACACCTGCGAGTTGCGCTTAGGGGATCTCACTTACGCTCTTGTTCAAATTCTAGGTGGCAAGGAAGACTTCTGGGACCAGAGAAGGCAGGAGGGTAAGAAACCAGAGCGCAGCAAGGCCACAAGAGGCTACAAAGCAGTATTTTTCATTAAAGAAAACCAAACTGTGCAAGCTTTAAAAACGCAGCAGATTACCTTGTTTCCACCAACATTTTTCCTGCTTTTCCATAGGCGTGAAATGCTGGTATAAGAGGAAAAAAAAGTTGCAGTTAGTCAAGGAAAGGTCCAGAACGTAGCACACACAGCAGTTCAAAATTAAACAATAACAGTGACAAAGGGCAGCGCAGCAGGAACCCACCGGTGTTGTGTTTTGGGGCTGTTCCCTGCCCACCCTCCCACTTTCTTTTTCAGACATGCCCTCCGCAAACTGAAAACCACATAAGACAGGAACAAAGATGAGGAAAAGATAGAAAGCAGGTTCTTTTTTTTTTTTTTTTCTAGTTAAAAAAAATAAAGTGGTGTGAAGTAGCAGTCACACATGGCAACCATTAAAAGAAAGTCAGCGCGGAAGAGAAAATATGCATGTATAAGATGCTGTGTGGCAAAAAGTTACTGCAGTGCAAAATTTCAATCAAACTCTCATTTTTATTTTTATCTTCCCACTATAACTGAACCGCCTGACGTTGCTGGATGGGAGATCTGAGATGGTGCCCAGAATGTTCAATCCCATACCCAGAATACCCAGTATTCACAACCCACACCAAAGGGCTGCTGCCAAGAGACTTTTTTTTTTTTTCCCCTCCCATACTTGGGTTGTAGCTTGTAGCAGAAAATAATCAGTAGTCTTTAAATCATTGTGTTTTTTCTTAAAAAGAAAATGCCAAGAAAACTCCGCTTGTATTTTTAGATCTTACTGGGTAGAATGGGAATTGAGACCTCCAGTTCCAAGCACAGACCACATTGCCCAATTCTGTCAGTCTTTTAACTGCAGAGGTCCAACATGAAAACCACCACCCTGGATTCCCCTTTGTCTTCTCTCAAGGTACAGCACGCATTCCTGCAGGCCACCAGAAAACAAACTTTATTTGCTTCTGGAAGCATCTTCAGCTATTTTAAATACACAAATTCTGATTTCTTTGGACACTGCTTGAGCTAAAAATTAAGGAAACAAGATGTTCTCCCACAGAATGAGAAAAAAGCATGGCAGGAGACCCACAGCAGAAAAATAAACCGGAGCTGTTATGTGGGGTAGCACCGAAAATAGCCGATGGCTTGGTGACAGACCGGGTGGAACAACCGCCACCAGGCGCGCTGCCCGAGCGCGAAAAGCGGCCGCACCGCTTTGGCCTCCAGCTCTCACCTCGTTTGGGAACTCGCAACCATATGGGGAAAAGGCAACAGCCCTTGGGGGATTCAGTCACACATCCAAAGGGCCAGGGATGAGAGAGAGGAACCAGCAAGAGGAAAACATCCCTCCCGGTGACTGGGTCATTAGTGAGCCAACCTCCACAAGGATTGCTGCTCCTGCGAGCTCCTCCCTCACATCGCACGGAAAGGTAGGTGCCTCCAGAAAACAGCTACAGCTGACGGCAATCGTCTAGGCCGGAGATGCTGAGAAACAATCGGTCTCCTTGGCTGTTCTGAAGTGCTGTTCTAATGAGAACAAGCCTTCAAACACTATGTCAGATGTCCCCATCTGGGGACACTGGAAAAATTGGATCCTTTACCTTCACAAGGAGGAAGGAGACGACAACTGTAAAATAAATTGTACAGTCAAGCATCTTTGGAATGGGATCTCTAGATGCCTAACAAGCTGGGCAGAGCTGAAGCGGCTCAGTAATTAGAGAAGCCCTTTTAAACCAAGTGTGGTTACTAGAACGGGCAACCTGTATTTCAGCACTTTTCTCTGCAGGGAGCGGAACCGAGCTGCCTCCCGGGGTCGGTACCCAACACAGGCAGTCTGCAAAAGACCCAGGCCACTTTCAGCAGCTGCAAGGGGAGGCATGAACTCATCTCCTGGTTAAAGTGTCTGTCTGGGAACTGCATCCCACTTCTTGTCCTCTTCTGTCCAAGGCCCTTCCCTTCCACACAGTGCAGGAGAACAGCAGTGAAGAGCAAAATATCTTTAACAGCCAACCCCTTCAGGCACAGAGTGCTGCTGAGCAAAGACGCCTGGGCTAGATATCAGCCTGTTGCGACCCTGGCTCTTTTGTAGCTGTAACGATCACTCTCAATGTTCCTCCGGAAGGGACTGGCTGACCGAAGTTAATTTGCAAAACTTTCTTACATCTTTCAGCACTGCCAAAGCCTCCCACACAATCAGCTGCAGGGGCTGCCAGGATCTCTCGCAGATGTACCAGGGCACAAGCCCACGGTGACAAAGGCTGTCTGTGTGGAGCTGCTCAACCTTGATGCATTAGGATGCATTATAGGAGCGCTGCCTTTCCTCTCAGGGCTGTCCCTCCCGGTGGCACCTCTCCCAGGCCCAAGGAGGGAGCAGAGGCATTTCTTTCAGCGCCAGCGTTTGCGTGCCAGGAGGTGCCAGGAAGTTTAGAAGCATTACTGGCCCTCTGTGTATTCCAGCCCCTTGGCTTCAGAGAGTGCAGAGGATCCCTTCTTCCCGGGAGACACTCCAAGGTAGAGGGGACTCTCTGTACTTCGGGGAAGCAGCATACACAAAGACGTGTTGTGAGGGGGCAGGGAGAGGCAACCCAGGCAGCTGGGCTGGGAGCGGCAGGGACAAGTCGGACGCTACCTGGGGGCTCCCCCTTCCCTCCAGCACCACAGGCACAACCCTCACAGATCACAGAACTTGATCTCTTCAGTTTCTAGCAGATATAACTTGGCAGAAGCCAAGATGTGCAGCCCGGTAACACCACCTCAGGCACTCTGAGGTTGGAGGAAACCCATCTGCCAACAACACGGTCAGCGAGCGAGCCATGCATTTCTTTAGTTCTTTCACCAAGGCCAATGCCAGCCAACTCTCTCCCCCCCACACCAGAGAAATAAGGGAAACCGAGTAAAAGATGACTTTTCCTGTCATTTCACATGCCGATGCAGAGGACTGGAACCCGACCACCTCCTCCTACCCCCCAAGTCGGTCAGAATGAGAAGCGAGGTCACAAGCAGAAGCCAACCCTGGCGCCAGCGCAGAGGCGACGAGCTCCGAGGAAGAGGGTTGGCAGAGTCTGCCAAAAACCCACACATGAATCTTGCAGATGTTTTTATTTTCTTGGCCACTTGGAACCTTGCACACTCTTTCCTCTCTGCTCTGCCATAAACGCGCACACAGCTCGGATCCAGGCGGCCCGAGCTCCATGCCAGGCTCTCCGCTGGCAGAACCCGATGTCCTCGGCAGCACACTGGGTGGGGAAGCTCGTGGCTTTCGTGCCGAGACCAATAATTTACACCAGACACCCACTACGCCAGCTCCCGAAAACTTGGGTTTTGATCAGTCAGCGCTGCATCTCCTCCCCTGCCCTGCAGAGTCAAAACAATTCTGCGCCTATTCACTGTCAAGAGCAGAATTAAACCCTCGCATTCCCCTGGGGACATGGGGCAGAGGGGAGAGACTGACAGAGGAAGACAACACAAATTGAAAACTACATCAAGAAACCATTTGCTATTCCAACAATATCAGTATGAAAGTTGTAAATTAAGAGGTCAAAGAAAAATTGCAGTTAAAAAAAAACAATAACAAAAACAAAAACAACAAGCCCTAGAGCTGAAAATTCTCACCCAGGCCAGGGTAGGTCCTGCGCTTGCTGAGATTGGCCGATTTCACCAGGAACATACAGGATTGATGAGTCATCCAAGAACAGAAAATCAGCAGCAGAGCTCCCAGGACAATGCCGCACTGAAATGGGAGAAAAGGGGGGAAGAGAGAAGCGCGAGATGGAAAGTCAGTCATTCCGCGCAGCCTTATTGCCGTCCCTTGCCCCCTTTAGGCTCCCTCACATATTTCCAGCCACACTTTTCCCTGTTAAGAGAGTTCTCTCGACTTCAGAGCAGACAGGAGAAACATGACGTACAAGCTCTCCGCAGCCCAAGGATGACGTGGAGCAGCCACCTGTTTCCCACAGCTCCCAGTTGCACCAATTTAAGCACCAAAGAGTGAACTGGGAGCCGTTTGCGGAGCAGAACTTCCACAGCTCCCCTCATTCATCCCCCAGGGCTCTCCACAGCTCTCAGTAGCTTCACACAGAGCAAAGAAAGACCATTCCTAATCCCAAGGTGCAAACTCTGTTGTAAATTCATTTAATAGGAACTATTTGATATCATGAACTAATTACTAAACTTGCTACCAGCACTATCCTGCCTTGCTGGTTCATGCATTTGCAGTGGGAGTTGTTAAACACCGGATACTTTTTAAGGAGGTGACTTTAAAAAGGTACAAGTGATGCCAGATCTTTATCACAGCTGCCCCCTTTTCTGCTGTATTTAAACCTGGTGCGGCCGTAGGGATGGCAGCAGCTCCTGGAGAGGGGTAGCGGGGGCACAGCTCAGCGTAAGGGCTCAACACTTGGTTTGCAAACACCTCTGAGCCGACCCACGTTTATCATACAGACAAATTCTTCAACTGTTTTTCCCTTCTACGCACAGGAAAGGCAGAAACGGTTACCTGCAGGCCTCAAAATAAGGAAAAATGCGTAGTTTGGTGCAAGAGACATCCGACCTCAGTCTGTACCGCTTCCTTCGCTGACCATCCTCTACCAACCACCCCAAAACACTGAACCGCCCTTCAAATTGGGGCCAGGGGCAAACACGCCCCCTCCCTGGCCCCCAGGGCTTGGGACAGACACCGAGCCAAGGAACCCCTGGGGACTTCCAGCTGACAAGAAGACAGACCAACACACCCAGCCCCCAGCCCCGCACGGAGCTCTCTCGGCCGAGGGAACCATCGACGGTCCCCGATGTCCCTCCCGACCCTCCCGGTGCCTCTCACCGGCCTCAGAGCGACGGGGACACCGGCAAGACCACCCGGTTCGGTGAGACCAGCGGGTAGCCGGCCCCACCAGCCTCTGCCGGAGACGGCGACGAGGGGCCAACCGGCCGGCCCCGCCGCCCCCGGGAGAAGCACCCCCAGCACCGGGAAGCAGCGGGGTGGGGGGGAGAACGGGGGAACACCGGCGACGGGAGGGCGGCCGAGGGAGGGGGGGGCGGCGGAGCGCTCACCTGTCGGAAGCAGAAGGGCACGGTGAGGACGCTCACCCCCACGATGCTGTTCACCACGTTCATGATCAGGCCCCAGTTGGAGCCCGCCGCTGCCGCCGCCGCCGCCGCCGCCATGT
>JAVJGG010000002.1:37679531-37711009 GCA_035590195.1 Aviceda cuculoides | reverse complement strand
GGGGACCGGAGGGGATGAGTTGACGGGGACAGGACCCCCGAGTGGTCCCAGGAGCCTGGCCGCGGGCAGGACCCCCACCCCAGCACCCCTCTGGCCCCACACCTGGGGGCAGCTGCCCGCTGTTGGGCAGGGAAGCTCTGGCCCTGCCTGTACCTGAGCGCCAGCAGCCCCTGCCTGGCGGGGAGGGGGTCCGGTATAGCGGGGGGGGGGGATTACCATCTGCTCCGTCGTCCCACGCCGCCAGCTGCTGCTTCGGCTTGGCGGCAGAGCCCAGAGCCGCGAGGAGCAGAAGGGGAAGAAGTCGCGACATGGCGCTGCCAGGGGAGAGCGCGGTGAGAGGGGCCCCGTCCCGCTCCTGGCGAGGGATCCGGGGCACCGCGTCCCCAACGGTCCCAGGACAGGGATCCCGAGGCTGGGTGGCCGTGGGGCGTCGCGTCCCCGAGGGCCAGGCTGGGCACGTGGGTCCCGGTGCCGCCGGAGCCCCTTCTGCCTCCTACCTGCGCTGAGGTCCCGGCCGGCGCGGACGAGGCAGCCGCTCGCCGGGCTCGGTTCCCCCGGCTCTGGCTCCGCACGGCTCCTGCCTTCCCTTTTCAACCCGCTGGCCTGGCGCGGGGCCCGGCCGCACGCGGCTCCGGCGCTGATTGCAAACAGACCGGCTGGCTGCGGCGGAGCCGCGGGCAGGGGACGGGGTGCCGATCGTGCGGCGATGGGGCACGGCGTTCCCCCGGTCCCGCTGGCAGAGAGCGGGGTGTCGCAGCCCCTAAGTGGGTAACAGAGCGCAGGAGGCATGGCGCTGGCTCTCCTTTCAGGTGCTTTTATTCAACGTTACTCGCAGACCCTGCACCTGGGTCAGTCCAGTCCAGGTACCGCACACCGCTGCAACCCCAAACACCAACAAACCAAGGGAAAAAAGCAAACCGCAGCCTGCCGGCCCCGTGGCAGGGGCTGGGCGGCCGCTCCGCTAACGCTGGCGGGACGAAGGCCTTCGGCAGAGCCCAGGCAAGCGCTCACCGGCAGCGGCGAGGGGCGGGGGAGGCCGTCGGGCACGGGAGTGCCGGGGGTCTCTGCCACGCTGCCTGCCCCGAGAAGGCAGGGGCAATGCCATCCTGGCGGAGGATGGGGCCTCACGCCCTCCCTCCTACGAGGAGGGCACAGGGCAGCGCTGGAACCGGTGCCCTGGGGATTTAACAAAGGCCCAAACCCGCAATGCCAGGGCAGGGGGTCTCCAGGATGGGACAGGGAGTCAGAGGCCCTGTAAGGGGAGGGCTGAACCCCCAGGACATCCCAAATATCTGCTTACCCCCTCCCCAGCCCCACCAGTGCCTGGCCCCCAGCAGCCTGGCACGGGGCAGCCCCCAGCTGGGGTCTAAAAGGGGAAAGAGAGCAGCAAGAGCCTGGCCTGACCCCCAGCTCCAGCCCCGCACCGGGGAGGATGCGCTCAGAAGGGATGTGGGCCAGGGGGAAGGTGCCAGCTGCGGGGTCCGGCTCCCCCGCTCAGCCACGGAACTCGGGAGGCAAGGCGGGTGCCCAAGTTATGTGGTTCCCCCCGCACGGCCTCGCTCCAGAGGAGGGGATGAGCTGCTGCCCAAGGCGCCTCGCACCTTCCCCAGGAGCCGAACCGCTCTCTGCGGGGTGAGGTGGCACACGGGCCGGTGGGGGGAATGGGACAGCCCTCCCGCAGCCCCCGCGGTGAATCGGCAGGACGTGGGGGTTCGCCCAGCCAGCAGCCGCGCCAGCCCCAGCACGCACAGCCGGGTGCCGAAACATCTCTGCCGCACGAGAGGGAGCGAGCGTGGCTCGCTCCTGCGTGTGCCGCGGGAGCGGTGCCAAGCCGAGAGCTGGCACATGCCCACCCCTTGCCCGGTGCCAAGCGGCGTGGGGGGGCCAGTCCTGCTCTGGGAGCACTGCCAGCACACAGGGCCCAGCCTGGCAGAGCTGCCGTCTGGCCCAGCGCTGTTAACAGTCGTCTGCTCACTCTTGCCTCGGCCGTTTAGTGCGAAAGCTGTCGGTACCCGGGTACCCAAGGCTGGCGGCAGCCACCCCCGCGGGCAGGGAAAGGGGAGCAAAGCTGCGGGCAGGGAGATGCCGAAGCCTCCCCGTCACCTCTGCTACGCTGGAAGGCTGCTTCGGGCAGGCAAGCAGGCAGGGAGGGAGGTGTCCCAGCTGGCCACAGCTCCTCTCCCCGGAGCCCCCAGTGCTCACCCCGGAGCAGGGTAGGACAGCAGCCGGGGGTGGTGGGGAGACAGCCTGGCCCCACCGGGCGAAGGCTGAGGTTAAGCGTTGGTTTCCCAGGCCGGGGACCAGTGTCAAGATAAAGCCAGGGCACCCGGCTCCTGCTGCGACTATGGGGCTGCCCCTGAAAGGGAGCGAGTAGCAGCTGGGGAGGGCTGGAGCCACCCCCTGCCTGGCTCCACACCCCGGCGGGGGCTGGTGGGGGGAAGCAGAAGGGAGGATGGGGAAGGGACAAGCACCACTCCTGCTGTTCGGGGGTTTGCTCTGTATTGGAGTCTGCCGCCGCGCTGGCATGGCTAGGTCCGGGGCAGGCTGCACATCTCGCAGTGGTCCGTGCCCGGCTGGTTCATGAAGGTGCAGTGCTGGCAGGCCCACATGGCCGCCGACACGGCGTGTGTCGAGCCGCCCATGGCACCGTACTCCTGTAGTCCTGAGATCTGGACACCGACTGTGCCTGCGAGAGAAAGAGCCCAGTCAGAGCAGGGGTGAAGCGCTGGGAACAGGCAGGTCCCCTGCCTAAACCTAGAGCAAGTTTCCCGTCCCAACCCAGGCAAGAACCTCCCTGCTGAGATGCTGCCCTCAGCCCCAAGGCCGGCACCCCGGTGGAGGCTCCCAGATGGTGGCAGATCTCAGCACCCCACAGCTGATCCCACGGTCCAGCCCCAAAGCCCAGCCCTGCTCCCCGCTCGGTGCAGCGGGGACTGCTCGGGACCAAGGAACAGCTTTCCTCCCATCCGACCCGCCAGCAGCCTCCACGATGGCTTGAGAGCAGCACCGCGCAGCCGCTGGCTGGCTCGGCCCAGCCCTGGCCCAAGTGACCCCCTCCCAGAGGGACCCCCTTTCTTACTGCAGAGCTGCTCGATGGTGGCCCACTGCTCTGATTTTTTCCAGGTCTGTGCGAGCTCCTCATTCTTGGTCCTCACAGCTTCCAGCAACAAGCTGATGCTGTCCTGGAATTCGTAAGAGGGAAATTAGCGCTGGACACTCCTCCGGCACCTAGGCTGGGGCTGTGACCAGGGAAGTGGCTCCCTGCCCTCCTCCACCAGCCACAGCAAGACAGAACTGCAAGTCTGAGCTACTGCCCCTTTGAGGTGAGGTTCTTGGGTGAGGAGCAAGATGCAGTTTGTGCCTTCTGCTCTCCCCAGCATTCAGACATACCCCTAGAACCCAAACACTCCCCTTTCCTCTGCATGGAGGAGGTTATCCCCTAACCAGGCTGCAGTCGACCACCGCACCGCCGGGCGCAGGAGAGCGTGCCGGCACTGCGGGCTGAGCCTGACTCCCCGGGGTGCAAACCCGCTGTGCCAGAGCGTGCCGGCACCTGGCCCCGGCCACGCACACAGCCCTGGCCTGATCTCCAGCTGCCCAGGGTCAGCCTGGCTGCCCCGTACATGCGCAGTCCTCGGCGCCCTTGAAGCCTCTGGCAAACATGTGGCCCTTTTCGCTGGTGTGCTGCTTACACCGGGAAGGTCCGGCAGTGCAGATGTGAACTGGGGTCCCGGGCATCTGCCAAGCTCCCGGTGCCCAGCCAAGAGTGGCAGAGCTGCATAGCCAGGAAGTCGTCAGCCTCCCTGAGATCTGGGGGCTCTGATCTTGTTATCATTACAACAGGAATTTCCGATTCTGTGATATTTTTAAAAAATGTTTCCAGCTCTCAGAGCTGCAGCCAAGTTGGCTCTGTCCGGTCCGTGACTGTGCTAACAACCACCACCCCCTCACTGCTCTGAGCAGTGTGTTGAGAGCTATTGGACTACTCGGGGGCTTTGGTTTGACTTTTTAAACCTTCTACCAGCAGCTCAGCCTGGAAGAAGAGGCGTTGGGCCAGCTGCACAGCCTGCCTGCACAGGCACCCAGCCGGGAGGACGTGCCTGGGGGTGGCAGGCTGGGTTGGTCACCTCCACGCAGGTAGGTGACACTCCAGGAGGAGCTCAGGGCCCTGGGGACCGTGACGCTGATGTGACCCTTTCTTCCCTGTTACGTACCCGCAGAGGCATGACTTCGTTCGTGACCAGGAAGAGGAGCAGATGAAAATCGGAAATGATGTCTAGGAAAATAGAGGAAGTATTTTGGGACAGGTACGTGGCCAAGCTGTGGAAGTCCTAGAGAGAGGGGAAAGTAATAAAGACAAGTCACTTCTCCCCCATGTGGTAACTTTATTTTCCTATTTGAATCCACTAACAGACACTGTAACTTCCTTGTCTCTTCTGGGCATTGGCTGCAACATGCAGAGACCCTCCCGAAATCAGATCCCCAGCTGGCTGACTGAGTTGCAGCTAACTCCAGAAAACTTCCAGAGAAAAGGATCTTTGGGTCCACACTAGCTCTCCTACCTGAGCACCTGAACAACCCCAGCACATACAGAGTGGATCTCAGACCCAAAAGATGCTGAACAGAGGCCAGCCAGCTCAGCTCGAAGCCCAGTCTCTAAGGAAAAGAGGCAGGTGAGGACAAAGCAGCCCGTTCTTCCCCGTCCTCTCCTCTTCCTCTGCTCTTGAACCCAGGGCGTCCTCAGAAATGAGGACCAAGGCTGGCACTGAACAGCCGATCTCTCCCACTCTGCCCACAGAGCTGCAACGGGCAGAGACCCCTTTCCTGTGGTGACTTCTGCAGGGAAGCCTTTGACATCTTTGGCCTCCTTAGAGAAACAAGCTGTTGCTGCTTTAAAGCAACTCGAGCCTTCTGTGTGCTGGCAACTCAGCGAGTGCCTCGAGCTGCCCAGCAGCTGCCTCTGCTCAATGCTATGGGCCTCTTACGGTCAATGGCCTCTGCGTTTTAAAAATCTGTTCAAGAAGAGAAGTCAGTGCCCTCAGAGCTGGAGCAACAGACCCTAGTCTGGGAGAAGTGGGTCCCGTGCTGTCACTGTGGGGCTGGAGCCCCCTGATCTCTTTGGTGCTGTCTGGGAGGCATCAGCCCTGGCACAGAGCGAGGAGCCCTGGTCCCCGTCACTGAGCAGGCGGGGAGCAAGGCGTCCAGCTGGCTGATCGGCATGCAGACGCTGCTCCGTGCAGGAAGGTGTTTGGCAAGCACTGGGCTGAACCACAACAGGGTGATTTAAGGGCACAACTGCAGCCGTCCCTTTGCAGATATTAGTAAGGGCAAGGGAGACAAACGACCTACCTGTATTAAACACAGCTTTGTTATGAATTACTCCTTACCTGAGTTTCTCCCAGCACATCGCGGTTCTCGATGGGGAATGGATTTTGAGAAATAGAAAAAGTGTAGACTGGATCCTTGGGGAAAGTTGTAGTAATCTAAAAATCCAAGAAAGGATGATCAGAACGCTGACAGCAGGAGAGGCAAGTGGGATACGGGAAGCAAGGCTCCTGAGAGGTGACAGCAGCCACGGCTACGCATTAGAGCTCAGGCAGGAAGACAGCAAGGCAATTACAGCAGGGATCTTCTGATGGCTTTTAACATTTAAAGTAATATTCCAGCCAGCACACCCCTTAACTCCTGGCAATCGTTTCTAACAAAGCTGGAGGGAGACGTACTGAGCTCAGCCCTGACAAGAGCACAGCACGATGCTGTGGAGAGCATCGTTCTCTGCAAAGGTCACCAGGACCCAGCAGCTCCCAGCACAGCTGTGACTCAGGCCAGGCTGCTGCTGGGGGTGTCACTCTGGGGGTTACCTTAACACCAAGGGGTGACAGGGGAGAGTGTGGCCCCTGTGTCTGGCCACGGGGTAGTCAGGGGACCATGCTGCTCCGTTCGGGCTGGAATGGGTGCCAAGAAAACGCCTTTGCACTTCACTCAACACAGTCACCCCACACTCCTGGTGCACTTACCCTGCCTCCTCCTTGCACACCCTGTGCCAAAGGGATGGGGAACAGGGTAATACAACACTGCACCCACATTACTGAGCTCACAAGCCAGTGTTTGGGCCAGCTTCTGACGTTTAAACCAGTCCCGATTCTGGGGGCTTTAAAGCTTTGGTGTCAGTTACTGACTGCTGGGCCCAGTTGGCGAGGCCCTTTGTAAGCAGAGATGCAGAAATACCTGCCAGGACAGTATTAACTGGAATAATGCCTTTGGTTTTGTTTTTTTTTAAAAGAGACAAAGCAAGATGCTTCAGAAATGCAGCTTTCCAGGCTGCTCCTAAATGCATGTTCCATCAATCTGTTTTCATCTTAATTACACCCCAGGTAGCCCGGAAACAGATGCCTTTACTACTTGAGTAATAAATATGCTCCAGTGCTGCCGACTGGCACGGGGTGTCCGAGGGCTCCACACAATGGGCCCGTTGTTCTGGACACGACATTTCTCTGTGCAAGTCACACGTCCCAGTGTCAGCCCAAGCGTTGCTCTGATAAGCGATACACACAGCAGCTAATAAACGGGGAAGAAGGACGAGCCAGTGGAAGCCTCCCGGCTGCCAGCTTCCCAGCTTCCCTGTGCCCACGGGACACTGCCTGTGCCAGGGGCAGCTGGACCAGACCAGTTGCTCTGGGTGGATTTAATCGTTATTGGCACCACCTCCAACTCCAGCAATATCATCTGTCATCCAAATTATTTGCTTTCCTGCCTTCCACACCGTAACAGTTTCCTTTGAAGCCAAAGGGCAGAGCCGTGCCCCAGTGCCTGGCAGCGCTTGCTCGCAGGCAGGCAGCAGCCCTGCTCCAGCCAAGCTGTGCTGTAGTGTGAACTCCCTCCCCCAAGAAAAGGCATTTCTGTACAACCAACCTGGTCTGCTGAGTCACTAAAAGGAGATGGATTCTTAATTGCTGCTAAGAGACAGACAACTGGAGCTTTCTAATTAGCTCCACGTAAGGTAGCGCCGGGCACACGTATCCGTGGGGCTGGCTGCTTCCCCTGCTGTGTGGCGACGTGCCAGTTCAGAGCCGTGATAAGACACCAGGCAGTGCCTTCCCAGGAAGCAACTGTGTTCCCTGGCACCACACCGATCCCAAGGAGCACTGCAACTACCCCAGAGTGCACCGCCTCCTGCACCTCTGTGCTAGAAATGCCTGGCAGCAGAGGGAAAAGGAGAAAGAAAGAAAATCTCTCTTATGAATCACCTCCAATGTGAATTTTAGAGGTGGGTTAAGAACTTCACTCCGCCCTGACCTTCCCCTGCTGAAAGCAAACAAGTGCAATGAATACTTACATCTATGATTAGGTACTCAACCGGGAGCGGGCGAGCCAGCTGCGTGATCTCGTTGCCAAACTTGTCTATGTCCTGAAAAAAGAAGAGTCTAATTATTCCTCACCATGGAAGTCGTGTGAAGCCTAAGGAATCCTGCCCTGGAGACGCCCACACAGGAGCCTGGGGATCCTTAGCTCTGGCAGATCACCGAGGATGTGGAGAAGAACCTGCTCGTATGTGGCTGGGTGCTGCGGAGCTGCCCAATTCCCTGCAGCAATTCGGGGCTAGGGATCTCTGTAAGTCAGTAAGCTGGGACCTCTGTTGCCTTGTGAGCTAAGGGAGCGCGTGGTCACGAACCACCTTGATCTGGTTTGCCTCGGTCATCATCACCGGAGAGGTGCCTAGCATTATCTAAGAAGTGTAAATGCCATTTAAGGAGCAGTACTGTCTTAAAAGGGAGGGACAGTGCCACATCTGCTTTCTCAGCCAAGGCAAACCTGACTTTCTGCAAAACCGGCCACGAGTCTCTCATCCAACTCTCGCTTGGGAATTGGAAATCCAGGCACTTTCTCATACACAGACCTGAAGAGCCAGCATATCACAATGCATAAACTTGTTTTGCTTTGCCAGACGAATTGAACATAAAGTTTAATTATGGAGAAAAATGGCCAGCATATGTTCATTAATCATAAAATGACAATTAGATGTGATTTATGTCAAACATGCTGAGTTCAAACACAGCTTCAGAAATAAATTCATGAGAACTGACACTTTTCATTAAAGATTCTGTAAGAGGGGGTTGTATTTTCTACCTAAATCATCACTTAACATGTTATAAATCATTCACTGAGCCCCATATAAATCATACACCCATAATTTCCAATCAGGGACCCTACATTAAAGTTTACATTTACTGAGCTCTCAGAAGTCCCAGTGGCTGGAGGCAGACCTGAAGCCGCTGCTCACTGGCGGAGCCGTCATCCCAACACCTCGGTGGCTTTGGGGGACCTCGGCAAGAGGCCGTGACCCCCACTCCTCCAGCGGGTCCCCTGCGGGGTTTTGAGCAGCATTCCTTGGGCCGAGCCAGTGAGCACCAGGCATCAGAACGAGCTGCCCACGGCTGACACCCTCCTCTCCCGAGCCGTACTTTCTCCCGGAGTACGCCACTCCCCCGCTATCAGCATTTCTCGGTTACGCTAGTATTTACACAGCACAAATATGCGGTGCGGCAGCCAGCACCCCACTCTCACGCTCTGCTCTCCCGGTACACCCAGACGGACATCGCCCAAGCAGGCTCTGGCACGCTGCTCCCCTCCAGGCAACAGCCCCCCTGCCTGAGCCCCCTCCCCAAGCATCCTCTGTCCCTAGGAACAGTTCCCTTTGTAAAAAATCTAGCTTCCAGTCTTTGAAGCTCCTTTTAAAAGCAATTCCGATAAGGATCTTTTCTCCTTGAACATGACAGGTTGTTGGCCCTGTGGTTATTTCAGTAACAAGCCTGGTGGC
Source organism: Aviceda cuculoides (assembly GCA_035590195.1). Lineage (NCBI taxonomy): Eukaryota > Metazoa > Chordata > Aves > Accipitriformes > Accipitridae > Aviceda > Aviceda cuculoides. The sequence goes on along the minus strand of JAVJGG010000002.1, from coordinate 37,702,191 downwards.
TCGTGGCCTCAGATCTCTCTGGCTCTGACAGGAGCAGGAGGAGACGTGGAGCCTTTTCAGGGAGATCACAGGACCTGAAAGCTAACCTGCTTCTAGATCGCGGTGATACCGCAAGAGCGAGGAATCAAATCCAATCAGACCGAATCAGCTTCCCAAACACAATCCTGTCCCTGCAAGAAAGAACCTGCAACAACTCACACATAATTAGCCCATCTGGAATTCATTTTCAAATCTAATTAAGTTCTAATATGCAGAAACATTTTTCCAGCACCTGTTCGCTTTAATCTCCGCCTCTGGGGATTTCCATGTTAAATGCCTTCTTTTTAATGTCATGCTGCTGAGGCCTTCAAGACATGCACTAGACTTACTACCAAGCTGGAACCTCGCTCCCTGAGTTGAGGACATGTCCCAACCCTGCCCCTCCCCAGAGAGAAAAGCCCCCCCCCCTCCAGTGCCAGCACTCTTCTCCAACCCCCATGCACCATTTTATTAGGCAATTAAGTTTTAAAGGCCTTAACAAATGTCAAGCTGAGAGAATTGCTGGGAGAAAGACATCTTCATCCTGAACTCGGCAGTCGCTGGGGCCCCAGCAGCGCCTCTTGGCACGCTATTGCTGCAGCCCCAGAGCCTGAGACCCCCAAAGCCACGAATGCCCAGCGGCAACCACTCCAAAGGGAGGCCAAGAAGGGGTTAACGAAGGTGCAAGTATTTGCCTCCTGGACAAATATCAAGCAGCAAGGCTTGGAGGATCTGGACAATGAATCATCCTGAAGACAGAAGCAAACTGGAGATTGCATCAGGCGCTGTGATTAGAGCCTTTCAAACCACTGTTTGCAGGCAGAAGCTGTGAACGGACGAGGTCAAACAGGAAAAAGGATGGGTGCACCCACAGGGACCGTGGCCGGCCGCTTCGCACACCTCTGCAGCACTGCAGGACAGCTGCAGCAGGAAAGGCTTCTGGGTGGCCTTGGGATTTTTGATCGAGGGTGAGGGAAGCAGCCAAGCGAGGAGCCCGGGCAGCTGTCAGCCAGGAGGGAGGCTCCAGCTCCATGTCCCAGGGCTGGACAGCCGTTAGCATCCCATGCCGTTAGTCTTCCCCATGAGTTCACTCTGCCGAAGGTACCGTGGAGCTGAGCAGCTGTCCGTCCTTTCTGCGCATTAATAAAGCCCAGCCTTGCCCTTCCCTCTGCTAATTTCCAAGGGCTTTACTGGGCAGTCCTACCCCCTTGCACAGATAGAGCAGCTGACGCACAGAAATGAAGCCACTTTTCTAAAAGCAAGCGATAGGTCAGTGAGAGTTGAAACCCTTCTCAGGAGACTCCTCGTGAGCAATCAAGCATCCTCCTCCCCAGAGCAGCTGGGACATTTAAGGCTAAGAAGGCTTTTCCAGTCCAACACGAACCATTGGTAGGAGGCCAGCCAGGGGAAGTCCTTCGCTGTTAGTGAAAACTCTCTGCAAAAGCCTCCACGCAGCCCGGCTATCGTGTCTTCCCTGGGAAGAGGATTTCAAAGCGAATGGGTAGAAGCAAAGTGTGCCACGCAGGGGACAGCCTGGCTCAGAGATCCCATTTGGCTCTAATAAAAGCAGTGCCCTGGCTTTTATTTAACAGATGACAAGCCAAGGCTCAGACACTGTCTCAGCCGTTGTAAATGCACAAAGCACACGCAGGACTCTACAAGGGCAAAGGGCTCTTTCACAACACTGGTGCCATTATAAAGGGCTTTCGTCTTACACCATCCCAAAGAAACTCTGGGGGAATGTTACAGGCAGCTGTAAAATGCAATTCATTGCAAGGATGACATCTTCGTGTTTACACTAAGCTGACACAAATACCTGTGATAAGAGACAAAGCCAGCCAGTCCCAAAATCCAATTATTCAATTGTTTCAAAGGGTCCATAAAACACAGCAACCTCCTTCCCCCATTTGGTGTGAGGTTGAGATACCCATGAAGTTAACAGTGGAGCAGAGCACGCAGGTGTGCGGGGAGCAGAGTTAGGCAATGCTGCAGCACCGCAAAGTTACAGGCTTGGCAGACTGACCACAGGGAGCTGGGAGCAGGTGGACACTAAGCACAAGGTGCAGGCAGCCCAACGGGAAGGATCACACCTGGCTGGGGCACGGAGCACCATTTGCAAGCAACTTCAGCGCTGAATAATGAACCCACAATTTGGAAGGTACATTCTTAGCGAAATCAAAATCAATACGGTTATTTTCTAGAACCAGATGGAAAAAGGAGACTGCTCGAGGGCAGAAGACAGGGAATGGAAAATGGCCTATATGTAATGTTCAGATGGGCTCTCCCTCATCCAGAAGAGAAACAGGGTGAAGTGACCATTGCAATTTCGTCGCCTTTACTCACAAAGAGAGCGGTTACCCCGACTCGTGTGGTTGTGTCTTGACAAGAGCAACTCCTTCGTGAGTTTCGTTGCATTGAACTCGCCAAGAAGCATGTGCCGGTTGTGCAACATTTGAATTGGAAACAGCGCTGCGCTGTGATGCTTCACAGACAACCCAGGAGGCCAAAGGGGATGTTTTCTTCCTTTAGCTAATCTTACCTGGGGAGGCATCTCAGAGAAAAGTAACTTGTACTCATGGTCTCCAGAGCCCTCGACTTTCACACTAGAGCAGAACTCTAGCCTTCATGAGCCAGGAAAGCAACGGTCGCATGTAGAAAGCGCATACTGCCAATTCCACTGGGGTGGTTCCTCTAAGCAGCAGGGCTAGTGGCCAACATAAAGAGAATGGTAAAGAAATACTGAAATCACAAGGCTAGAGGCTTAGGAAAAACGCCTCGCCTCCTGAGGCAGGACAACACTGGTGCCATCAGTTTTCCTATTTCCACGGAAGAAAAGCCCATCTACGCTAACACACCATCGAGGTGAGTCACGTTCAGGCAGGAACAGCTGCAGCCTCAGGGGACACAGTGGCCCCCTGCTCCCACTCCACAAACACAAAATGTGGTGCAAACCGTGGAAAAACAGTTGGCCAACCAAAGACAGCCGTTCCTCTCCTTCCAGGCACTTCTTCACCTGTGCAGTAAAGTCTCTGAAGCTGCAGCTCTCCTGCCTGCAGTGCGGGTCCTTCTTGCGCCTGCAGCATTATCAATCCAGATGCGTTTCCTAACAGTCACTGCTGAAGTAACACCACCTACTGCGAGCAGAAGTACAAGATGTCTTCTTCAAACAACGTGACTGTAGCACAGTTGTTGGCTTACACTTCGCTATAGATGAAAACAGCAGCACCTTTTCCTATTCACAAAGCTAAAGGTGAATCTACTGCATTACCCTGCTGTAGACAGATATGAGAGTTCAATAGATTTTGCCTTGCATCTGGATGCATACTTGTTCTATAAATACATCCACACTACACAAACATTGGCCTTCTGGTTCCCATCCAATTAGAATAAATTTGTATGGCTCCTTTCATCCTAAAGGGCTTTTCAAATGAATACTTGTGTATTACATAGAAATATATATATGGACTTTTCTCTCTGCCAGTGATAGCTTCTCAGTCCAAGACAAGATGTAGCAACTACTCAAAAGTGCAGCTTTCTGCCCAAAGCTAGTTGGCAGGGCAGCACACAGGGGAACCCTCACATCAGGGACTGGGAACAAAGCTGCTCAACTCCTGCAAAGGGGGAGCAGGGCGCTGCACCATGAAGCAGCTGTCCTCTGCTACGAGGCCAAGCACTGGACTCCTGCTCCTCACACTGTATTTAACCAATGCTTTGACACCACTGTTGTCACCTACCCAGTAACTATGAGGTAGTGTCTCTGACCTCAAGCCTTGCACATTTAATGAGACCCCAAAGGTTTTCAAAGCCAGGAGTGACTAAGCTTTCTGTTGATTTAAGAACATTCCAAAAAAATTAAGAGATCCTACAGCCAAACACGTTTAAGGCTGAAGGACAATTACACCCACAAGAGCAGTCCTCAAGCCTTCCTTGAGCACATCATGAAAAAGGCAATTACGGATAGAAGTTATAAAACATATGAAATAAGCTTCAGCCTGACCCAGTGAATCAGTGGTTCATGGAAATTTCCACAGAAGGCTGGAGCCATCAGTTAGCATTTTGTTTATCTCCCTGCTTCAGATTACGAATGGGAGTGAAGACCTTATGGGAACACCCACTGGCTTCCTGCTACTCCAAACACCCAGGGTGGCCCACATGTGGGACACAGACCTGCGGGACCTCCTGCAAGGCTGCACCCTGACTGTGGCACAGCACGGGCTCCTCTGGAGCAGGACCGCAGCACGCCAGGAGATGATCTCATCTTCGCATTCAGGGCCAACCCTTGCACAATTGAGCTCCACTGTATCTAAATCGGACCTGGCTTATCAGCTCCTAAGAGCAAGCTGCCTGTGTGCTAAGGAAAAAGGCACGGATTCCATCTACCTTTCCTCTCAAGCACTGAATTTAGCCAAGAGATGTTCCTCATTTTCAGCTGGTTCCAAGACGAGCCGGCAGTTCCCGGTCCCAGGTTCAGGGCATACAAGAGCATTTGGACCAGCTCCATTTCTGTCGCTGGTGCACAATACGCTCATTTCTGTCACCCCGAATGATGGTAGCTTTGCTTATCCTACGCTCCCTAATGGACGGCTTTAATACAGGCGGCGGGAGTGCTGCAGGCTGAGCGGGCTGTGAATATCACACAGACAAGAATGAGATAACTAACTTGGGTGATGGATGGCTAATTAGTTGGCAAGCAGTGCCATTAATTAATTCCTCTGGCTTGCTCACGGGGCACCAACGTACACACGTTTGAAAAGCAGTGCTATTAGCCTCCGCAGAGATCCTGTCCCCAAGTTTCTAACTTGGCCCTGCAGATACAGGGGGCCTGAAGATCTCCAGAAACAACTGTCAAGGGAATAATGACAGTCCATTCATCAAGCTGTACCGAAAACTGCAGCAGAAAAGTTACCAGCAGTGCTCTTGCACGACGCTTCATGTAAGAGTATTTTGGATCCGCTCTGGATGCACGTATCCCCCGCTGCTCCCCAGTACTAGTCTTTGGAGCTTACTGTCTGACCCAAGAACAGGACCTGGGCACAGACAGTAACCCCAATGCTCAAGGGGAAAGCCAGGGGCGCACCCTGGTCCTGCCCTTGCTCTGAAAGCCTTTGCACCTTCCTTTTCTTACAGAGAAGCATGCAGAGGGCTGTCTCTCCTCTTGCTGCACGAACTATGCTATCTGTTGTTGCACCCGCTGCCCAGTTGGTGCCTGTAAGCATGTCATACACAAGTGAATCCCTGGCACCGCGTAAGGAACCCGTCGTTTTTACCGCACCATTTGTGCTAGCACACATCGCACGGCTGTGCAGCGGAGGAAGCTGAACTCAGCTGGGGATTAAAATCAACAGAAAAGCATGGCAAATACGGCCAACAAATACGGAAGAGGTAAGTTCAGAGCACTTGCTACGGGCTCTCGGTGGATCACTGCAGACCTCATTTAGAAGCTGGACAGCCAATGGCTACTGCTGCACCGGAAACCATAACAGCACGTTTATGAGGGGGAAATGGAGCTTATGCAATTACTTTGCAGACATGTGGTGAACGGTTACTACTGAAAATAGTTCAGACCTCAAAGACATCCTTTCCCGAGCTGGCCATACTGATTTCCAGACACGCGGCAGAGCTGTTTTTGCAGCTCCCCCCAAACCCCAGCACACAGCCCTTACCTTATAGAACACATCAGGCACATACTGCTCACTGCTGGACTCCTTGGCGTAGCCCAGCTCTGGTGCATCTCGGCAGGGCAGCAAACACTCATCTCGAACCAGCGCCATGCACTGATTCGAGACCTGGTACCCCTCAAAGTGGACCTGGTTGTCGGGACCACCTGGAAGAGAAGAGGCTGGTTAAAAATCCCACACAAGCCTGATTTGCCCAGTGTAACTCAGAGAGGCGTGATTCAAAGAGCAACACCAAACACGCCGACCTTGCTAACAGCAAAGAACGGTGAGAAGGAAATGCTGGTGCTGCTGCATGGGAAGGACTTCTAGGGAAGAATCCCCTCTAAACTCTACATCTATTCAGTAACAGACATTTTCACAGCTAGCCTAACAGGACAGACCCCTGGAGTGACAGCAAGAATGCTTTGCCAGGAGCTTAAAAAGCAGGCAAAGCTGCCCTTTCAGAAGGCTCCTGATAGCATCACTACCCTGCAGGTATCCTCTCTCTTTCAAAACAAAACCCAGGCACACAGCTCCTGTGAGCCTCTTCCATCTCCAAGGAACCATGAGCTGTAGTTTCAGGGTTGGTCATCTAGTAATGTCAGGCATAAGAAGAAGAAGTGTTTTCTCAGCCTGTAATGGATGGCTTGGTGGAAATCTGACATGGAAAGTGGAAATTAAGACCCTGGCTCACTGATAGATCACATGCCTGGCGCTTTAATTTGGATAATGTAAGCAACATCGAGTCATATGTCATTAGAATACAACTGGAAAGAGAAGATACAGACAGATGGTAGGAAGACGTTACTATTTCCAAACCTAGGAATTCAGGAGGGGATAGGAATTAATCCATGTAGAGGATTTAAAGGCAAAGTTGATGCAAACTACCCAGATATATTTATACGGCACAAAAGGAAGGAATCAAGTGTTTAAATAGAAACCTGATGGGCTGATTTAACAGAAGAGAATGAAATTATCTGGAACAGACAAGAGGAAATATTCGTTTTCTACCCTTTGATCTCTAACCTCAATCACTCACTGCTCCAGAACAAACACTCCTAGAAATTAAACATAGACCAAGACACTGGGAAGGCCTGAACAAAACTAGCCACCATTTTCTCAGTTTCTGTTTAAAAAAACAAAAATAAATAAATAAAAAAAGAGTGAGATACACATCTATCTTTAATGAAAGATGGATGCGTTTAGCAGTCTGGAATGTACAGGCAGCTGTCCGATTGCACGGGCCTGTTAACCGAAAGAGCGTTTTCACTGAAAAAGGCTCTGGGAACACTTACAAAACCTGGGCTCAGAGGAGGCAATATAATATCACACTTTCAGTTTTTACACTGGATGCTATTTGGAAGTCATGCGTTTTTTGTATTGTGTTAAATAGACCCAGAACCCAGCGTATCTGCTCCAGGGAAATTTTAAATGAATACATGTGTCATCCCATGGAGAACAGCAGATTGAACTTCTAACACTACGACTCTCCCAGCACATGCCAACATCTCCCCTCGCAGCCTGGGCAGTGCAGACTATTCCACATTGCCTCTGGAGACTCGCTGTGAAAATGGCTATAATCAGAGGTGACAAAGCAAAGCATTTTGCAGGCTTCTCTGTTTTATTCGGGCAAACAAAAAATGTTTCCATGCACGGAAGAGCACAGCATCCTACGTAAGGGTTTCCCTGACAGCGACACAAGGGAGATAAAGGTCCCTCCTTCATGCTGAGCCAGCCAGAGTAACTTTCAGGATCCGGATTGCCGTGGTTCTGCACTGCCGCTTTCAGGCAACAGAACCTGGAGCTTAAAGATTCAAAACAGAAAAGTGAGCAACAGTTATTCCCCTGGCTGCAGGCAAAAAAATGCTTTCTGGATCAGAGAGGTAGATGTGCCAGGTCTGAGCCTCAATTAAGTTTCTTGCAGGGGACAGGGTAAATAATTGTAGAGAAGATAGCACAAAGAATGAAGTAGTTTACTTGATAGAGCAAGGCAAACTCCTTGTTAAATAGGACAAATGGGGACCAGGACATCTGATGACTTCTGGCAGAGCTGCATATTCTTCTTCTATTAACAAGAGATAATTCACGTGTAACCCAGAGAGCTGGGGCAAGCCAAGGCCAGTTTATACCTGTAGCCACAACTGTGACAAACTTGGATCCAAAATGACCATCTGGAGAAAGGCGACAGATGTTGGGCTGCTGGTTCTGGAAGTTTCCAGCTGTGATGCACTCTTCTGCACTTAGATAATACGTGTCCTGAGGGAAGAGCAGAAATGTGAATAAAAAGGACAATGCAATGTAGCCTAGACTTATTTCCCTGGTCTGCAGCCAAAGAAAACTACCAACACCCTAGTAAAACATGCTTTCGTAGAAAGTTGCTGCAGAGACTGAGAAAAGAATGTGACATGTCAGGTCCCCAGCCCTGAGTCCGGCTCTCACCAGTAGGACTGTCCCACCTCTTGTTCCACCCACCCTTACACACCTTTTTTTTTTTTTTAACAGGGTTTCATTTTCCAAATAGGGCTATCATTGATTTTAGAATTACAGGAAGCTGAGAAGGTCAAAGTTTGAGCCACATATATCTCACAAAACCCAGCCCACAGGAACATTCTTTGACTGAGTCACTTTTGCTCACTGACTTTGCACCTCACACTACCCCATTCCCTCCACTCTACTAAATTTTCTTAAACCATGAGCACCATTTTCTTAAAGCAAAGTGGGTGAAGGACTGCAGGCAGCTTTGCGTACAATCTAAACAGCTTCAAACCCCTAACAGTGCTCTTTGAGCTCAAGCTCCTTTTCCTTCGTAAGCTTCTGAAAAAACCCATTTCACAAGAATTCCAGTCCCAGCATCACCTCCAGCCCTGTGCTGCCCTGGCTCAGTACTCTGCTTGGCACAGTCAGCGTTTATGCTATTACACAAACTCTCAGTACCAGCAGCTGTAATTAGCTGCACACTTGAATCTCACCTTGTTCCTGCTGTATCGAACAGTCCCTTTCCGTGTGTCTTCAGAGACCAGATCAGTAAATATCCAGCCAACCTATAAAAAAGTGTTATGAAGAAAGTTGCTTTAAGAAAAAAAGGGAAAAAAAAAAAAACCCAAACCCAAAAAAACCCCAAACCAAACCAGAAGAGAGCTTATACATTTTCTCCTAGCAGGACAAGATGTTCTTGGCTTCTCACACGGCCCTGCTGTATGCTGCCTGAAGGAAATGGCTCTCCCAGCTGTGCCGGGCTCATTTGAATCCGATTTCCAGCAGCAGCATGCCAGCTGGCTGGCCGGGGGCACCTGCAGCTTTATGTTTCACTATGGAATATTTTTTCATGGAAAGATCTGGAGGCTGCAAGAGGCCTCTCAGCCGCTACCTCCTCCCACCCACAGCAAAAGGCATTTCCTATTGAGCATTCAGAGCAAAGCAGCATCGGGAGCGCCAGCAGATGACAAAGCAGCTCACATGATCTCATTTTGAAGCTCGCAGTCACTAGTTAAGATAAAGCTCATATGTTCCCACTGGAGTATGATTCATTCCAAATCAGTCTGCTCTGATCCAAAAAACACATTCCTGCTTTCTGCATTGTTTGCACATAGGAGTATAGATGCGTACACACACACCGCTGCGTGAACCCTTCTACACACATGTGCTAAAAACAGCTCCGATCAGCCCCCTCATGACCAGCTCCCACAGCCTTAACCCTTCAGAGGAAGAACTGCTGATTCAGATTCCTAGCAGAGCCCAGACAGACAAAAATCTGCAACCAGCAGCAAGTTACGTGTTAAGTCATATTGATTAAAAATATCTGATGTGAGAAGCAGAGGAAAAGCATGGAAACAAATAACACACACAGAAGCTTTGCTTCAGACACTGGCAAAAGGCTAAAGATCTTATCTTCGGAGAACAAAAGACCTCACCACAGATGTTTATAGTCTACTGTACTGAGTCTTTTCTGATTTGTGTTTTCTTTAGCAAGTCAAATCTTGTTTGTGTACATCTCATTCCTGGCATTCACATGATACCAGAAGATTTCCCAAACCGGAAAATATCAGTACAGGTTTGAGAGGTGTCAGCAAACCAGCAGATCCCAACACCCATACGTCCTGATGGGATGACTGACAGGCTGCGGGCACAGAGGAACAGAGGTCTGAGGCTCAGCTGCTGGGGGACCTGCACCTCTAAACCAACGTACAGATTAACTTACCGCAGCCTGCCACAGCAGCATCAAGAGACAGGACCCCACAGAGGAGAATAAAAAAAAAAAAGCAGGAGCCTCAGCTCCTGGAAGTGGAGCACAGATTCTGTCAAAAGGAAGTACAAACTCGGAAGGCAACTCCAGCTACATCTGTGCCAAATTAGCACTCACCAGGGAGATGCTACCAGGAACGGCTCCTATTTGAGGAGAAATAAAGGGAAAATTGTGTTTCTGCTTCTTTGCTACTCCCTTTGAAGTCATTCATGACAGAGGACTGCTGACTTCAGCTGCACAGCCCTGCTACATGCTTGTGCTCAGGAAAATGCTCTCATTTTGTTTTTTCATACCTAAAAGCATAAGAGCTACCAACACTTAAGCTAGACTTCAGATGTGCCCAAATGGTCTTGAATAACCCCATGGAGCTGAAGAGAACTGCCGATGACTTTCTTCATTGCCAAACAAAGATGCATGAGATCCGACAACATCCTAACCTTTCTCAGTCCAAGCTTTGCAGCAATTTCATCCACAACCTCAGCCTTTGGATCTTCCAGGATTTCCAGGCTGTTTTGTGTACCAATCTGCAGCAAAGAAAAACTTGCTAGTAAGACAGAACAGGAAAAAACATAGTACACTTAGCCATTGTCAGTAATGAGGCAGAGGATGGAAGCAGAGGTCTAGGTTTCCCCTTCAGCATTATTACTGACTGGTTTCACCCCAGAGACCTCCTCTACTCACAGACCCATCCTGTTAGTTAGCTAAGTTTATGTCAGGGTTTATGAATGAAAGACTCAGCATTTACAAACAGGCCATTGCTGTTTCCGAGCACGCTGGAAAAGGCAAGAGATTATATAATTTTTCCAAAGCTCTGTGTTCAACCTGCCAGTTTTGTACCGCCGTTTCGTCTGTTTGAATCTTTGAGCAGCAGAGAGGCAGAAAGCCAGTGAATCCAAGAGCCCACGCCCAGGCCTCCCCCCCCCGCACCCTGGAGAACACGACTCCATCTGGGTGCGTTTCAGATGCAAGCTTTCTCGTGTGGCAAGATGCCATGTCAAGCACAGCAGAGACTGCTTGCCAGGAGAGCAAAAGCTTCCTTGCTTTTACCGTGCGCAACTAGAAGCATATGAACTTCCAAAGCAGGGGCTTAATCAGCGATACTGAAACAATAGAGGGCATGGCTCTGCTCATATTAGAAAGAAAGGGAAGAACTTATAAAAGGCTTGCAATTCTGTGCTCACACACACACACACACTCCCAAAGATCCATTTTTCTTTTTCTGCTGACAAATCTGTTGCATTTTACTCTAGCAATCCTGCAAAAATCATCAAGAGGAAGAAAACATATGACCCACCACGACATATTTGTATACATATTGTCTGCACTTAGAAAAGTGACTTTGTTCAGTGGTGAAGAAGCCAGTAGGCAAACTCAACTTCAAGCTGAGCCTTGTGTCATGGGCAGAGAGTGGCTTTTCGCATTTGCCACCTCCATTTCCAGCTCTCCAGTGCGAATTCAGCTTTTGGGTTCCCCAGGAAGCCAGACTTGGTGGGACCTGCTCTGGCTGTGGCCTCCCCGGAGGACTCGGCGTCGAGCACGGTGCTGCGCGGTGCCGTGCACCATCTAGTGGGGACTCTGGCTGCTCCGAGGCATCAAATCTCATCCTCAGCCTCTCGATCAAGGCAGCAGACTTCATTTTTGTCTAATTAAGCTGCTTACATTTTCCCAGAGAGCTGATAAGAAATTGAAGCAAGGGCTGCAACATTTTTTAACTAGTACAGAATTCGTTTTCAGGCTGTTCTGTACCATAACCTTGGAAATCCCCTAATCAAGGAAACATGTACAAGGAAATCTACTATTATGAAGTCTCTCTAGCTTTAAATCATCTGAGCACGCAGTAATGTAAAAGAAAGTGTAAAAATAACAAAAAGCAAATCTGGGCTTTAAAATTCTTTCAGTGGCAATAACTGACAGTGACATTAAAGACATGAATCACAACATGTTTTTCATTGGACCATTTTCCTTACGGAGCTGCAGTCAGTGAGGTTTCCCAAACAAAAAAATGTTTCTGTGTTCCCCCAATTATCTTTACGAGTCAACACTGACACCACGGCACCCAGCTTTTACCTGTGGGGGTTCATAGATGGCAGCAACCTCCGCCCGGATCCCCAGAGGGATGTCTTTGTGCTCTGTGTACCGGCCATATAGATACCCAAGATGTTGATTTCCTGTCTTCCGCCAGAAGTCTAGGAAGCGATCTGCAATTGTGTGGTTCTCAAACATGATGTTGTCAACATGCCTGTATTTCTGTTTGACAAAGTTCAAGCGTCAGGCCATCCTTGACTAGGTCTGTTTACTTTGCCTATCGTCAATACCTTCCCAGCTGCCTAGGATGCACGCCACCCCTTACAGCCGAATCCTGCCAAAGCAGGGGCAGGGAAAGCTAGCTGGCTCCCTCCCTCTCCCCTCTGCTGCCTTCAGCACTGCTCTCCTGCCCAGCAAGCAGAACTCACTACGGGCTGGAGTGTAGGAAAGCACTGAGCAGCCCCAGCACCCTATTACCTTGGCCTCTTTACTAGGGCCCTTACCCCAAGAGTCTTTTCAACTAAAAAAAGACAGTGAAATTTAAGAGGAAACAAGAAGAAACAGTGGGTGGCCTTTTGGATCCCCCTGAGGAAAAAAAGTGGAGATTCATCACTAGTGGTGCTAGCTCAGATGTCTTCCACGTTACGAGGAAACTGCTGAACCAGATAGATTTTGGAGTCCTTTTCTGCAAGGACTGAAGACCTTAACAGCCATTTCCCCGACAATTGCCAATACACAAAGGCGTCTTGCTCCGAGTTGGCTGTTCTTGAAGTCATCTCTCCAAAAATAAAAGTCAAGTCCCTTCTCAGCTTTAAGCACAAGGGCTCCTGTGAGCTCCATCTCACCTGTCTATTGAGAGTGATGGCACTTGGCTGACACTTTGTGCAAATGCCTTCTGGCCAAGGAGGGTGCCCTTCACAGCCCGATTTGATCTTACAGCTGATGTTTTCCAGGGCAACAAATTTCCCCCTGCAAGAAGAAAAAGAGAAAGCCACTGTTACCACAGTAAATGCTTTTGGGTCTCAAAAAAACCAAGTGGCTAGAAATATCATAGAGGAAGCAGGGCAGAGGAGACACGGTGGCACCAATGCTTTGCACCTTCAGAGGATCTCAAAGCGCCCTGCAAACTGCCATGGGTGGATGCTCCGCTCCTGCGGTCCCCAAGTAACCTCTGCTGCCCACTTAGTGAGGGAGGTCAAGAGGTCAACATGTGCTCCCCAACCCAGCTCCTGAACAGATATTCGAGCAAGAGCACAGACAGAAAACTCTTGGGACCCTGCTTAAATAATTTACGCAGCACGTGGGAAGTAATAGATTACACCGCTAGGGCAAATTAGAGCTCCTTTCATGTGCACAAGGCTTCCTGCAAACGGAAGTTCAAATAAAAGTATTATGGACTTGAGCTGCATCTCACAAAGACATTAAAAAAATCCCAACGGCATTTAGGAATAGGAGGGAGAAGGTTATACCTCTGCATAACTTATGTAAAGGAGCTGCATTTCGGAACACCAACATCACTGAAGGGGACTTTAAATCCTTTGCTGAACACATGCGCCACAGCGAGGCGTAAAGAAATAAATACTTCTTTCAGCACTTCCTCTCTGCACAGCACTTATCTGGCCTGTGTCACCACAGCATCCTCCACCCCATCATGGGGCAGGACGCCTTATTTTCCAGTTACTGGGCGGTGAGCTACGGCACCACGACAAGAAAGGGTCTCACTAAGAACACATGGAGCATGGGACAGAGCAGAATCAGGCCCTGAGGAATGTTAAGCTCGTCCTTCTGTCCTAACCACGTCTATAGGTAAGAAAAGCTGTTGGTGAATAAAAGCTCCCCAGGTCCACCACAGTCTCAGTGCCTCTCCACGAGGTTTGAGATCCAGGCTTGCAGCTTGGTGTAATTAGGGAACCTCTTTCCTTCCATCTGGCCATCTCCCCCCATCAGTAGTGCTTCCTGGAAGCAATTACATTGTCACAGGAAAAAAGAAAAAAGAAAAAAAAAAAAAAAGACAGTTTTCATTTTTTTTCCCCTGCCCTTTTTTTTTTTTTTCCTCTTTTCTTTTTTTTAATGTGTTGTTTTCTCCTCAGTTTGCCATTCAATAGTTGTATTCAACACTACTCTGGTGAAATCTGTCTGTACTTTCATCTGTATTTTTAAAAAGGAGCTACAACTACATTCCCTTAAACACAGAGATTTTCTTACTTGTCTGCCCCTCCGGTCAGCTTCCTGATGTAGGCATGGAAGGACATATGCTTCACAGGAGGTTCCAGATGGTTTAAATAATCCTCATCAAAAGGCTGCCAAAAACACCACACAAAGAAAAGCCAGGTCAGACACCTGTCTGATAATACATTGATCACTAAACAAATGGATGTTCTAGAGTCAACCCCAGTGGCTCTCAATGTGGAAACAATCAAGAAAATTTAGGCTCATTTTCAAGGCAGCTACTACTGTGATAGAAACAGTGGGGCTCTACAACAGCAAGTTTTATTATCGCCTCCTACTTTTATAACAGATTGGCTCCACAAATCAGAACAAGCCTCAAAGGCAAAATGCTTTTTCCTTTCAATATCTAACAACAAACAAAAAGCCCAGCTGCTCAAACAAGGCCAAAGAACTTCCAGAGCACACGGCAGGGAAGCAGGGGAACAGCCATCCTGGCTCGCAGCGACTTTTGAGGGATCACTGCCTCATGCCATAAATTATACAGCTTAGCACATTTGTAGGCGTTACTAAAGCTGCCTTCGACCTGAATAATATGTGGTTAAACTGGGAAGTGCTGGGATCCATGAGAGAGGGATGAAAGAAGAAGATCCAGGCAAGAATGAAGAGGGAGGAAAATTGGAGCTTTTCTAAAGCACTTTCTGTTAAACTCATTACTGCAGAAAAACAGAGCAGTAACCAGAATAAACCCAGGGTCACAAAGGCGTAGATCTTTAGCGATCCGGGATGTGAGCTGGCACCTTCGACAGTGCACGGCAGGATTGACCCAGAGCTGCCGTCTCTATGGGGGCAGCGCTCCAGGGAAAAGCATTCATACTGGAAGAAATGAAATCCAAGAGGACATGCTTTTGTGTGACTTTCTAGAGCACCTTCTTGGGGCTCTTACCTCCAACGGTACGCAATGCACACATTTACCCAAGGGGCCATGACGACACCTATGCAAAGAGAAACAGAAGCAGCGTTAACTCTTATTTAACAAGGGAGAAGTTGGATGGTAAAAGTTGCTCTAGACTAACAGTTGTGGTGTGGAAGATCGATACAATCACACAGCTCTGAGCAACTCTCCACCCACTAGGGAATATTACAGAGGGGTCACCACAAGACAGCTTCACATAAAGAGACAGCAACAGCTTCAGGTTAACTCTGAGAGCCCCGGGTCAAGATGAAACCCTCCTAACGTCTGCGTTGCTGGCAAGCGGCTCTGCTCTCTGAACAGCCACGTGAACCGATGTCAGACCACAGCTTCTCAAGTTTTACAACCCTGCGTTGGGGTTGTGTTTCAATTCAAAAGAGTTTTAAATCTACGTCACAGGGCTGGCCTGTGTGGTTCTAACAAAAAGACAACCACAACATTCATCCTTTATCAGGCACTAGAGGATGGCCTGGAACAAACAGGGAAGCATGTGTTTATTGGACACATAAAGACCCGCTGGGTAAAGTTACAAAACAGAGGGGAAAACAACTCCTTTTGAGGCAATCGCTTTAAAAAACCCAACCAAAACAACAAAAAAATCCCCCCACACCTCTGCCCCAGCACTAGGTCAGTGCTAGTTTTCAAAGGCAGGCCTCTAGAGAGGAGCATGGATGTTGGCTCTTCTAAAGACAAAATGGATGGGATCCAGTTGCAGCACTGCTTTTAACAAAGTATTGTGGCAGATAATGTACATAAAGGACCACTAAAGGCTGCTAATGCACTCAGCTGAACGCCAGCATCCCTTCATGTTTAGATTGATATGCACTCACAAATACCGGAACAAGCCCAGACACACTCTTTTTATCATAAATATCCACCACTGTGCTTTGGCTCCCTGCTAAGAACAATACCTTCATTTATTCTTTTGAAAAATGTGGTCAAGTTAAAGACAATGTTTTTGCCATGGAGTGGTGGGTTTTGCCTTTATTGTTTCGATAATGTGACATTTTCCTCATTTATCATCAGCCTGAAAAGGTTAGATAGGATTTTCCATGTAAAGGCTACATCTCTCCAAACTTCCTCGCTGCTGCAGCACTAAAGATAAACCATATGGAAGACAACACAATGGGGAAGGGTGAGTTATTCTGTTTTAGAAAGAATTCTTGGTTGCCTTTAAAATTTTCACACAAGCCCTTGCAGAAGTTACTTTGCAGAGGGGTCCAGCCCCAAGCCAACAACCAGTACAGACATCAGGCCAGGAGCCAACTGGGACGTTGTTAATGATGAGCAATAAAAACCAACCATCTAGACAGAGGACATTTTAGCAGCATCAGTGTAGATTTACGGTGGTATTAACTCACCATTGTATTATTATTTTTACAAAAAAAACAGGCTGCTTTGTTTACCTAAGCCTCTTGCAGCTAAGAGTTTTGGCAAAGCCAGACTTTGTTGCACTTCTGTGTGCAAAATGGACTCCCTGGTTCCACAGAAAGGTTAGAAAGGCATGTGATGGAAAGGAAGCCAAAAATTAAGCAGGCAGAGACCCAAGTCCCACTTCCACGTCTCTGCTGTTGGATGCTTCCACTCATTCCCTTCACTGCTGTGTTCTTCCTTTATGAGGAGTGGCTGGATCTGAAGACACAGAAGCGCTCCTGCTTGGGACATCCTGGGTGAGGTGCCACACGCACTCATCGCAGTGCCGAAGACAGCGATGCAGGGTTGCGTTGGCTCTGCCCAAGCAGGGAGAGACTGCACGGCAGCCAGAAAAGGCGACAGAGCTCAGGTCTCCGCTCTTGACAGAGGAGCTGCCCATGATTTAGAAAATGAATATGACCTTGATGTTCACCCGCTGCTGGCTGGGTGATGCTGAGACAGCAGCTCTGGCTGAAAGCACATTTCCCTGTCCGCACCCCTCCTGCGAGATGGAGACCTGGCCCTGCTGCCCCGCACGCCCGTCACCTCAGGACCCAAACAACAGGGAGCTACATATTGAGACCATATGGAACAGAAGCTACTGCAGACAGCAGGCCCCTGCTTATTAAGCAATATGCCACACACAGAGCATAACCTAGTATTTCTACACAGCACCGGCTGCCAGGACATCCTGGGGAAGAATTCAAAGTATTCGTTTTAATCTAGAGAGCTCCAAACGTTTTAGGAGCACAAAATACATGATCACAAGTCCCATAGTAGGGGCCACCAAGATCAGAACAATAGATGCTCTGAATGAGTCCTTCCTGGCAAAGACCCTGGGATTTTGGTATCTGCTTCCTTCCTCAGCTCACCAGAGCTCAATTTAACCTTCCCGGACAATGGCAGGGGCTGTTTTCCCTTGTGAACGTTTCAAAGGCAGTGAGGAATAGAGCAGTGGCTCAGAGGGCAGTTCCCATAGCACACTTCCTGGCTGCTGGTTTCAGACGAGATGTTACAAACTCTGGTAAGGCACAGATGCATTGCCAGAAGCAAAGTCCACCTGTACTTACAGCTGCTGGTCTCGATTTCGGTAAATCTTCCCATCCTGTTTGATCAGATACTGGTCGATCTCATCTTCCACCACCTGGGGTGCCCCCACAGGCCGCAGGCCTTGGGAGACAGAGGTGTCCATGGTCTCTGAGGAGCAGCCAGCCGGGCTCGAGGGGTAGAGAAACAGCATATCGCCATGCCTATGGATGTGGAAAAACAACACACAGGTATCAGTAGTTGCTTCTGGGTAGCAAACGTCCCAGACCACAGAGGAATGTGTAATTTATCACAAACTACACACAGAGTAGCAAACGTGCAGTCCGAAGCCATTCCGTTAGCCACCTCTTTCTGCTGCTTTGGTCATTTGCATAACAAATGCAAATCTTTTCATCAGGAGACAGGACCGTGGGAAAAAGATGAAGAAAAAGGCAAAAGGAGCCTATGGAGAGAAGCAACAGCACCAGCAGGAAAAGGACTAGTGTGGATCCTGTGCGCATCAAGTCACAGTCCTCCCAAGGCAGCTGCCAGCGCTGACACATTCAAGTGACAAGTTGCACATGGTGGTAACAGCTCTTGTATTTTTAACCAGTTTAACATTATTCCTGACATGAACAGAATTAAGACATCCCCAACCAAACATGAAGCGATTGCACCATTTGGCACCTCTGATCTCCCTACGTGCCTGGCTACAGAAGGCAGGAAGCCTATCAGACTCTGGCACTGATGCAGAAAAAAAGGACAGTGTGAATGAAAGCAGGGATGAGGGAGGTTGCTGTAGGCTGTAAAGAGCAAACAGGAGGCCCGTTGCTGCCTCACCACAACAAGCAAACACAACGCAAGAAGTGACCTAAGAAATGGCTGCCACAGCCTCACATGTAGTCAATTTGATCACCCCAATTT
This sequence comes from Aviceda cuculoides, assembly GCA_035590195.1. Lineage (NCBI taxonomy): Eukaryota > Metazoa > Chordata > Aves > Accipitriformes > Accipitridae > Aviceda > Aviceda cuculoides. Next base: position 37,683,746 of record JAVJGG010000002.1, on the reverse strand, counting down.
CAGCATGTCAATCAAGCTTGTTCCTTCAAGTAGTTGGTGAGTGATAGCTGAAAGCTTAGAACTTCTGTAACGTGATGTTGCCTGCTGCTGCCCAGTTTGGAGGGAAGAATTCTGGCAAGCTCAGAGAAGAGGCACCCTGTTGTATAAAGCCCCCCCTCCACCCACAGTGCTCTCTGTCAGGACTCACTTGATTTTCAGTAAGTTGAGGGATTTGTTTTGTGATGCTGTGATCTCTCCTGTCCTGTTTCTATTGGTGTATACAGAAAACCCATTATTCCTGAAACCAAATTCTTTTGCAACCTGAAAGAGAGAAGAATGACAAGGTTTAAGATACCTCACACCCCCGGTCAGATGCTGAAAGCTGCTCAGAGCAAGCGCTAAGTCCAGGGAACTTCTATTGCAAAACGTTAGCTGAATTCATCCACACTTCTGAAGAGCACAGGACAACTGAGAAAAATAGAAACACTTAGTAACACAACCAATCTATTAAAAAAAGCAACTTAAACAGAATGTGTCTCTCACTCACACAACACAAATACAGTATTTTATCTAAATCCAGGCAAGCACTGTTATGACTAGAGGAGGGAAACTATCTTCTCCATTACCCCAGTTCTCTTGCTCCAGCACACATCAGCCAAGTCATTCTCATCTTCCCACAACCAGAATTCCTCAGTCCAGATCTTCACCTCTAAGGATGTTTTGCCCTCAGCTCTGCTCCCGCCTACCAGTTGCTACACGAGTTTTACTCAAGCTCTTCCTGCTGTTCTCCTTCCAGTTTTTCTCCATTTGCCTCTTTTCTCCTGATGGAACTTACCCTCACAACAACCACCCCTCAGTCCCTGGGCAAGTTTTTTCCCTGCTTATCCTCTCACCAGTTTAGTTAAAGGCTGCTTTACTCTTAATCAGTCAAATGCCTCTTCACAGCAATAGCAATTTTTACATTTGGCCACTTAAAAATATAGTCAGTTTAAAAGTGGCATTAAAAATTTCTCTAGATGACAAGTTTCTTCCTAAATTCTTAAGTTAAAAGCCTCTATTTTTATTAAGTACATCTCCCTATGGCTTTGGTAGGGCTCAAAGGCAGTGACTGCACACAGGACAAATCTAACAAGCCACAAACACAACTGTCACATGAGCGAAGTCATGGAAAGCAGTTTCTCTACTGTCAGCTTCGCTGCGATTTGTAGCAGCAAGCGATCTGCCGTTTGAATGGAAGCACGACTTGCAAACGGTTCACCTCCTGCGTTGTGCCTGCCAGAGTTAAACTGTTAAACAGAGTTAGCTCATCAGGACACAGATTTCACTAGTTTTTTTGGGGGGAGACAAATTCCACAATACATTAACAAAGGCTTGAGTTAGTTCCTAAATTGATTCTAACCTAACGCACCTGAGAGTTTACTTTTTTAGTACTCTTACCTAGGACATGCTACAAAAGACAGAGAAGATTATCAGGGCCCTTATCACTCTGAAACGTGCTTTCTTGCACACTTCTTTTGCAGCTTCTCTGGAGTCATCATGGAGGAGATCTAAGTTAATTGCTAGCACAGAAGCAGCAATCTGACGCCTCTTTAATTACAGCTATCTAGCTAAATATGAAATCCACCATATGGATTAACACTTCGGTGTTAAAATCCACAGCTATTAATATGCATGGATCTTAGGTGGTAAAATTTGCAACATTTCCCTTTCAAGTAAACCCTATATCAGGAAAGAAACCTAAACATTTCTTGTATTCAGCTCAGCAAGAGGATATAGTTTTCCCCAGATCAACAGGCAATTTCAGTGAGTGCTGATGCTTTTGTTCCAACAGTAAATGGTTGCAAGCACGATTGTTCCACACTGCCTCGGGTAATATGAACCCTTGAAACTGAGCAGCTTGTTTTGCACAGGTTCCAGAGATTTTGAAAGCAATGCTTTTTTTAACTTGGGTGAGACTGTTCAGAGGCTGCAGCGGGTGTCTCTGACCCAGCCCTGAAATGCATCAGGATTTTTGCTTGGTCAGGTGGGGATTGCTGTTGTGGTCTGGGCCCAAGCTTCAAACAAAGCAAACAACTCACAAACAGCACCAGGTTTCAGTCTGTTCCCCTTCCCCCTCAGAGGGAGAAAGGAAATCTAGCTGACTAGAAGAATGGCCCTTCAGGCACAGGAACACAAAGTACTTCTCTTATGAAGCAAAGAAATCCTAATCTGAGGGTTCCAGGTTACAGCGGAGTTCCAGGAGGGAAGGAAATGGAGAACTGCTCACTCTTAAATAGCAAACTTTAGACATTGAGCAGTTGCATCAGACCAAAGAACAAGCTACAGCCAACTCCAAATCTGACAACTCCAACACTCAGCGTGTTCTCCTCATCCCAGGATGGAAATCCTTCCCAGGAGACCCTGGAGGCTCTCACATCGCCTTAAGATCTCACCTTAATTCCCTCCTTGCTCTCTCTCAAAACCACATTGGAAAACCAGCAGCACACAAAGCACATTCAAATGATATTCAAAGTGCAAATCAGGCAGCTGAATTTCAACCAGATCATGCCTGAAGAGGTCAGTCCCTTGCAGCAGGCTTTGACTGTCAAACAGCTTCCCTGTGTCGTTGTCAGCCTCTGTTTCCCCAGCTGCCATCTCTTTGGGAGAACACTAAAAACACGTCCTCCCCCAAGAAAGCTCCCACCCCAGTAAACTCCAACTGAAAAGCTGAGTAAGTTTTCTTCTTTAATTTTGTTATTCTCCCTCTGGAACAGGAATAAGAAAACTGGTTTTGGCTACACCAATAAAAATGCCATTTTCCACAAGGCACGCCAATCCTCGCTGCTGTCAGCACATTTGCCCAGCAAGGTGAAGCGCGTATCTCCCACGAGAGAGAGCCGCTCCGCAGGCTGAGCCGCGGGAGCCCTGCCTCATCCCACAGGCGAGCAGGGAAGGCGCAGAGAGGCTCAGGGTACCTTCTTGAGGAACGTCGCCACCGTTTCTCGCTTCGTGGCCGTGATGCGCTTCACCCCTTCCGGCGACTGCACGCGGATTATCTGCAGGGTTAAGAGGACAGTTTGAGTTCATGACGGGGGGGACAGAGCCCACCCTGTGCTCGCAGCCTGCTGAAGCCACGTCGAAGCTTCACCCACATGATGCAGACCATCCCCACCACTCCTCCCTCCTGCTTTTAACGCTGATCTTCTAAAGGGCGTGCAAATGCACAAGGAAGTCATTTGCTCTCAGTAGGGCAGCACTGGACTGACGTTTGCACGCTGCAGGATGAATTACCCTAATGCATGAGGCACGGCAAGAAGTTGGCACCAAGAAAAATGCTAACGCTGCTTTTTTTGTCAAAGCTCCGACCTCAGATGCGGAATTAAACTTTCAGAAGAAGGGTGAATCAGAGCTTTCGCAGAAGCAATTTATTCGGTGCCTACACACAAACGCTGGCCTAACTGGTGCTAATGGGCAACTGCACTGTCGTTATGTTTCAACCCATGTTACCGACGCGCAGCTTCCATCACTAATGAAAAGATGAGGAGAAGAGCCACAAGACTCAGGCTATTCTTGTGAAACACTGAACAGCAGTTTTGCTGCAACCTGAAGTCAGGGACAGGAAAACACGGCAGTTATTTGGGGGAAAAAACAGGGACGATTCTTCACGTACTGGCAAAGAAGTGGCAAATGTAAACATCAGTGTCCGGGGACCAGAGAAGTGACTCAAGTTGCTCTAAAGAGCACTTTCCCCTGCTGACACCTAATGCAGAGCCAGGTTCAGGATGGCAGTGTGTGTGCTGAAAAGAGGGACACGGGAGGACACGGGAGGACACGGGAGGACACGGGAGGACACGGGAGGACACGGGAGGCTGCCGGGGTCCCGGCATTACCTGGCAGGAGCACCTTTACACTCTCCCGACTTTCAGCACGAGAACAAGCCCGGCCTGACGGGAGCGGGAGACCTCTGCGGTACCGACGAGCCCCTTCTCCAGCGATACCGGCACCCCATCCAAGATCGGGCACTTTCCCCCGAGATCTCCCCACCCGGGGCTGAGCGGGATCCGGGGGTCCCGGTCCCGAACCTCACACGCTACGAAGGGGAAAGGGGGAGGGGGACATTTCCCTGGGGCAAAAGCACGGGGAACCCATCCAAGGCACCGCTCCGGGGGCTGCCCGGCCCGGACACCGCCAGCTCCCGTTCCCGGCCGGGCCCGGCCCCGGGGGTGCTACGCTTCCCAACCGGCTCCCGGCGGGATG
>JAVJGG010000002.1:37629647-37642524 GCA_035590195.1 Aviceda cuculoides | reverse complement strand
AGCGGGGCCGCGGCGACGGGGGTTTGCCGCAGGCACCGGGGACGCCCCCGCTCCGGATCGCCGGGCCCGGCCACCGGCGGACGCCGATTCTGCGTGGAGCCTGGGATTACAAAACCAGGCGGCTGTGGGAATGGCGGCTCCGGCTGCGGCCCTGCGCGGCGATCGCCTGCCGCCGCCGCGATGGTAAATGCGGCCTGGCACGCAGCGGGGACAGGCAGCTGCCCGCAGGGCTGGCAGCTGTCAGGCAGAGCCCCCGGCCAGCCCTGCGCAATCCCGTGCCGCGGCAGGCGGGACGTGCCGGAGCCGGTGTCGCAGCGAAGCACCGGCGTCCCTGGGCCTGGTGCCGCCTGCGACCGGCGCCAGCGCCAGGGCCTGGCTAAGTGACAGCCCGACTGGCCGGTGGCGCAACCGAAGCCGGTCGCCCGCGTGACGTCCCGGCCGGGTGCCACCGGCCTTGGGGAGGGACAAGGTGGGGACTCGGTCCTGCGGCACCGCGGCTGCGGGCATGTGTTTATCCCCCCGGCCCGGCAAGGGGCCACCAGCCCAGACCCCCCAGCACAGGCAGCCCTGGGGGAGGGCAGGGACCCCCTCGTGGGCAGCACGGTGGGGGCACAGAGGGTGGACGGAGCACCCTCGGCTGTGGGTGGCACTGGCATGGGTGGGGGGCCCCATAGCCTGGGTGGGGAGCACACTGGCATGGGTGGGGGGCACCATAGCATGGGTTGGGAGCACCCTGGCATGGGTGGGGAGCACCCTGGCATGGGTGGGGGGCACCATAGCATGGGTGGGAACACTGGGATGTGCTCCCCAGTGGGTCTGAGCCCTCGGGGGACCCTGTGGGCATCTCTCCCCTGCTTTGCTGGGGCCGGCATCCCCTCCACGCCGGGGTGCAAGAGGTGCCCCGGCTGGTGCCGGCGCTGTCGGCGCAGGGCCCTTTGTGCTCCTGAATTGTCCCATTGTCCCCAGGCCTGGCTGGGGCTCAAATCCAGCTCCGCGTGCGGTGCCAGGGGACCTGCCGGACCGGCTGCCCCCCGCTGCGCCCACCTGGGCAGGGCGGCACAAAGGCACCTCTGTGAGCCCGGCCCCACAAGGTGCCCCCTGCCCGGGATGCCAGCACCCCACAGAGACCCCTCGTGTCCCTGTCCCTGCGTGGAATGGCCCCTCGCAGGGTCCCCTGCTCCCGGCATCCTTGCCGGCTCCCATTGCAATGCAGATTTTGACCTTTCCCATAACGCAAGCTGCTGCTGCCCTACTTCCACCGCCCCCCCTTCGTGCACGGCCCCCCCTCCACCTACGACTGGGGACAGACAGGCAGTACTGGGGTCTCGCAGCACTGCAGGGAGGTGGGGGTCCTGACCTCACCCTAGAGCCCCCAGAGTTTCCCACCCTGCTGCTTTGTTATTGTAGGGTCTCCTGCAGGGGCTGTGAGACTGCAGGCTGCCCCCCCAGCCTGTGCCCCCCCGGCTGGCACACGTGGGCATCGCACACAGCCCTGGGTACCGCCAAGCACGACCCAGGATGTGCACCACGCCGGGGGTCGCATCCTGCACCGGGATACCCAGACCCGCTGACCCTACAGGATGGGCATGGGGCAGGCGGGGGGCAAAGCACCAGGGCCAGCTGGTGCCCGACGAACCCGTGGGTCCCCATCCCACCGTACCTGCTCGTCCACGCGGTGGGCGATGGGCCTGGCCCCCTCCGCCAGCTCGGCCGCGCTCATCGGACGGATGCGAAGAGCCACCTGCAAGACACTGGGATGAGTGTGGGGTGGCGGGGACGGGGACGGGGGGACGGGGACAGGGACCTGCACGTGAGCCATCGTGGCGGGGTCAGGCAGCTGAGGCTTCAGTGGTGCAGTGGCGACGCAGCCCCCGGGACCCCCCCCGTGTCGGGCACTGCAATTAGAGGTTCATTTTCCTGGGACGAAAGCAAACACCGCTGGGACCAGCCTTAAAAGGGCAGCTGGGCAGCGTGCCCTCCTGCTGGCACTTGGCCCCTCGCTGACGTGGCTCGGGGATGGGTGAGCCCGCGATGGCACAGCGGGAGTGGGGGGCCGTTGCCGTGCCTCTGTGCACCCAAACTCCCCCGGGTCCCCCGACAGCATCTGCCAAACCAGCCCTGCGGTGCCAAGGTGCAGTAGGGACGGCTGTTCCACGGGGTGACGAGACAGGCAAGCCACACCAGCCACCCTGTCCCACTCACGCCCCCCCCCTCCTGCTGCGTCCCAGCCCTGTGGGGTGCAGCCATGGGGTGCCCTAGATCCAGGTGTCCCCACTGCCCCTCGGGGACAGCGTGCCGCTGGCCAGGACTCACTGCCAGCTGCTGGTCCTCGCTGTCCCCCGGAGCCCTCATGTCCTCGCTGGGGCACGGGGGCCGAGGGGAGCCCACGAGCGGAGGGTCCCTGTTGCAGGGTGCACGGGATGCGCTGATCCCCGCTCTGTCCCCTCGTTGCAGCCCTGTCCCCAAGTACCCCCACTGCCCACGGGAGGGCTCAGTGGGGCACCTCCAGCCCAGCCTGGCTCTCCCCCCTTCCCTTCCTCAGGCACTGGCAGAGCCCCAGAGCCGGGGCTGAGCCCCTCTGCCCTCCCTGGGGGGCTGTGGGCTTGGCCCCAGGGGTTCCCCCCACCCCGGCCTGGGCTGGGAGACACTGCAGAGGCTGCACCTCCCCATCCCACTTGTCTTCCCCGGGAGCTGTTGAGCCGTACGCAACACGGGCAGCATGGCTGGCTCCTGTCGACACAGCGGCTGGCACCGCGTGTGGCTCCGGCCACGCTCCGTGCCCTCTCCCGCCTTCGCCCGCATCCCTGTGGCATGGTCAGGGTGCCACGAGCCAGATGGAAATGTGCCTGTCCTGCCAGTGCATAGCTCAGGGAAATGCCTTTCCACCCCTTGCTATTGATACAATTAGTGCTGCCCCTTAACGAGGCACTCGGCCGAGCTGCAAGGCTGGTGCACGGCTCCCTTTCCACAGCTGGGGAAGAACTTGCCCCTTGGGCAGCGCTTCCCAGCTCGGGCGCTGGCTGTGCTGGGACATGGCAGCGTTCAGCTCCGGGCTGGGGGACCGCGAGCCACCAGCCACGGGTGGAACTCCCTCTCCCCATCTGTCCATGCTGCCTGGAGAGGACCTGCACCCGGCCGCTCCGCCATGCACCCACCCCGCAGATGCAGGATGGCTTCCACAGCTCCTGCCCACCCTCCACCCCCCTGAACAGAGCCTGGGGAAGGATCCTGACGGGAGGGCTCACCCCCAGCCCCGGCACATGGGATGCTGCCCGTGCGATGGCCTCATCCCTCTGCCGACAGCTGTGCCATGGGGCAAGCGCAGCCGGCGGCTCGTTAATAATTGACGGGTGGGTAAGCAGGCAGGGTGGCTGCTCGGCGATACCGGCCAGGCTGTGTTTACCCACTGCTGATAAACCTGGCCCAGGCACCGCAGGCTACTCTCGCAGGGATACCAGCGGGTTGGGGGCACGGGGCTTTGCTCAGCATCGCTCTCCAGGTGGGAAGAGGCACGCTGCTGCACCGGCACCCCGCTGCTGCCAGCAGCTGCCCTGCTCTGCCCTGCTCTGCCCTGCTCTGCCCTGCTCCTCGGGCTGGGGACACACCAAGGGACACCCCGCTGCCACGGGCGCTCCGCTGGGGTTGGCAGCCGGCTTTGATCTGTGGCCTGGCCCGAGGAGAGGAGATGAAGAGCGAGACGACGTGAATTTCCCACCCTCTGCTCAATCCTGCTGTGACAAAACAGGAAACGTGACGTGGAAAACTCCTGTTTATTTACCCCGAAGAAAAAAAATGAGGAGGGCAAAGGGCCAGGCAGCATCTGTGACCAGTGCGAAGGTTTCTACGTGACCCACCGGTCCTGTCTCGGCTACGGCTCCTGCAGAGGGAGCAGGCGTGGGGTCAGGGCGCTGTGCGGGGCCCTCTGCTCACCACCCCACGGAGGCAGGGACCCCAGGAGCTCTGCCCGGCTCAGGGACAGCAGCCTCATCTCCACATGACCCACAGAGCAGCAACCCTGGCAAGGAGGGGGAAAGAAACGCGAAGCTGGAGTGCGCTGACCTTGGCAGCATCCTTCTCCTCCTCCTCCTCTTCCTTGTCCTTGGGCAGCTGGCTTGCTTTCCCCTGCGCAGCCGCCTCCTCTCCCGCGCGGTCTTTAACCTGAAAGGCAGAAGCTGACCCCAGTCCCCCGCCCCACGGCAGGGAGTCCCGGCTGCGGTTGCCGGTTCATCCCATCCCCAGCACCTTGCCATGCAGGCGTTGGGTCTCTGCCCGTGTCCGCCTCTGCAGCTCTGCTTCAATGACCTCGAAGAACTCTTTGCGGGCACGGTCAAGCACCTCCTGGGGACTCTCCACCAGCCTCTCCTCCACCTCTGACTCCTGGCCCTCCGACCTGGCACGCTCCTTCAGCCGCATTTCCCGGTGCCGGGCCTCCAGGATCTTCTCCCTCTTCGTCTCCCGCTCAAACATCTAGGGCAGGGAAGCCAAGGCGGGGGAGCTAAGGGGTGCAGGGTGAGCAGGGGACCCCACGGGACAGCCGTGCCCTGTACAGGGACAGCGCAGGGCTCGCCAGCAGAGCTGTTGTGCCGAGGGCCAGCGACGTGCCAGCAGTGCTGAGGGCTTTGCTGTGACCTGTCACGGTGGCCCATGGCTCAAAGCACACGTACAGCGGTGGCCAGCATCTTCTCGTTCCTCTGGAGGGTGCAGAGCCCAGAGGAGATTTCCAGCAGGGTGACCGTGCCGAGCTTCGAGCCGCAGCCAACGATGCACCCGTTGTCCTGCAGGCGCAGGCTGGAGAGGGGCTCGTCACAGACCTGGGGAGGGAGGACGGGGAGGGTGGTGGCACTTAGCCCTGCCGTGATGCCCCATGGGGGAAGTCAGGCAGGATGAGCTGGCAGAGGCAAATCCACGCGGTTGCCAGTGACAGGAGCCTACATGCAAATTTTTGGGCACGCTGGGCTCCAGGCACAGCTCAGGGCTGAGGGGACAGCTGCCGCTCGATGGAGCTTATCCCGAGCTCCGTGCAGGCAGGATGGGACCCCATCCCCTGGCTCTGCCAGCTCCGTGCAGGGCAGGGCGGCAGATCTGCCAAGCACCCCACTGCCAGTGCTGGCCAGGGGCAGCTCCCTGCTCCCCTCCCAGGGTGAGGGACCCGGAGCCGCTGGGCACCCAACCTTCAGGCTGAGGGAGGGGTCGTTCTGCTTGAAGAGGAAGTCCCAGACATCCAGGGTCCCGTCGGATCTGGTGGTGAAGAAAACGGCCGGCCTCACAGTGCTCCAGCATCCATCTGTCAGGTAGGAGAGGTGGTACCTGCCGGCAGACCCGATGCAGCGGGGATGGGCTCGTGGCCTCCATCGCCCTGGACCCACGGCTGCTGCCTGTGCAGCACCTTCAGCCAAGAACCCAGGCCCAGGCCCCCTCTGTTCCAGTGCCCTCGGCCACACTGGCACTGCTCTGCCTTGGTGACCGTCCCACCACCTGAGCCTGACCTGAGCAGACCAGACTCTACTGATCACCTGCCCTGAACATGCTTTTCCACAAAAAAAGAAGATTTTTTTGCAGGGCAAACACACACCGACACCTACTTGGTCCACATAATTGATGATTCCTTGATCTCCTCTGACCATATCCGAGCGGTCCAGTCGCCAACTGTCAGGAAGATTTTGGGGTAGAAAGGGTTCCTGGCCAGCGCATAGACAGGTCCATGGTGGCCACTGTAGGTGCTGGTGATTTTTTCGGGGGGTGTCTTGGCCTTGCGGTTGCAGGCGATGACGATGCCCTGCTCTGTGCCCACCATGAACTTGGTGGGCTGAGGGTGGGAGCAGGAGAGAGCAGCCGTCAGCAGGTTGGGGACCCCACGGTGCAGGGGGCAGTGGGGCAGCAAAGGGCTTTGCTGTCTGAGCACGGGGGAGCCTGCTGCAGCCAGTGCCTGGGGAGAACAGAGCCCTGGGACCCGCCGTGATCTGGGGGATTTAGAGATCGAAATGCCAGCAAGACCCTCTGTTTTGGGAGCATATCAACTCCTAATTCTTGAAGATGGGTGAGAACACGCTGCAAGCTGCAGCATGGTGCTCTGGGTCACTCTGGACATCAGAGGCTTGTGCCGTGCCCCTGGAGCCCTGCCCGCGAGGGTGACCGGGCAATGCCTGCCCGGCTCGGTTCGGCTTGGCTCACCCTCCCACCCAAGTGAGGATAGGGGTTGTGTGCAGGCAGGGTCATCCTGACGGCAGGGCAGGGAGGCTCACCATGGTGGGCTCAAACTCCAGTGTGACGGCACCCAGAGCGTTCTCCAGGAGCCCTTTCCGGGTGATGTCCAAGACCAGCATCTCGGTGGGCTCAGACAGCTTGCGGATGTCCCACCACAGGACCTGCACAGGACAAGAAGTGGGAGGGGGCTGCAGGAGCTGCTCCAGGCTCAGCCGCAGGTGCTGGGGAGCTGAGTGTCCTGGAGCCAGGCAGCTGCCCTGCGCCAGCCTGGGGGCCTGGTTCCCATACTGCCGTGGTTGGCGAGGGGCAGCGCAGGCAGGGGAAGCTCTTTCGGGGTGTCAGCGCCTGCCAGGGTGGCCCCTGTGTGAGTCCCTGGCACCCTTCCCTGCCCCTGCCCTTTACCTGCCCGTCGGTGGAGGCTGAGAAGCACTCGGTGCCCGTTTTGGACTGCAGCCAGATGGCTCCGTACACAGGGTCCCTGTGGCTGAGCTCCACAGCAGACACCTCCACAGGCAGCCCCCCTTTCCTGGTGTCCCAGTAAGCTGGGAAGGAAAAGGAGCTGTCAAGGTCTGCACCGGCTCCCTTGCCCAGCTCCTTTGCTTGCCACTCGTTTTCTGAGGAGATGCCGCCCCACTGCCCAAGCCAGAATGGGGAGCAAACCTCACCAGGTGCTCCCCCTGCACTTCCCAGCCCCAGAAGAACCATGTGCATGTGCTGTGGGCTGGGAGCCTGCTGCTGTGATCACTCGCAGGGACGCCCACTCTGAGTGGTAATGCAATTTGCACCTTCTGCAAACGCCGAGCTAGATGGTGGTAACATACTGAGTAGCCACAGCATTTCTTCAGCAATCATCTCTCTCTGGCAGATGCACTACAATCCCCAGAGACAATAAATCCCCCCGGCTGCCCCCTGCTCTGCACAAGGGGTTGCAGCAGGAGCAGACATGATCTAAGCAGCCCCCAGCCCCCTGTCAACTCCAAACAGCGGCTCTTAGGCTTGACGCTGCTAAAAACCAGCCTGTGTGAGCTGACCCTGGCTGCGCTCCCCTCCTGCGTGCCCACAGGGTGCTGGCTAACAAAGACAGGTCCCCCACGGACAGCAGCAGCCGTCCTTCCCTATCTCTGCCTCTGACACGTGGCAGAGGGCAAGCCACAGCGCAGGACCGGCCACGGTTCAGCAAAGGTTAGGCAGCTGGTCCACGGTGGCACCGAGCCGCACACGCTCCCTCTTGCTCACTTCTAATTAGGCAATTGGATGTGATGGTGTGTGCTCCACTGGGCCCGTGCCACGCGCCTGGGGAGCGCTGTGAAGGATGGGGTGAGATCCCTCCCCTCCATCACCTGCAGAGCGTGCAGTAACAGCTCCATAACGCATGCCCTGTCAGATTTGATTGCTGCTGCAAATAACAAGGAAAACATCAAAATGAGTGCAATTAAGTCAAAGGGCTCACGTGGCCAAGTAAATAACAGAGCCATAAATGAAGCTGGCAAAGAGCGGCCCTTTTCCAAGCACTTGAAACAACAGCACGAGAACAATGCAGCGCACAAAACGATGGCAACTCTCCTGGGCTTTTGCCATGCAAAGATACAGGGCCGCAGAGGAGGAAGCACAGCACGCGTGCTGCTCCGCCATCTGATCCAGTAATCCCTGCTGGGCTCTCGCTGCGGCTGCAGCCGTCTCACTGCCCCGAGTGCCTGCGAAGGGCTCCCAGGCACGGTGTTCTCCCCTCCCTGGGTACCTGCTCCGGTGAGCGCATGCCTGTCCTCCGCACGCAAAGCCCCAGGGCTTCAGGGCGTGCGCGGGATATTCCAAGTCGCAGCACGAATGACACTATGTCCTTTGTGAGTGTAGCGGTGCTGGAACCAAGCTCTCACTGAATTAAAATGAAGCCAGGCCGTCGTTAGTACGGCCTTGTGCCTAATCCATCATCCTTACCCATCTGGCCATTGTAGCATCCTCCCACCAGGACGTGCGAGTCTTTGGGGTTGTATTCCAGGCTCACAAGAGGGGATGACGGCCTGAGAACGAGCTCCGGCTTGTTGGGGTTTTCTGCCAAGAAGGGATGAGTAAAGAGCAAAGCGCAAAGGCAGTTCAGAGGGCGAGCACCCCTGCCTCTAAAACCAGCTTCCCGATACCGCACCCCGTTCCTCCACGCTTGGCTCCCTGCCACGCTGGTGCTTGCCCAGCCATGCTGGATGAGAAGGCCTCACCTTAGCCAGGGAAGGGAGCTGACCGGTCCTTGCCTGCCAGCCTGGGGGCAGACCCCTTGTACCCCAAAGCCCTGGTATCCTGACCCCTCTTTGTGCTTTTCGCTCAAAAATACAAGAAGTCTGAGAGAATCTTTGACAGAACAGGGCAATTCTCAGCCTGGGCTTGTGCTGCCTCTTTCTTCAAGCACAAGTGAACCATATAAAGACAAGAACCTCATAAGAGGAGTGTGGCTCAGCTGCCTGTTGTGGTCACAGGCACTCTAGCTCATGAAATCATGTAGTGGGATTTTAGCAGTTATTTTCCACCTGTTGGCCAGCTTTCACATCCCATTTCTCCCCTTCTCTGCATTGATCTGTGGGCAAAGCAGAAACCGAACCCCCGTTCACCCCCTCTGGAGTGCTGTGTGGCTTCATTACACTCTTTGAAGCCACAAAGTGCTTCCGCAGCGGCAGCATTACTGACTGGTGAGTTTTCCCTTCCCCTTACCAAGGTCCCAGATGTATGAGTCAAAGCTCATGTTTTTCATGTTTTGCTGGAACTCCAGGCTGGAATAAGCCACTGCCAGTTTCTTGCATGTGTCAGGGTGCCAGGAGAGATGCGTGGCTGTCCTCTTGGTTACGTTTGGATCCCTTTTTGATAACAGGACATCAAAGAAAGATGTTAGTTTGCTAACAGCTTTGTCACACCCTGGGATGAGTCTCCCAAAGGAAACTGTGGGAATCACAATTAAAACAAGCTGCAGCCCTTGAGCATCGAGTGCAGGAAATGGTTCTCTTGGGGGTTGGGTGGGGGAGCAGAAGAGTTGATGATTTAATGAAGTCTTTCCAGTTATATGTTTCTAAGAATCCAATTATGTTACTGGATCTGACTTCTAGAGATGACCTAACAGCCCCTGACATTTGAAAATAATCTTTGAGGCAGCAAAAAAAAAAAAAAAAAAAATCCTGTCTAAAGTGCTGTTAGAAGATGCTCAGAGCTGCATCTGTCCTTGCCCCATGGTACCTATCTCCAAAGTGCCGGGGCAGGGTGGAGGGCAGGGAGGGGAAGAACAGATGGAGTTATGGAGTAGGGGGGGGCTGCAGCAGGTCTCTCCATCCACAAACTGCTCCAGTGCTATCCTAAAGCCACTGGGTTTTCCACCTCCTTTGTCTCCAAAGGCACTTGAATCCGCAGTAGCCTGCTGTGGATTTGGAGAGCCTGGTGACCCCAGGTTGTGCTACCTGATGACATTGATGGTTTTTGCGGAGGGGGGCTCGTCTTCCACCTCTACCATCTCCTCCTCTTCAAAGTACTCCTCGTAGATGTTGATGGCGTTGTTCTGCTTGACGCAGTGCTCCATCAGCTGCAGGGAAAGCACAGGCAGAGGCCGTGCCTCTGGGGAGCTGCCCAGTTGAGGGAACTGGCAGTGGGTGGGCAAGGGGGCTCTGGGAGCGTGAGGTGAGGAGCAGGGACGGGCAGAGCCTTACGGTGCCGAGGTGCACGATGGTGTTGATGTAGTTTTCATCTTTCTCCACTTTCTTCCTGAAGCGGATGGTTTGTTCCACCTCCTGCAGGTTGATGTCTTTGGGCCAGCCGCCCTCTACGTGGTTGACGCCGCGGGATTCCACCTCCACCCGCTCGGTGTTGACCTGGGAGGTGGCACAAATTAAACAGAGCAAGAATCTGAGCTGAAAAGGCGCATCACACCCCTTTCCCCCCTTTGTACGGTGCTGCCCCGCAGAGCGGCAGCCTGGGAGGCCCTCGACAGCTAGCGGGCAGCCCTCACCTCGTGCTCCGACATGTCGCTGGTGTGCTGGACGTAGCTGTCCACGGGGTTCCTCAGGATGAAGCTGCTGGCCATGCTGGGGTCGGGGGGGATGTCCACGTTCACCTCGGCCGGCCGGTCGGAGAAGCTGCAGGGCCGGCCGAACTCGCTGCGTTTCCGCGTGTACACGTAGATGATGTCCATGGCGGCCTCTTCGGCCCCCGGCCCTGCGGGATCCCGAAAGGGATCGGGGGGTCTCAGGGAGGGCCCGCCGCGGCAGGGGACACCCCCGCTCTCCTCCCGAGGACCCAGGTGTCCGGGTGGGGCCCGGCCTCCCCCAGCGCGGCCTTACTGGGAGTCACTGGCAGGGCCGCGTCTCCCGTTGCCTGGCAACGCCGGGGCGACCACGTGACATCCGCCGCCCTGTTGGGGAGGGCAAGGCGGTGGTGTCACGTGACGGCCGCCGCTTGCCGCCATGTTGGGAGGGCAAGAGCTGGCTAATGAAGCGGGGGGGTGCAATTAGCACGGGGTACAGTGGCTCTGCTGCCAGCTCCAGCCCCACGCCCCGACTGTGTGCGGTGGAAACCAGGCTGGGCCCCATCTCTGGGCGGGGACAGACGGACTGGGCCACGGCCTGTTCCCTCTAGCCCCAGCGAGGTGACCCCAGCCCCATGGCAGGGCCACCCTCTCTGCTCCCCCCGACCCCAGCCCTCTGCCAGGAGGGAAAAGCTGCGCCATTCCAATTCCTGCAGGAGCAGGCCGGGATCCCGAGGGAGCCACGACGTCCCTGCAGCTGGCACAAGTTGCCACCTGGGGCTGCAGCGCCGCAGCCATTGCTGCAGAGTCCTGGGGGGTCCGGCGCCTCGCCCCGTGCCCGCTGGCACCAGGAGACGGCACTGCTCCCCGCACACCCACGCTCACTCCGTGTCACCCGAACTGCGGGCTCCGTCTCGCTCTGATGGGAAATCGAGACACCCGAGGCAGCTCTCGACACCCTTTCCCAGGGCGCGACGCACCCACGGGCCCCGCGGCCGCCTTCCAGCCCCAGCACCACCCTCCCTTCCCACCGAGGGCACGCGTCCACGCACGCTGCACCCCCAAAGCCCGCGTCCCCCTCCGCTCCCCAACACTGACGCATCCGAAATGGCTCCAGTCACCCCCCCCACCCCGCTCCTGTCACAGCCAAAACCAGTCCAAGCTGCAGCCAGGGGATTTAAGCCCAATTAAAAACCGCTTTGACTGCAAAGAAATGGTGGGACTGGTGCTTGCAGCAAGGCTTTTGCACTGGCCGTGAAAATCCCCATCCCAGCAGAGCCAGCATGGCAAGATGGGCAAAGCAACCTGTGCAGGGGCAGCAGATGCAGGTCAGCCCAGAGAAGCCAGCAAGGAGGAGATAAGTTTAGTACAAGTGTTTATTGTCTTTTCCCCAGAGGGCACATACAAATCAGGCCGGACTCCAGCTCCTAGATGGAGTCCTAATGAGGTTAGTTCACATGCGTTTAAAAACCAGCTCTTCTACCAGTACCGTTACATCAAAACATTAAAAGCTGAAAAAAAAAAAAAAAAAAAAAATCCCCTGGAAGTTTCCAACACCAAGTAATGCTAGTCACACGTAACACGGACAGACGGTGTTAGGGGACTGAAGGGTATGTACAAGTTATCTTTAAAAGACACAGTGAGTCACTGCTATCAAGTAAGACCCCCCTGGCTCGCCCGAGGGGGACAACCTGGCCACCCCAGGGGTCTGCCTGGCTGCAGCACTGTTAGCCAAAGCAGGGAAGAAGGGATGGATAACCACCACCAGCAGCACAGGAGGCAGCTGCTAATCGCCATCAGACAGGGAAAGCCTTTGCCCTCCCACAGCGTGGGTACAACCTCTGCAGCAAGGAAGAGCCCTGGAGTGAACCCAGCCCCGGCTAAGCCACCGCCGCGGTGCCAAACGTGGTTATGAGAGCTGAACTCATCCTGGGCCGGGGGGCGGGGGGCAGGGGGAGAGGGACCAGAAGGGCGGGTGGGCAGAAAAACATCCGTCACCCTGTCTGTACCCTTTGGGGTGGGAGATCTGGGTCCATCCCTAGTCAGTGGGACGGAGCAGGGGCTCTCCCTGCCCACGGCAAGCGAGGGGCTGCCGTGGGGAAGGGGTCTTTTCTCGCATCCCCCCCGAGGTTCCGGGGGCAGCCTGTGCCAAAACGGGCAGCCACAAAGGATCCGCTTCAGCTCGTGCTTGTTGCCCCCTGCCTCCTCGGCCCCCGGAGCTACTTAGCCTGAAGCCCTGGCAATGCTGGGCAAGCCAGCCAGGGCGGCAGGACCATTCCCGCCCCTCCCCAGGACCGCATCCTGCCCCAGGGATGCCTGAGTAGTCCCTAACCCTCTCCCAGGGGATTCATGGTTACTCCAGGGCTGTCCTGCAGAAGGAGGGGAGCCTGCCCCAGCCCACGCTGCCAGCCCGCCCACCCTGGGGAGCCGAATCGCCAAAAAAAGCCTACAAACCAGCCCCAAACCTGCTACCAACACGCACTGCAGGAAAACCACGCTGGAACAGAAGCGGCGAGTCAAACCGCACCTCGGCCCTGCAGAGAATTCGTAAAAACCCAGGAGCAAAGCAAAGGAAAACCAGCAAGGCCAAAACATCCCTAATTCTACTGCCTCTGAACCTGGGGCTAAGGCAGCTCCAGCTGAGGCGGGGGGGGGGGGGGGGCCGAGAGCGGGGGCACGGGG
>JAVJGG010000002.1:37602692-37617165 GCA_035590195.1 Aviceda cuculoides | reverse complement strand
CCTTCCTTCCGTCTCCCGCCCCCCAGCCGCCCCCTCCTCACCATGGGTCCAGGCCGGGCTCAGAGCGTTTCAACCTGCGGCAGAAACAACCCAAGATGGCGTCAGCGCCATCCCCACCGCCCAATAACGGCTACTCAACATCAGCCTCCCCTCGCCCGCCCCGCGCTCACCGTCCAACATCGGGTCGCCCTAAGTCCCCTCTGTTCCCCCAGCCCACCCCGGGGCCACCCAGCCCCGTACAGCCACGGATGGCGACGGATCCCGCACAACCCCCCCTCCACTACCCCATACGCACTCCCACTACCTCTGCGCAGAGACCGGAAGTGACGACACACTTCCGCATCCGGGGCTTAACCCCGGCCTCCTCCCATCGCTACGGCTCGGGCGAAGGGACAAAAAGGGGAGGCGCGTTCGCGGTTTCTGCGATGAGTTGGCGGGGTCTCAGCCCCCGTTGCACGGCTAACGGAGGGTATACAGGGAGCACCGGGCAATCCCGGCCTTCCCGATCCCTCCGTGCACCGTCGGGGAGGAGGAACAAGGCCGCCTGGGTGGGTGGGCAGCCTCCCGAGCTCCCCCCCCCCGAAATGCTGAGGCTCAACGGCTCGGGCAGAGTTGTAATGGAGCAGCTTTGCCACAAGAGAGAGCCTCAGCCACGCTCAAAACCCCCAAACCACCCCAAATCCCTGCAAGCATCCCTGGCGGTGGATGGCGGGGGGGGAGGGAACCCCTCCTGTCCCTGTCCCTGCGCCCCCTCGGTTTCTCTCCCCCGTCCCCATCCTGCCAAGCCCCACCTGGGGCAGGACGGGTATTTGGGGGTGTTGGGGTGCTCCTCAAGGGTGCTGGTTTGTGGATGCTTTGGTGCTTGGGTGGGACCGGTGGGGACAACGGGGACAGTGGGGATGATGGGGGCAGTGGGGCAGGGGTCTGCGTACCCTCCTCTTGGCCGCTGTTTCCAGTTCTGCCCCAAATTCTTGTGCTGGTGGTACTTTTGGTGGGGGGGGCAGCCACCCCGCTCCGGGGACGTGCCACCGTTTGCCCCGTGCTGGCCATGAGCGCCGGAGCCCCTCGGTCCCCGCCAGAGACCCCCTGCCCCATCCGTGCAGGGGGACCCCCCTCCCCAACTTGGGTCATCACCTGGAGGGCCTGGACCCCCTGGGTGAGGGGGCAGCAGGGTGGCTTGTCCGGATCCGGCGTTCCCGGGGTGAAGAGAGGGAATTGATGGAGCCGGTGGCTCCTGTGGGGCCGGTGTGGCACCCTGATCCAGCACCTTGATCCAGCACCCTGATCCGGCACCCTGTTCCGGCACGGGTACTGATGGATGGTTCAAATTAAAAGGGAATAAACCGTCGGGGAAGACAAACTACCTGAGGAGGCCGCAGGGATAGAAAGGAGAATTGGGGGGAAATTCAAGCCCATTAATCACGTGGGTCCCTGCCTCAGCTGGGGGTGTCCCGAGGGGTCCCCGGCACGGCCAAGGGATCCGGCTCGCCCCCAGCCCCCCGTTCCTGCCCGGCTGCCTGCGGGTGCCAGGAGAGGCTTCTCACCCTCCGTCCCTCCCGCCGGGTGGGTGCAGAGGGATTTTTTCCATGGGGAGAGAGCCGGCGGGGGGGGGGAGCAGAGCAGCCCCCTGCACGCAGCTGAGCGAGGGTCCCCAGCCGCCCTGCGGCAGGATGGGCTCCCACGGGGTCACTGGTGTCCGTGCACACGTGGACCCCCGGCGAGTGTGCGTGTGTGCGAGGTGATGCCAGTGGGGGGGCGGCACGGTGTGGGGGGGGGGCTGCCGGAGCGGGAGTGATCACCGCCGCGCTCTTTGGGGAAACTCACTAAAAAGCAGGATTTTTGTTCCAGGCCTATTAAACAACAATGTTTAATGGAGGGTGAGGAGTTACGGCCCCGCAGAGGTTCCTCCGCTCCGCAGCCGGAGGACGAGATCCCGTTCCCCATCACCCGTGGCCCCGTCCGTGGAGATCCCCGTCCATCGGACCAGGTGCACCCATAGCCATGGGGGGGCTGCGATTTTGGGGGGGGGGGGGGCTGTGGCTGGGCCCGTGCGTCACGGCTGCCACCCAAACCAAAACCTTCCCCAGGACCGTGCCCCGCTGCTGGGGGTCCCCCCCTCCACGGCCCCTGTGGGCACCCACCGCAGGGTGGGTGCCAAAACTGCCGAAGGTGAGTTACCTGCTGGTTCCCGATCTTGCAGCCACGGTGGTTTTGGAGACAGGTAATTAATCACCTTCTGCTTTTAATTGCTGCTGGGGGTGGGGGGATGCTGTTGGCAGTGCCCGTGTGCCCAGGAGGGTCGTGGGTCCGTGTCTCATGTCGTCAGCGTGGACGTGTCCCGGCTCATGCCGGAGACTCCAAACCCCCGGGACGCGGGGTGCTGGCAGCTCCCCGGAATGATGGAATTAAGTTACAAGGAAGAAGAAGGAGGAGGAGGAAGGACAGTGGTAGGTGACACTGGGGAAGGGACAGCTCTCCCCAGGTCCCGCACCGGGGCTCACCCCTCTCCGGCCCCGCTGCTCCCGGCCCAAAGGGTGCTCGGGGTGTCCCACTGCGATGGGAGATTTTGGGGATTTTGCAGGGATTCTGATCCTCGGCTCTGGTGGTGTCCCCGCCACAGCTCCTGCGTGCCCACCCATGCCCACCTCCCTGTGCCCATCGCCCTGCATCCCACAGCGCTCCCACCCAGTGACAGTCCCACCAGTTGCTCCCAGTATCACACTAAGAGCAGTTACTGGGACGAAGCCTGCAGCTGGGGCGGAAGCTGCGGGTCTCCCACCGAGGGGAAGCTTTTTGGGTGGGACGATTCTCCCTCGCCACCAAATGAGTTTTTTAATTGTTTGATTTACTTATCTCATCTCTGATGGGCTGATCTACTCTGCTGCCTTTTAATTGCTTCAAAAGTTGAGCAGTTTTTCATGTTTTAAGGAGTGCTGAATTGTATAATTAAAACACTAACAGTGTAAATCAACAGTGCAGAAGAAAGACAGCAGAGAATTAAGCAAGCTTCTTGGCATAATAATAAAACTAAACTGGCATGAAAAGTGCCCATTATGGCACCGACGCTGAATACTAATGCTCGGCCGAGGGGAGTGAGGCACCGTCCGGCTCTGGCGAGGGGCTGCAAATGCTGGCATGCTGCGGCGGCCTCCAAAATCACCTGGTTTTGGCCCAAAGCGCAGCATGGACTCAGCATTGGAGCCTGAGATGGGGGGCATGTGGGTCAGGTGGTGGCCGTCCCCCCCCACCCCGTCCTACAGCCCCCGCGCCCCCCGAGCAGCGTCGCTCCCACTGCTCCCTGGGAACGGGTTCACTTTTACTTTAGTAATATTATTTAAAAGCCGAGTGGGTGTATAAATCAACAAAAATAATTCATGAGAGTCATTAGCTCCTCAAAGATGGGATCTTTTTACGACCGGCTTTAAATTAAAAAAAGAGAAAAAACCCAAACCCCACCACATTCTGAAACTGCAGCTTTTAAAACACATCAAATACATTTCCTCCCTGTCTCCCACCGGCCCGGCTCCTCTGCCTAATGAAATTCAATTAGCATCCTTAATTCACCCGCTGACTACCAGTTTTATATTAAAAAATCTTTCTGGTTCTGCTTGGGAAGCGCCGTGCCAGGATTGCGGTTGTGTTTAGCATCGCAGTTTGGGGGCACCATGGGACCCCCCACCCCTGCGACGTGAGGTTTGGTGAACAGCTCAGTGATGAGCCTTCCTCCTCCTCCTCCTCCTCCTCCTCCTTCTCCACCGCCAGCAGCTCCGGGAGTCTCCGGCGAGGTAGATGTCAACGGAGCCGCACGGAGAAAACCCGGGATGCCGGATCTGGCCCGCAATGCCTTGCCGACATCCAGGACACCCCACCTCCCCCTCCCCAGGTGCACCCCTCGCCGGGACCGGTGGGCGCTGCCCGCCGAGCCGGCTGCGGCGATGCCCCCCGGCCCCCTTGGGGACGGCGGGGACCCGGCCGCGGCGGGTGGTGGCAATCCTGCGGCAGCTCACGCGGGAGTTTATTTGCAGCACCGGGTGGAAGCGGCGCGTTGGCAGCCGACGAGATGCGTGTGTCGCCCGGCGATTAGATGATATCGCCTTATCAGCGGCGGCAGCAGCACCGGGGGGTGCGGGGAGGGGGGTAAAAGCAATAAATAAAAAAAAAAAAAAAAAAAAAAAAAAAAGAAGAAGGAAAAGCCGATGTGTCTGATTCGAAGTTAGACAAGCTCCGAAGATAATCTGCTGTGGGCTCCATCCCTCAGCGCCGCTCGCCTTGACCTCGGGGGCATTCGGCTGGCGGCGGCGGCCCGAGTCCTGCTCTCTCCTTGGGAGCCGGCCAGCTCGCTTCGCGCGCTCGCCCGAGAGCCGAGCGAGCCAGAAGGGCTGGGTGAGGAAGGGTACTCCGTCAGAGCGGTATTTACACACACAAGGGCAGCCGCATTTTTATTATGCATAATTACACTGTCCTTAATGGAGTTGCAAACCATTTTTCCTGGCGGAGGGAGAGCGCGGCCGTGCGGGAAGGGGAATCGCAGCTTGTCTGCGCGTCGGGGTGAGCTCTGAGCTATGGGACCAGCTCCGAGCTATGGGACCAGCTCTGAGCTATGGGACCAGCTCCGAGCTATGGGACCAGCTCCGAGCTATGGGACCAGCTCCGAGCGTGCCAGTGCTCCCTGCAGCCCCGGGACAGCGAGCGGGGGTGTCCCTGCAGCAGCGTTCGGTGCCCACTGCCAGGACCCCCGGGCCTGACTCTGCACCCTTGGCTCCAGTGCATCCCGCCGGGAGCTGAGCACCTCCTCTTCTCCCCACCCTCAGGGACCGGGGAGCACCCAAAGTGCGGGTGGTTTCCTTTTCCTCTTGCTCTTCCCAGGGACACGACTGTCCCCCGCTCACGGACGCCACGCGACACCCCCAGATATTTGGGGTGCGGAGTGTCCCCGTGCCCAGCGGGAGCCAGCCCCGGGCAGTCAGCAAGCAAACCCCACGGTTTCTGGGTCCCGCGGGTGGTTAGAGCGTGGGAGGCGTTGGTTGTCCTCAGGGGTGGGGTGCGCGAGCTGCACGCCAGGAGAAGTGGCCACAGAAGTGTGTGCTCTCCCCGCGGGCACCCAGGGGAGCCCCACTTCACGGCTGCACCCCACGGCTGCTGAGCCCCGGGGCGGACCAAGGGGTGCGCGCCCAAGAGGTGCAAGGCTGAGACCAGCGTGGAGGAGACGTGCAAACTCGAGATGTGCACGGCTGGGACGTGCATGGCTGAGACATGCAAACTCGAGACATGCACGGCTGAGACGAGCGTGGCTGAGATGTGCAAACTTGAGACGTGCATGGCTGGGACGTGCATGCTCAAGACATGCATGGCTGGGATGTGCATGGCTGAGACACACAAGCTCAAGACATGCATGTCTGGGATGTGCATGGCTGAGACGCAAGCTTGAGACATGCATGGCTGGGATGTGCACGGCTGGGATGTGCACGGCTGGGATGTGCATGGCCGAGACACGCAAGCTCAAGACATGCACGGCTGGGACGAGCGTGGCCGAGACGTGCAAGACGGAGCCGTGCGCGCCGCTGCAGTGCCGCATGCCCGAGCGGTGCACGCCTGAGACACGCCTGCCCGAGCCGTGCGTACCGGCGCCCGACACGTGTGCTCCAGACGTGCGCACCGAGCAGCACGTCCCCGAGCCGCGCGGCCTCGGTGCCCCCGCGCAGCACCGCGGAGGCACCGCACCGGCGCGGGCGTCCGCCATCCAGCCCTTGTTTTGTTCTTCCCAATCTCGGGTCCTTCTTTACCGAGCAAAGGCGTTTGTGCGGGAAGGTGACGCGCAGCGGAGGTGGGGAGCTGGGAGAGTTAATAGGAGGCATGAGAGGACACGTTTGCCGGGAGATTCCCCTATTCAGGGAACAAACCACGGCAGAAATTGATTTTTTCCCCCTGTTTACTTGAGTTTCTCCCCCCTGGCGCAGAGAAGAAAGGCCTCGAACGGCGATTACCTGCTCTGGAGTGCAAGTGCAATTTGCTGGATGCATTTATTATTAACAGGGACAGAAAACTCTCTCCAATCACTCGGTATTTTCTCTCTTTTTTTCCCCTTCACTCTCATTCTGTCTTCCTTTCTCGGTTTTTAAAGCGAAGGGCCCTGGCAGCGCGCTGCCGAGAGCCGATCAATTCACTCCTAATGGCAGCTCCCATGCCCTCCCATTCATCAGCCCGGCTCTTAAAGAGCATCCGAAGCTTCATGGACGACTTGGGGGGAAAAAAAAAAGCCCATTTGGAGGCGAGATCATATTTTCTCCGTCTCTTCCCCTTTTGTTCTTTATTTGCAGAGGACAAAGGCAGGCGCAGGCTCGAGGTGGGGAACAGGCAGCAGAGGCAGATGAAATCCGAAGAAACAAAAGAGCCTGTTTTCATGGAAATGCCCTGAAGAGGGGGGGAGGAAATTTGGGGAAGGGGGGGAACCCCGGGCTGACGAAAAAGCTGGTGGGGGTCGACTTCAGCGGCGGCATCGCAGTGTGGCCAGAGCAGGGAAAAGGAGAATAAACGCGGCTGGAAGTTTTCCCGCAGGCATCGGGAGCCGTTTGAAGCTCTTGAAGATATATATTTTTTTAATTAGCGTTGGGCTTGGCCGGATCCTGCCCGGGCGGAGCAGCCGCGCGGGAGCCAGGATCAGCATCTGGCCCTGGAGCGGCTCCTGCTTTGCCGCCGTCAGCCGTTTCGGGGGGCCGGGAGAGGCGGGAGCTGGGGAGGTTTTGTGGCTGTGGCGTTGCAGCAGAAAAGCCGTTTAATACCGGGGTCCCCCATCGCCTGCCGCGCTCGGCGTCCCTCCCCGGGAGGCAGGGGAGCGAAAACCGAGGGGATCAAGAAAAGCCAGGCGGTGCAAAGCAGAAGGCACCGGGGTCCCCGACTGCGGCCCGTGCCGCCCCTCCTGGTAGTGCTGTGCCTGGCCACCCCTGTCATGAATTGCTCCGGTCTCAGCGGGTCTGTGGGAGCACGTGGCCATGTAGAACAGAGCCCCAGGGCCCGGGGGGGCTGTGGGGTGAGGTCCCTCGCAGGGGGGAGAGGGTGGGGGGCTGTTCTCCTTCTTCCTCCTCGCTCACCCGGGCAAGTACTGGGAGAAACTGGTGCTGGTGGTGGTGGTCCTGCTGCCGGGGTATCTGCGCGACGGCGCTGTGCGCCGTTTATCCGCTGGAGCGGGCACCGTCGTGCTCCATGGCGCGGCACGAGCTGGTGGCCCGGGATGCCGGTGCTGGCAGAACCGGGTGCTCTGCGGGGGGAACAGCAGCTGCCTCTCCAAAGGAGATTTTCCGCAACTCAGGGGAGGTGGGCAGAGAAAAGGGAGAGAACTCCATGTTAATTGCATTTCGTTACAGCACGCTCTACTGGCCCACCCCCTCCGACGCTGGCCCCGACCCCCACCTGGGGACCCTCTTGCAGCCCAGCTCCAGGATCCCTCTGAAGTTGGAGAGATAAACGGGAGCCAAGTCCCACCGCCCGGCCCAGCCGCTCCCCCGGGCATCGGCTGGGGCTCCAGCGTGCGACGGCTGAGGCACGGGGCAGGGTGTGCAGCGGGCTTTCGGGGCGGTGGGCTGTCCCCCCCAGGCTGGGACCCTCGCTCTAGCAGTGGGCAATCCCCCTGAGTGGGGTGCCGGGCTCTCCGGCGGACCCGCTGGCTGCAGGACGGATCCCAGTAAGGCAGCCAGGGAGCCCCGTCTGTGGACCCCGATGCCTCATCCTGCACGGTCCCCGAGCAGGGGGGGCTGAGGGCGATGCCCCGATGCAGCCCCCCGCTTGCCCCTCTCCTTGTGCAAAGGGGGTTTGCCCCGGTTAGGGGCACAGGGCAGGGCGTGAGGTGTCGTCTCGTGTCCCCCTGACGTCCCCCGCGCCTGCCTTCACGGGCCGTCACCGTCAGTGACCCGGTGGTGCAAATACCAGCCCGGCACATCCAGGGGCCGATAGCGGTGCAGGCAGGACCACCGCCCCATGGGTGCTGCAAGGAGGGAGGGTGCAATGGGGAGGGGGGGGGGGTGTCAGCCCCAAAGGTCCCAGACCAGGACCCCAGAGGGTGCCGGTGGCCGCGGGACACAGAGCGGGCACTGAGGGGTGGCACCGGCGGTGGCACCGTCAGGGTGAGGGCAGAGCAGCTGCGGCGCCCGCCTGGCTCCCCGCCACCCCGCGCGGCTCCAGCCGAATTTGGTGTCATCCTGCAGAGGAAGATTATGGTAATTTTCCTCCCCCCCCTTATGCATAATTTTCCGACTCGGCTGCAGCAGAGGCTGTGCGGAGAGGCTGGGTGATGGGAATGTCATCTGCGATTCGATTATCTCCTCCCGCCTGCCTTCTTTTTTTTCCTTGTGCAACCTTCATCAAAATATGTAGATCTAATTAGGACAATTACAGCGCGAGGACAGCTGAAACCCACTCAAAGCCGCACCACCGTCAGCCTCCTCGGCTGAGCTGGCGGCGAGAGGGGGGGGACTGGGGCTTTTGGGGGCTTTTTGGCTCTGCGAGGGGGGGGTCGATGGGGTCAGTGGATCCCAGCCCCAAGCGCTGGCCCAGGGCTCCTTCGTGGTGCTATTCATGCCGGGGTGACGCTGGCTTCGGGGTGCATGGCCCCAAGGGGATGGAAGTGGCCTCGGACGTGTCCCCAACGGGCATGCCACCGGGGGTCCTGCCGGAGGACCCGGAGGCTGGGTATGCCGGTGACAGGTCTGTCCCTCGCCTCGCTGGCTGTCACGAGCTGGAGGGGTCTCAGCGCCTCGCCGACACGGCGCGGGGGGCAGCTGCCACCCCTGCTCCCGGCACACCCGGGGGTGCCCGGCGTGCTGCTCCGTGAGGAGGGGCCTCCTGCGAGCCTGCAGCTCCGTCAGCCTCATTGGTATTCCGTCCCCGCGCGGTGGCAGCTGGCTGGATGGGAGCGGAGTGACAGCGGTGACAGGTAACGCCAGCCACGGGGACGGCGGCAGCCGGCGGGTCGGCAGCGAGGGCACAGCTCTGCCTACGTCCCCATGCTGGGACACGCTACGGGAGGATGGGGAGAACCCCCGGGGGCTGGATGCTCCGGACCCCTGAGCTCCGCAGCGGGATGTATCGATGCTCATCCCAGCTGGGCTGAGACTGGGGATGCTCTGGACGGGGAGCTGGGGTGCAGCGAGTGGTCACGGTGCGCCTCCAGCACCGGGCGGGCCCCCCCCCCCGGCCACCCCCTGGCCCGCCTCCAGCCACCCACACCGGCCGAGCAACGGCGAGCATTGCAGGGGGGGAGAAAAAGTCAAGCAGGGACACGCGGGGACCCTGCACCCACCCGCGGGGGCGGTGGGCGAGGGGTTGCGGCCAGGCAGAGCCGGCTGCACGGGCAATTAAAGGAAGTGCAAATTGTCAGACCCTGTGATTAACGCTGCCTCCAAATCCGCATGAATATTAAAAGCCGACATTGCCCAGGCTCCCCGCACAATGAATTCTGTATGAATCTTAAGATAAATCGTTTGGATAACTTAGCGGCAGCTGTACTCCCTCGCCACCGACTGCCTCCAAAAATCATTTCACGTCAGGCGAGAGGAGCCAGAACAGAGCCCAGCCCGATGCCGGGAATTGCCGTTTGCGGCTCGGCGGTGCTGGGATCAAGGCGCGGGAGCGCAGGACACCCGGGACTCCCCGGGAGGTGAAGGCAAAGGCAAAGGCTCCTTCCTCGGCTCTGGCTTGTTCCTGAGAACTGGTGACAAATCCTTTTACTTGCCAGGGTTGCTACTGTCTTTGGCCAGGGGACATTTGCTTTGCCTCGGGAGGGCTCTTTCCCAGAGGGATGGCACTTGTCACTGCCCCGTCACGGTTACGCGTGGCTCAGTGCACCCCCCGAAGCTCTCCTGACACCACGTTCCCGGTAGCCGAAGCGCATCCCGGTCCTCCAAGCCCTGCTACGAGCGTCCTCAGGCACCGGTGCAGAGATCCATCTTCCCAGGAGGAGACTTGCCGCGTCCCCCACCGCTGCCGGGCCAGGCTCCCATTGGCATGCAGCCGCCGCGCCTGCCGCGTGCTCCCGGTCCAAAGGCAGCGCGGGAGCCGCGTCGTCATCGTCGTCGTCGTCATCGTCGTCGTCGTCCTCGGAGGCCAGGGCCTTGATCGCGTCCTCGCGCCGCCATAAATCAGCCCTGGAGGGTCTGGCAGCGCGAGGTGGGGAATGGCAACGCGACGGCGGGTGCCTCTGGGGCGGGGGGACGAGCATCACCGTGCCTCCGTGCGCCGGCCGGGCAGGAGCTGCCCCTTCCCGGGGAGGGGGGTCTCGGTGGAGGGTCCGCAGCAGGAGAGCTTTCTGCGCACCCGAGACACAGGCAAGCTGCCGCTGCCCCCATCTCCTTCCCTCCCTTTGCAGGTGGGTCCCCAGCCCCTCTCCTCCACCACTGGCTCGGGGGGAAGGGATCCCCCCCCCCCCACCCCCCTGACATGTCAGGGGAATTGAAAACACTGCAAATATTTCCTCGGTCTAAATTACATCAACCCCCGCAGGCTGCACGGCAGCGTCATCCAGGTTATGAATTGTAAATCAGGTGCGATGCAAAACGCCTCTGCCCAGGCACGGGGAGGGGCTGCGGATCCGTGCACCCCTCCTGGCCCTCATCCCGGGACACGGTCCCCACCAGCACCAGCACCCCGGTGCACCTTTGGGTCCGGTGGTGGCGATGGAGCTGGGACCCTGCCCAGATGCTCCCTGCACCCCAGCTCCACTCTGGGTGCCCAGGTTTGGGCAGCCCCCAAGGGGTTTCCCTCCAGAGGGACCTACCTACTGCATTCCGCCTCCTCCTCCTCCTCCTCCTCGCCCTTCGCGGCCACGGCGTGCCGGCATCCTGCCATCGCCCATCGGTGACCTGCCGCCGCGGTGCGCCCAGAGCTGCCAACCTGACCCCGGGCTGCCAAAAGGCCGCCAGATAAATCAGCAAATCAGGTGCAAATGGCAAAAGGAGATTAAAGCGGAGAGGAGCAGATTGAATCAGGGGCCATTAGCAGATTAAATCATTACACGGAATCAGACCAACGCACAAATAATATGAATAATAAACACGGCTCAGAGGCACCAGCTCATGCTTCCAATTTATTTCAGCCAGAAGACGAGGGCTGGTGGCTGCCACCACCCGCATGGCCCAAGGACAGCGGCGGCAGCACTTGGCTCAGCTCCCTGCAGGTCCGTGGCTGGGGACAGGGGCACCACTTGGGATGTCCCCACGGATCACCAGCCTTCAGGGAGCCTGGCACATCCCCGGGGAGATGTGCTGGTGTGACCCAGCCCCTTCGTTTGGGGTCCAGGCCAGGCTCACCCCACCAGCACCCTGCTCACCCCAAGAAGATCCTGCAGCCTCCGTAGCGCCAGCACCCTGAGCCACAGCACCCTGCCCAGCCTTTCTTAATTGGGAATTGTAATTAGCAGCAACATTTTACCTGGCAGGAATTAGCAACCTGCAATGGCAGCACCTGAGCGTGACCCTGGCGCTCTGGGCCAAGGTCCGGTGGCCCCGGCTCTGCCCCGGTGGGGGTCTTTGGGGACCCCACACTCCATCCCCACCTCTCCCAGTTGTGCTCCCACCGGGCATCCCCAGGATGAGGGACCCCAGCTGGGCAGCGGGGCTGGCTGGGGAGGAGGCATTCGCTTTCCTCCCGAGACACGCTGCCGGCTCCGTGGCCTTTCCTTCTCATCTAAATCTCTTTTCCAGTTGTCCTTTCTCCTTCGCTGCCCTGTTTCCCCTCTGCCACCGCAGAGGGGGAGAGCAGCCACCGCATCCCTGCTCTGCCCGCTCCTGCTCCAAAGGGCTCCCGGGGCCGCCTGAGGCAGCGAAGACGTGGCAATAAAAGGCTGCAAACAAAGGGAAAACGTCTTTTCTCCCCAACTTCTTTTCATACCCTCCACCAAAAATCCCCAGGAGCTGGAAACAAAGACCGAGCAGTCCTGCGCATGATTGCGGTGGGGGGGTTCGAGTCCTCTCTTGGCCACAAGAGGGTTAATTTGCACCTTGGCTGCCATCACGCATCTGTTCTGCCAGCAAAGCCTTTCTTCCCTAAATTCCTGCTTGCCCGGGAAGGCAGGACAAGGTCTGAGCTGCTGCGACAACACCCGGGAACAAGTATTATTATGTGGTGTGACAATGTTTGATGAATTCATATGTGCCTAGGGGAAGGGACTAAGTAGGTGAATAAAGTGAGAATATTCTCTGTGACAATCAATACCCCTTCAATTGAACTGTCTCCACAGATGTGACATTTTGATTTTTCTTCTTTGGACGTACTAACTGGATTTATGTCCTCTTAAAATGGAGACGGCAGGGAGCGAAGTGCCGGCAGCGGGCTGGCGCGGCGTGGGCACGGCCGTGGGGTGGGGGTGGCAGGGCCCAGCGATGGAGCTGGGGTGGTGGGTTGGGGCGATGGGCTGAAGGGATGGGGCCAGGGGGATGGGTTGGGTGGGCTGGGGTTATGGAGCCGGGACAACGGACTGGGATGACGGGTTGGCGTGATGGAGCCGTGGCAATGGTTTGGGGCCAGGGAAATGGATTGGGGTGATGAACTGGGTTAATGGGTTGGAGCGATGGGGCCTGGGTGACGGTTTGGGGGGAGCCAGGGCATTGGCTTGGGGTGATGGCGACGGGGCAATGGACCTGGGGGCAGCGGGACTGGGGTGACGGGTTGGAGGGATGGGTTGAGATGGCGGAGCTGATGCAACGGCACAGGCAGGCAAGTCTGTGGCAGGGCGAGGAGCTGCCCGGGCCACGTGCTGGAATTGCACCTGGTGGAAAGGAAAGACAGAGCGGGGGGAGGCTGGAAAGGAAAGACAGAGCGGGGGGAGTTGAATGCAGCGCAGGGGGAGCCCCATGTCTGGGACCTGTGGGGACAGGAGTCATTCGCAGGTGCCTCCTGCACCCATCCTGTGACCGCCCTCCCCATGGGTCCCTCCAGCCGCCAGCTCGGGGCCCAGCCAGCCCAGCACCTGGTCCGTCAGCGTTTGCAGCATCCTTACTCCCAAGGTGGCACCCACCGGTTGCACCTACCGTGTCTCCGGGATTCCCGTCACATCCCCCGGCCCCGGAGCTAATGACTCATCCCCAGCACGGCCATTTGTTTGTGCTGGCTTCAGACAGACTAATGTTTTTAATGGCACATAATCATTTTTCAGAAGTCATTTGATGCTACTAATCATCGCTGTGATATGCCACGACGGGATGTGTAATGACATGCTGAACAGGAAAAATGGCACTTGGATACTTGGTTCTTCCCGGTGTAATCTATATTTTACCACATCTCTCTGCCTAATGATACTTATAGCTGTTAATAAATGACTACTTAGGCACTTTCTTTTTTTTTCTTCAGTGGGCGATAAAATAATTTTGGATTAAATATAGGAATGGGAGAGGGAAGCGGTGGCTCAAGCGTTTCCTCGGCCGCTGGAAGGGAGTGCACGGGAAGCGAGCAGCACCGAGGCTCACGGGGTGGCAAGTTCGTAGAAGACAGCTTTCCCTGCTCATAACTTTTTAGCCTCTTGGTTAAATTAACAAGTGTTTAAAAAAAAAAAAGTTAAAATAAAACATTTTTAAACGAAATTTTATCGCTGCAGTAAGAGGATTCTCCTGGCCCCGTGCCCAGCGTCTTCAGGACGAATTAGCGTGCAGTTCCTCACGCTCTAACTCATTTTATCGCTTAATTAAAGGGATGCTGGCAACTTTTTTTGGTTAAAAATATGCTTTTTCTTAAACAACACTTTTCCTTCCCTGGGCTGCTAAAAGCCAGCAATGACAGGAGAGGAATGAGCTTGGAGCATCGAGCCTGCCCTTTGCACCAGGAGCTCACTTCCCTGGCTGCTCTCCGAAGCCTGCTAGACGCCACCGTGGAGGGAAGAGCCCGGGTTCGAGGAGGGTCTAGCAGCCCCGAGCTGTGGAAGAAGAGGAGGAGGATGGGGATGGAGGGTTCTGGCCCACCAGGACCCCTCTACAGGCGGCGGGGTGCAGGGCTGTGGGGTGCAGCACCCTGCTTTCCCCGCGGGGCTCCGGCTGCTACGGAGCGAGCTCAGCTCCTTCCTCCCTGTCAGCGCCAGGTCGCACGTCTCCGCCCAGACTTGTGAGGAAGAAAAATTGCTTTTGCTTACATTTTTAATCTGTGTGTAATTACCTGCTGGGCTCCTTGGGAGAATGCTAAGCAGCGGCGCAGCCCGGCGCCTGCAGCCCTCCGGCACGGCTCGTGGTCACGGCACACCGTGCCGGCTCTGCCGGGCAGGGACAACCCACCCATCACCTCCCAACAGCGGAGAGTTTCCAGGCATGGCTCAGCTGACATCCAAAATCATGGCACTTCATCCCATCCCATCCCATCCCATCTCATCCCATCCCATCCCATCCCATCCCATCCCATCCCATCCCATCCCATCCCATCCCATCCCATCTCATCCCATCCCATCCCCTCCCATCCCATCCCATCCCATCTCATCCCATCCCATCCCGCACCTCTCTGTCCC
>JAVJGG010000002.1:37556326-37566652 GCA_035590195.1 Aviceda cuculoides | reverse complement strand
AGGCAGCGATCCCCTTCCAGCTCCTTTCCCCTCTCTCCCGTGCCTGATGCTGCCGATGCTGCACCTCGTCCTCCGAACGGTTCCTTGGCCACGGCCAAGAGTGACATGTGACGGCGTGATGGAGAGGCTGTGGCGCTTTCAGGGACAATTAATCACTGGCAAAATAAAAGCAATATAAAGTCCGTGGACGGGCTGGGAGCCATGTGCTGCCTCAGTGCCACGGCCGGAGCATCGCTTTCCCCCATTGCTCTGGGTTTGCATTTCCTTGCTTGCCTTCAGCCATGCAAATTTCCCACCGTTTTATCTAAACACACGAGCTGCCCTCCATCCCCGGGCCCTGATGCTCACGTACCCGAGCCCGGCAAACGATTTACACGGAGATGATGTACGACCTGCTTGCTCGTCTAAGTTTGTGGCTCATCCTGTAGCTGAGATGTCTCCGCAGAGAGCGGCGCTGCCTGGGAGGAGGGGGGGGTTCCTCGCAGGCTCGCTCTTCCACTGGCCGCTGGATCATGCCGCTCAGGACGGGGCTGGGACACGGCAGCGACGCCTGGATGCTGAAAGGGTTTTTTATTTTTGTTCTTTAAGTGAAGGCTTTTTTAAACAGCCTCACAAATCGATCCCCTGTCACCCATCCCCTGCCCTTTACCAACCCTGCTGTGGGTAAAGGCAGGTAAACGGATCCCCAGGTCCTGGGCAGGAGCGGGGGCTCTTCTGTGTGCAACATGTGTGTGTCCAGAGCCCCCCCATGCCTGCGTGCACGTGTGTCGAGCTTTGCTGTACACGTGGCTGCGCATCGGTATTTCTGAGTGTGTATACTCGCTCTCACTGTATGTATGGGTGTGCATAGCTTTATGACAACTGAAATGGAAAAGACAATTGGATGTCAAAACCTATCCGAGGAGCCCATTTATACCCACCGACTTTTATGGGATTCCCACTGATTGATTCAGGCTCCATAAAACTTCCTGCAGCAGCTCCCACCCCTCCCAGCCGGCTCTGCCTCTCTTCAATAGATTGACTCCTCTGCCTGCAGCGGGATTATATCCGGCATCCCTGGGTGTGCAGCTTCTTCCCAGCTCCCTGTCGGAGCCGCTCCAGTTAAGGGATGCGGCGCATGTGCCGCCGTGCCATCCATCACGCTGTCAGAGCATCAGTCGGGCTGGGGGCCAGGGGCTGTGGCCGGATCCTGCACTCGGCCTCCCGACGCGGCTTTCCCTTTCAAGTCAGTTTTTTCTCCTTGCAGAGGTGAACTTCGCACTCCGCTGTCGGTCTCCAAGTGACAGCCCCCGGTGCCACCGGTCCATTCAAGGCGGGAACCGGGCTGCTTCGTGCTGTCCCCAGTGGGCCGGTGCATCTTGGCACTGGCCCGCATCCTGCACTGGTGCCGTGCGGCACAGCTCCCCGGAGCGAGCGGCGAGGCTGCTGCCGCGCTGGAGGGTCGAGGCGGAGAGCGGCGGGGCGGCACGGGGCCACGGTGAGGCCGGCGGTGTGCGCCGGAGCGACAGGGAAGGTCTTGCCTGCAGCTCGTCAGCGTTAATTATCGCAGGTCCCCTCGTGTGCCACGGGCAGCTGGCGGCTCGGGGAGGGCATAAATCCGTGTGTCGGCACAGGTTCGTCATCGCCAAACCCGAGCGGGTCTCCGGCAGCTGGGAAGGACAGCCCAACCAGTGGGGAAGGGGATGGGGACACGGGGCTCCGTTCCCCCCGTGCCTGGAGCGAGACTGGTCCCTGCTTTTGGAAAGTGCCGAGGGCAGGACCTGGGCATCAGCCCTGGCGTGCAGCCGCCTCCGGCAGCAGCCGGGACAAACCGGAGATCCCCCTTAGCTGTGCGGGCAGCACCGGCGCGGAGCAGGCAGGATCGGTGCCTGTGCCCGGGGAGGGCACGGCCGGGGGCTGGCGCGGGTCACCGTGTGTCACCAGGAACCACGCGATGCTGGTGCAGATCAGGTGCAGGTGGGTGCAGCGCTCAGCGCAGCCCGTGGGACTCGTTCGGTGGGTGCTGGCCCAGCACCCCGCTGCACCGTGCCGGCCCTGTGCGTGTTTCTGTGTTTGGTGGCGGGGGGGGGGGGGAGTCTGTCCTGGAGGAAGGTGATGGGAAGACCTTCCCCAGCATCCCCGGAGCCGCTGGCACTTGTCGGAGCAACTCAGCCAGCAGCTGCCCGCCAGCGCTCTCCTTTCCATGGCTGAGCACGCTGACCTTTCCCAGCGCTTCCCAGCTCAGCCCCCTGCCGCCGCTCCCGCCGGCTGCCAGCTTCGGCGCGAGTGGGAGGTGGGGGGGGGACACACGAACGACTGCAGATGAGCAGCCCCAGCCCCTTCCCCCCGCTCCGCTGCCCTCCCAGCCCCCTCCACCCCAGCACTCATCCGGCACCTATTAATATTTATACCTCTGGGTGTGCGGTGAGAACTTGGACACAATCGGGACGCCGGGATTATTACGTGGGGACAGACGGTGGGTTGCTGGTGATGTGTCCAACACGGTGGCACCTCTGACACCCGGGGGTGATGGTGGCAGATGGGGGTGGCGGGCAGCGTCTGGTCTTCCCGCTCCCTGCGGAGGATGGCGGGCGCTCCCAGGACTTCCAAGATTTGGGCCGCGAAGGCGCGGTGCAGCCTTCCTACCACGCCACCGGCTTTCAAGAGCAGGGAAGGGAGGTTACCCGCCACCCCGCATGGGCCTGCCGTTGTTTTATTGACATTTCCTTGCCCTCGTGTTCCTGTCGCGTTGCCGTTGCGTTACCGTTGCGTTACCATGGTGTTGCCGTTGCGTTGCTGTACCGTTTTCATCGCGTTACCCGGTGGTTGCCACCACGTTGGTATCGCACAGCCCTGCATCCAGCACAGCCCCAGGAGCACGCTGGTTCGACGGGCTGCCTGCCCCTCAGCTTTTCTCTGAAGGCTGAATGCCACAGAGGTCTCTCCTCCTGGTGACTTTTCCTTGCTGCAGCAAAGCCCGGTGGAGGAAGGGGGCCCGCGGGACTGAGTGCAGGGGCTGGGGCTGGGCTTCTCCACGCTGGTCCGTGCACCGAGCTCGGAAAACCGAGGGCTGCCCAATATAGTGCTCTGCTCCCGGCACGGCGTGTCCCCGGCGTCATGGGAAGGGCGAGCACACGCTGGCTCCATCGCGGCAGCGCACCTTGCAGGGAGATGTGTTCCCACCCCCTTTTATAAAAAGCAATGCTCCTGTAATAAAGAATTTAATAACCCGCTGTGCCTGTGTGGATAGAAAACTCATTTGTTTAATAGGCAGCAGTTTGGCTTTGTCATGTTCATTTAGTTTTTAATGACGCACAGTTGTGCCAATATTGATTTTAGCTTATAGGGACTCAAAAAATTTACTATCTGGAATTATCTGAAACGTAGCCGTTTTATCTGGCAGGCAGGAAGATGGATCTCTTCCCGCCTCGCTCCCGGCCGGCATGATGGCACAAGCCATTTGCGAAGGGCTCCACGTGATCCCGCACCCGTCCCCCTCTCACCCCCGGCACACGGCCGCAGCTGGCGTTGCCGTGCCAGACCTCACCCGGCTGAGCTCTCCTACCTCTGGGCATGGGGAAACTGAGGCACGGGGAGGCGGGGTGTCTCCCAAGTCAACCTTTGCCTGCGAGGTTTGGGCTGGGAGTTGGACCCAGCAGCCGGGTCTCTCCGGCTGTATTCCATGAGGCCGCTCGGTGTGGGAAGAAATGTTTTGGCGGAGCAGCCCTGCAGCACAGACCTGCCCCCATCACCCCGCTGCCGAACGGCCTCCGCTTCCTTCGCTAATTTTTAATGAGTCAGCAGCTCTCGCGCAGCCCGTTCCCCCCCCCCGCACGGGGTGACAACCGACAGCAAATCCCATCGACGGCCCCTTATTGAGCGTAATTACTCAGCAGGAACCAGCCGGAATCCATTTCCCGAGCGTCTGCGTGCTCTCCGGCTCTCCCTGGGGTAACGCGGGGCGATGCTCGGGGTGCAGTGACCCCCGGCGCTGCCCCCCATCCCGCCGGCCCTGGGAGCAGTCGGAGCCCCCAGAGGGAGCAGAGCAGAGCGGGCTGGAGCAGGGAACCCAGCAGGTCCAGTGGGCTCAGGGTGGGGAGGGGGCTGGGCAGGGACCCTCCTGCCGGGGATCCCCCACAGTCCCGATCCCAACCCGATTTTTTTGCCCAGGAGCATGGAGTAATTCACTTTTGGGTTTTGCTGCTGATAACAGGATTGATTGAGGAGCTTGTAATTACATCTCCCTAAAATGTCCCTGGGGCTTTGTGGGAACACAAGCCAGCGACCGAAGGGGTGATGTTTGGGGGGTGACAGGCTCTGGGAGCCCCGCATCCCCCTTCCCGGGTCCCCGTTTGCACCCGCTCCCCTTTGCCGGTTCAGCAGCGCTGCGGCAGCCGGCTCTGCCAGGCGCCGGCGATGGCCCGCGCAGCCTGTGCTCGGTGTTATTCATTATGCAAGTATATAAATATATTATTTACTATTTCTCATATTATTATCCATTATTTATCACCTAATCTTGTAGTGCTGGAAGTCAGCGCAGCACCTGAAGCACCCTGTGCTGGGAAACTGCCCGCCGGATGATGGAGAGCCCCTGCAATACGCTGGAACAGAGCACCGAGGCGGGGGCTGAGCCGAGGGGGCACGGCGAGGCTGGGGGGGGGGACCGAGGACATGGTGGGTCAGCCGCCTGCCACCCTCCTGATGGCCCTGGGGAGCAGCCGGCCACTTTGGGGACATCTCTGTGGCTTCCTCATTACACCCCACTGGGGACCAAGGTGCGCTGCAGCCCACCACGGGCAAGGAGCCAGCAGCCCCCTGCTCTTGTTCCAGGCAGGGGCCTCATCCTGCCGGCAGGGATGGCAGACCCAGCGAGGATCCTGTCCCACTGTCGGGGATGGGGCTTCCCCCTTCCCTCGGTAACAGTGCAGTAAGCGGGGGGGGGGCTGGGGGCTGCCGTCACTCCCTGCACACACCTGGGGGGGTTTAACCTACAGGTGGGTTAAATCCGCTGGCTTGATGCAGAGGAGTTAAATGAGCCTGATGGGGCAGAGCTGGGGTGAGGGGCTTTGTGCTGCTGCTCTGAGATGCCCAGCCTTGTGCCAGGGCAAGAAGATGCTGGAGCTGGTCCTTTTCGTGAGGGATGAACCACGAGCAGATGCCCACGGGGGACCGGTAAGATGGGTTTTGCTGCTTTTCTGCTGCTTTTGGGAGCTTCTGCTTGCAGGCACCCTGAGCTGTGGGGTGTGAGCAGCGCCCAGGGCTGCAGCGGGTGCGCACGTACCTGGATGCGCTCCAGCGCGGTGACTGCGAAGGCAGAGGTGCTGGGGAGACTGTGGGCAGATGTGATGTGTGCTCCTAAAAAGTGACCTCGTGTATGCCCAAGTTCTTTGCTTTTTGGATCTGAAGTGCCCAGCAAAAAAAAAACCCAACAAACTCTTTCTCTGAGCATCAGATGTTGAGGCATGCAGGGAGCTGGGGGTTGGAAATGTGTCTATTGCAAATGCTCTGGCCAAGGGGAGCGGAGCTGGGGGGGCTCCTGGCACCCCTAGCCCAGCCCTGGCTGGTGTGGGGGGTTCAGCAGCGAGTGCCTTTAAAAACCTCAACTCCTGGAAGTGTGTTATTAAGTGAGAGTCTTGGATCTGGCCCCTAGCAAACCCGGCTGGTCCCCAGCTGCTATTCTTGAGAAATGCTCAGGAAGGTGGCCTTTAAATGTTAAGAAATCATGTTAAAATGAGCCAGAGCCTTAGTTTAAATTTTTAATCTCCTGATTTAAAAATCAGCCTTGAGGCCTGGACTGTTGGCAGGGGCTGGTGCTGCTGAGCAGGCGTTTCTGTGCCGGTGGTCTCGGGGCGAGGGGCCAGCACCGAGCTCGCTGCCACGAAGCCGGTGGTTGCGCCTTTACCCTGCCAGTACACAGCGGAGCCAGCTTTCGCCACGGCCCATCCCGGGGGCTCCTCTTGGCTCTTTCCAGCTTGGGGGAAAAAAAAAAAAAAGGCAAAACTCAGCTTTGCAGGGTGGTGGAGGAGCAGTTGGTGTGTCTGAGAGCTGTGGGGCTCCTGGTCCCACAGCTGTGGCTTTGGGTTTCTTTACATTTAAAAGTGGTTCTGTGGCCTCAAGAAGATGCTCTGGAGGTGGATTTGCCAGGGCGAGCCCCCAGCTGAGGAAGGGCTGTGGGTCTGGAGCAGCAGGAACAGCGTTTCCCCCCGCCGTGGGGCTTGCGGACCCTCTTGCCTGGAGCAGCATGTGGGGATCCAGCTGGGATCCCCAATTTCCTGCTTTTTTTTTGCATGGGGGAGAGCCCCCCCATTTGCAAGCAGCTCTTGTGCTGCCCTGAGCTCCTCCGCAGAGCTGGCCACGCTGCGGGGAGGCTGATAAAAGCTTTGGGCTGGAGCAAAGGCTCCTGTTTGTGCCAGTTTCCCCGGCAGAGGATGGCTGCTGGGATTAATGCCTCCGCTCGCGTCTCCCGCTCGCCGGCGGAGGGGAAGGTGTGCAGCCTGTCTCGGGGTGCTCAATTAGAAGCAGTTTAGAGCGGGCGAAAGAGCTTTTAATGCCAGCACTGTCTGCCCGGCAGCGGGGTTGGGAGGCCCCAGCCTCGTGGTGCTGCATGTGCCAAACCCTCGTGTTTGGGGGCAACGAGGGGCGGTTGGGCTCGGTGGTGACAGGGCTGAGCCACCCCCCCCTGTCCTGGTCCCCATGTCCCACCCCAGGGAGGTGGGAGCACTGGGCAGGGCTGGGGAAGCCCTTTGGGGTTGGTGCCTGTCGCTCCTGGGGAGATGCTGCTGGTGCGGTCAGCAGCACGATGGGCCCCAGTGAGGGGGTCTGGGGAAGGTCGGGGTTGCTGGGACCCCCCCCCTTTGCCCCAGGGGCTCATTGAGAACATGGATCTGTCTGCCAGTGGGGACCCGTGGGTGCGGAGGTGGAGCAGGGTTGTGGCGGCTGTGGGCAGGTCTCCCTGGGAAGGGTCTGGCCCTTCTCGGCTTGTTCCCAAACCGCTGTTCTCCAAGGAGAGAGCCAGATCCTGCTCAGAAATGGGACTCCTGTAACCATTGCTGGGCAGATGCTGTTGTTCTCTGCCAGCTCGGAGCCCCCCAGCTCTGTAGCCCCAGCACTGAGCATGGTCTTGCTCTGGGCTTGAAGGAAGATCTTAATTGGACTGAGAATCCCTAAGCAGCTGATGCTGGGAGAGTGCTCCAGGCTGGGAAGAGGAGCTGTGCTGGTAGGAAGGAGAGGTCTTGCTCCTGTTGCTATTCCTTCTCTCAGTATTTTTTTTGAAGACATCAAATATTTAAGATGTTTCTGCTCTGAGCTGGTTTGGAGGCTCCTTGCACAGCATCTGAGGGCAGCATGGAGCCCTTTTTGATGCCCTTCAAGGGATGGCAGCTTCAGTCCCGCTGAAAACGGAGCGTCTGCCCGCGTGTGGCCCTGCCCGGGGGCTGGGAAGCATCCCCACGGCTCGGGGGTGTGCGATGGCTGCATCTCACCCTGTGCTGCAGGCGTTCTCCTGGGGAGAGGGGACCTAAGCCCAGGTTTAAAAAGAGGAGTTAACAGATCATAAAGACTGCTCGTGGCCTACAGCACTACCCTGAATTAAGTCTTCTGGGAGAGCAGATGCTTCTGAAGAAATTAAAATGCCCCTTCCAATCTTAATTACAAAAAAAAGTATTGGGGAGACTTGCTGCAGCCAGTCAGTTATCTTCACCATTAGAAACATGCACCTTATTGCTAGTCTGGATAGGTCTGGCTTCAGCTTCTGCCTGTGGGAGCTTGTTATACCTCTGTCTGTGAGGCTGCAGAGCCTCCATTATCCAATTTCTCTTCCTCATGCTGGTGCTGACAGCCTGTGGTCACATCTACCTCCTCTCCCCTTTGACAGTGGAGAAGGACTGAGCTCCCCGACTCTCTCACTCACAGGCAGTGCTTCTGACCTTGCTTCTCCTTGCACTTCCCAGCCCCTTCCTGGAGCAGGGAGCTCAGAGGGGGCACAGTAATTCCCATGGGATACTGCTCTTGTGCTCAAGGAACAGCACTGCAGCTGAGAGCTGCTGCCTCTTCCAAGGAAGGCGAGGGATGCTGAGGGATGCAAAGGGAGCTCTGGGCTGTTGTCCTGCAGCCTTTGGATAATGCTGATGGTCCCCAAAGCGCTTGACATCCCAGCAAAGACTTTTACATTTCAAATAAAGCCTTGATCTTTTTTTGGAACTTGCCTTGGTTTCAGACAAGAGTTTTTAATTCAAGCCCGGCGACGTATTTTGGGTTTGACTTTGATGTGCCCTCTTCAAGCAGGAGGCAAAATAACAGCTTTCAAATCTACAAATAGGCCCGAGGCGGCTTTCTGCTGCCCGCGGGGCCGGTGTGGCGGCTGTGCAAGGCGAACCCCTCATTAGCCGAGGTCTCCAGCAGCAGCTGGTGAATGTGCTGCTGCTGTTGGGGGCTGAAGCCCCCTGAACCGGGGCTCAGGGATGTCTAGAGATGAGCTCAAAAGCCCCAACCCTGATTGTAGTTGGAGACCTGTGCATCATCACCCCTTCCAGAGGAGTCTTGGAGAGGCGAGAGTCCTGCAACATGGCTTGTAGCTGGTCCGTGTGCATGCGTCGTCGTGATTCCTGGTGTAATTGCAAGTGACACTGCCCCAAATCATAGCTAAGAGGTGGGGTTCTGGATAAGCCATGTGATGTTCCTAGAGGGTTGGGCCAAAACTCGTTAGAGATGGAGAGATGGGGCTGCCCTGTGTGGGACAGGGGTGACCCAGAAGCATGGGGTGGCCACCTGGGCATCGCCTGGCATGTCCTCAGGGTCACTGGGTTGGTGGCAATGTGAGTGTCACCGGAGCCTGCTGCCCTCTCTGGTCCCCAGGATGTGCCAGCGTTGTATGGGGCAGCTCTCGGCTCTTCCACCCACTCCTGGAGACAGCTGTGGTGGTGCGTGCTGGAACGTGCTCCTGCTTGGGTGGATTTGGGCAGGGGAGAGCTGGTATGGAGCGGGCAGGGCTGGGAGGCAGGACGTGCTCTGGCGGGAGTGTTGCTGCAAGATCAAAATTCAACCAGTCTGCCCGGGTGATGGTGGGGAATCAGGTACCTGTGCAAGTGGGTAATAAATGGCTCACACCTTGGCAAGATTAATTGTAATAACCATAAATCAGTGCAGGCACCAGGGGCAGGCGCTGAATTTATGGCCCTGGAGACAGGAATTCCTGTTCTTTATGGAACAAAGCCCTGATCCCGCAGGGGCTTGGGAGTGTGCTGAGCATTATTGCGGCTGCTCCCCACTGCAGCATGTGTGTCGGTGCCTGGGGAGCGGGGTCCGAGCCCACCGCAGGGGTCTGAGCTCACCCCTGGCAGGGCAGCCTCTCTCCCTGTGCTTGTTCCTGCCTGTACTGGGAAACACCTCCTCAAGGGGCGAGCCAGGATTGCAGCCTCCCACAGCACATCGATCCCCGTCATCTCAGTTGAGAATGCCAGCCACGGAGCTGATTAATGCTGGGGTGGGCAAGTGCTGGGTTATTGTTCAGTCTCTCTTCAAGAGGTCGATGGGAAATTTGGCAGTAGCTCTCCAAATACGCGATGTGCGCACAGGCATTGTCCCCCCGAGGACTGTGCGTGATTTACACGTGAGTGCAGATAATATAGTGGAAATGCACACCGGTGCCCAGGCACTAACGCACACAGCTGTATCGATGCTTGTGGGAGAGTGCTCCCTCCGTCCCTGCCCTGATTTGACCTGGCGGTGCTGGGCTTGGCTTCAGGCTAATCTGCTCACGCTTTCATTTCACCCTGATCCTTGTAGGTCCCTTGG
Organism: Aviceda cuculoides; assembly: GCA_035590195.1. Taxonomy (NCBI): domain Eukaryota; kingdom Metazoa; phylum Chordata; class Aves; order Accipitriformes; family Accipitridae; genus Aviceda; species Aviceda cuculoides. The sequence goes on along the minus strand of JAVJGG010000002.1, from coordinate 37,556,881 downwards.
CTCAGAGGTACTGTGTGTGCTCCGGAGGCTGATCCAGCAGCGCTCAGGGTGGATATTTCCTTCTGTGCAGATGGTGTAGGTCCTTGGGTGTTAATGCTCGGTAGCAGCCGTGACTGAGCCGCTCTCCCCCACCAAATGCAAGGCACCGTACTGGCATAAAGCACAGACATCTTTGAAGGACGTGCGTTCAAGGCCTAATCCTGTTGGGAGATCTGGGCTTGAGGAATTGCAGGATCAGGCCTGAAGAGGTGATATGTTATCTGGGAGGTGCTGCTGGCTCATCTCTGGGGTTGGAACTTTATCTTTTTTTTTTTTTGAAAACCCTAAAATGTTTGCTTTGACGATCCTGTGGCAACGCATTCTGCTTTTGAGCTACCTTGGGGACACGCTGTGGCCCCTTCCCAGGGACCGGCTGCTGATGCTCGGAGTGCTGTCGGAGGGGCTGGGGGGCGGCTCCAGGCGCTTGGAGAGGCGAACGCTGCAGCCGGGAGCTCCTGCTTCTACAGCTGGGGATACCGGGGGTGGGGGACCCGCACCAACCGGGGGGCGGGGGGG
>JAVJGG010000002.1:37526562-37548127 GCA_035590195.1 Aviceda cuculoides | reverse complement strand
CCGCGGTGGGGCAGAGGGGACCCGCGGCGCGTCTCGGGGTGGGAGCCGCGTGCGGCCCCAGCTGCAGCGCTGCCGGGGCTGTGCGCTTGTGCGGCACCGCGCTCGGCGGAGTGAATTGATGTTTATTTTGATAATGAGTTCTCAATGCATTCGCGAAACTAATAAAATCAACTCATTAGGGTGGTATGTTTAATTCAGAGCTCTGCCGTCGGGAGAGCCCTCCCCGCTGGCTGAGCACCGGGAAGCGCTGAGCACCCGGCTTCTGCCTGCACGGCTGGGGTGCGAGCGGGGGAAGGCGAATGGATCATCTCCCCGTTTTCTCCGTTTTCCTCGCTCGCACGGTGGAAAGAAGGGCTGGGAGGGCAGCGGCGGGGAGCCGAGCTGTGCAGTGGAGGGTGGAAACAAGGCCCGTGCAGCGAGCGGGGGCAATGAGCTGCCGGAGCGCTTCACCTGGGGCGGTGGTGGAGTCTCGCTCGCTTGGCTTCTCCCCATAAGCTTCACGTCAGGCTGGGCAGCGGCGCTGGCTTTGCCGCTGGAATCGCTGGCCCGGCATCGCGGCGTTGGCTGGAAAAGCCCCTCTGGCTGGGAGAGCCACAAGTGTGTAAATAAGTGCAATGACCAGAGTTCGCTTCTCTGGCCTGGAAATTCAGGGCTGTTGTGGATGGCTGGGGGGCGGGGGGGGATTGCCAGGCTGCGAGTTATTCCCGTCCCCCATCTGCAAACAGGGGCGTCTGGGAAGGAAGAGCTTTGGAAAAGGTTTTTTCCAAGGAAAACTCGTGTTCGCTGTCATGCTACAGCTATTTATGTTTGAAGTGAGCAATGCGATGACTAATTAATACTTTGGAAAAAAGGATGTCTGGGCAACACCCCAGTAAATCGGCGAGTGCCCGGTGCCTGCTGGCTCGGGGCTGTGCCGCGGGGAGGGGGACCGCGGCCGCCAGCGCCTTCATCCCGCTCGGCATGGAGGGGGCAGGGAGCTGGCAAAGTGTTTTCCATCCCGCGGGGCTGGCGACTTAATTGCGTCAGCGCCATGGGAAAGGCTGAGTGGGGTTTTTCTTGTGGTTTCTGTCTTCTGTTTTTCTTTCCCCGCTGTATTTTTTTCAGTTGGGAAACGTCGCCTTGTTGAGATTCTCGCGGCGAGCCTGGAAAGCGGCTGTCTGTCTGTCTGTCTGCGAGGGGGGTTGCGGGGCGAGGGCTGCGGGGGACGGATGTCCCTTGCAGAAGTGACATCCCAGGTGCTGCCGGGGCTCCTGCAGGGCAGGTCTGGTGGTGGCTTTGCTTTCCCACCCCTCCTCAGCCGCCGTGGTTTCCCAGGGCCGTGGTTGCCTTCCAGGAATACCCGCAGGATACACTCGGCACGTTCCAGAGGGCCAAATCCAGCCCCGAGCTGTGCTGCGCTGCACCGGTCTCGTGTACCATCCATCCCACATAGTGCTGGGACCACCCTGGGGTTGGGGGCCAGGGCTGTCGGGACCCCCACCTCGCTTGGCAGTTGGGCGTGGAGCCCATTCCTCCTAAATCCTCGTGTGGAAGCTCCGGTCCTGGCTGCGAAGCCTTTGGGGCTGGGGCTGGGAAGGGCCCCTCCACTCCTCCGAGGCTGCGGGGAGGGGGATCCGTGTTCACCCTCTTTTCTGCCCGGAGAGTGTCTGGCTGGTGGCTGTCTGTCCTTCCCCTCCTCACTGTTTTGGAGTCTCTCCTGGGGAAGCGAGCGGCAGGATCTGGCCCTTCTAATTGCCTTGAGTCACTCTCCGGGTGTCCGTGACTCACAGCAGTGACCCAGATACGGCAGAGCTGCGTAATCGCGGGGTCGGGAGGATTCGTGGCATCGGAAGGAGTTTGCCGGGGAAGGAGTTTCAGCTGGAACCTGGAGCCTGTTAAACATCCCTGGCTGGGGACGGGGCTGCGCCCTGCGTGGGGACGTGCTCGGCAGGGCGAAAGGCTCGCCGCAGCCCGTGGTGATGTCCAGCTGTGCCACCCGCAGCAGGGACGTGCTGGGGACGTGCCCCTGGGCTGGGGGAGCTCCCGTCCCCCCCAGGAGCATCCGCGCACGGCCCCTTTGCTGTGGGTCCCTTGCAGCTCCCGCGTTTGGAGCTCCGTGCTGGGCTCTGTGCCGTTGGGACCAGGTTTGGGACCAGGCTGCCGGGGTCCGCCAGGCGTGGGGGTCCGTAGGGGCCACGCGGTGCTTCAGAGCACAAAGCTCTGTTTGTCGGCCCCCTTCGGGCTCGCGGGCTGGGAACACACAACGGTGCCGTGTGTGCGGCTGTTCGGGGTTTCCCGCGAGGGGAAATATTATTTTTTCCAGCCGGGGCGGGCGGGCAGAGGGGCTGGGTGTGCGCAGGCGGGCAGGGACGGGCAGGCACACACACAGCCCCGCTCTGTTCCCAGCCGCGGCCTCGCCGCGGGGCTGAATGAAATGCTGTTCCCTGGCCAGGGCTGACGTCTCTCCCTTGGCTCCAGGAGCATCTCGAGCCTTACCTGGCCCGCATCGGCACCGGGGCGCACCCGGGCTGGGTGCTGGGTGCCGCAGGGGCTGGGTGCTGAGGGCTGCCCCGGGCTGCGGTCCATGGGCAGAAGCGTGGGAGCTGGGAGGGGGTGATGCTGGCACAGCTCCGGCTCTGCCGCAGCGGGCAGAGGGGGGGTCGGTCGCCAGGTTTGGGACCCCGCGATGGCCGGGGACGCGTGCTGGGGGTTGCGTGGTGTTTGGGGAAGGGATCAGCCGGGATGAAACCGCAAAGGGAGGCGGCGTCATTTGCAGCACCGCCGTTGGGAGAAGGGAGGTCCTGAGCAGGCACCGCGGTGCTGCCGAGCTCCAGGTCCCTTTTGCAAACACCCCTTGTCCCGGGGGGGGGGGGGAGCCGTGCTCACCCCTCCCCATACGCCCCATCCCTGTGCGAGGGTTCGGCTGGGCATGGCGAGGCGGCCGGCTCGGCCGATGGCCCGCTGAGCCCTCTGAGAGCCCGGCTGCAGAAGAGGAGCTTGTTACGGAGCCATCCTGCTTTTAATTAACAAATTAAAATCCTAGTTAACAATCCAGCCCCAGGGCTGTTGGAGGCTGGGAGAAGCCGGAGCGTTTGTTATGGAAACGGCAGTTAATTAACAAATAAATAAATAAGTATGGGCCTGGAGACAGATGTGGGAGGAGGAAGGGGAGATGGCAGCGTGGTCGGGGTGTCCCGCCGGCCTGGCGGGAGGCGGTGCGGGAGAAGGGCATCCGTCTATCCATCTGTCTGTCCTGGGGGATGCCGTGGCCCTGGTGGGCAGCGCCAACCCCGCGCGGAGCATTTGGGTGCGAGGGGCTGGATCCCGGCTCGCGCTGGCTGTGCCACAGCAGGTCCGGTTATGTACCGTGCTGGGGCCACCTTGGCTGGGTTTGGGGCTCCTGGTCTCTGCCTGGGCTTTGGTGAACGCCGCCGGCCCTGGGAATTGCTCCCGACGCCTCTTCCCCCTGCCCCTGAGGCTGGGAAGCGCCGCGGCGGAGCTCCGGCGGAGGTGGATGAAGCGTGACACCGGCAAAACTGCCGTGCGGTTTGCGGGTGACACCAGCGCCGTGCGGGGGACACGGCTTTGCTGGGCTGCTCCTGCATCCCGGGATTGCTGTGGTCCCCGTCGGCATCTCCTTTGCCCCAGGTTGGGTCTGGGCAGGGGGTTTTGGGCAGCTCCCCCGGGCTGGGTGCAGCTGGGGAGGGGGGTACTGAGGCTGTGTCGTCCCCCCCCCCGGCCGTGCCCTATAGCGGTCAGCTTGCATTAACCGCAGGGCTGTCACCGAGAGCCCCGAGCTAGTGCCTGCTGCCCACAGGGATTATCTCCACGGGTGGGTGGGTGCTGATGGGGCCGTGGGGGGGGGCTCGGGGTCACTGGGCTGTTCCCGGCGGTGCTGCGGGTGCTCACTGCGGTGTCACCCTGCCCGTCTCGCTGCCAGCGCCGAGGGCAGGGGTGGCCGTGGGGACCGATGTGGGGACGTGACCCCGCTGCCAGCCTACGCCGGGGCCCCGGAGGATTTTGGCAGGGGGCGAGGAGGTGGCAGAGCCCGTGTCCCTCCGGCAGCGTCGCCTTTCCGAAGGCTTAAGGGAAGAAAATCAGTTTAAAAACCGGCTCTGTAAATCCTGCCGGCGTCACACGGACAGGAGCCGCGCTCCGCTGAGCAGCTCTTCCAGGTCTGCGTCTCTCTCGGCCTCCCACCTAATCCAGTTAACACACCTCTGCAATCAGCTTACGGCATGTGAGAAACCCCAAATCTCCTCCGAGGGAGGTGCAGGGGAGTGGGGCAGCGGTGCTGGAGCCGTGGGCTCTACCGGGTCCGGCTCAGCTCCCCTCCTTTGCCGGACCCCTCCTGCGGTGTGGGTGATGTGCCCATGTCCTTGCACCCTTACTGGGAGTTGGCTCCATGTCCCGAGGGCTCCCCCCCACCACCAAGACGACCTTTTTCCTCCGCGAGGAAATTGCTAAAGCAATCGCACAAAAATGCGGAGGGTGGGATGGAGGTGAAAAGGTGCCCGGCTCCAGCCCTGTCTCTCCGAGCCGTCGCCCAAGGAGCAGCGCACCCTCCGTCGGCAGCCCTCCCGCTGCCCGTGCCCCTTTGCCGGAGCGGGGACGGATGCGTTTCGGCAGCAAGGTCATCGCGGGGAGCGTGCTGGCGGCAGATGGTTGGAGGGCACCGGGAGCCTCTCGGTTGTACCGTGCTGCTCCGGCTCTTTTCCCGAGGGCCGCACTGGTGCCGGGTTGTGGGCAGGATGGGCATGGCACCTGGCGCAGCTCTGGGATTTGCTGCGGGAGGGATGCGGCCGCCGCGAGATGCTCCCACGTCCTGGGAACGCGGGCGGCGCAGCCCTGCTCCGACCTGCCGACGGCTGAGCGCCGCGGCCCCTCTCGCGTGCGGCAAAGATGGTTTTATTCCCGTGATCTCGGTGTGACTGGGGCCGAGCCAGGGAGGCTCTCCGGGCTGTTCTGCCTCGGTGAAAAACTCCCTTAGCTCTGTTCTGCAATCGCTTTACGAGAAGCAGCTCCTTTTCGGTGTGGCTCCCGCCGCAGCCCCCGTCGTCTCCCCGCCGCTCGGGGCTTGGCTTGGACTATGGTGCTGCACGGGGGACCAAGCCGAAGGCCCCCGTGCCTCTCTCGGACCATCGGGGGGGCAGGGCTGCCCCCGTCAAGCAGGAAAATCACACCCGGCGCAGGGTTTTCTGAGCAGCGAAGGAGAGGGCTGTAATTAGCGGCGCTGGCGAAGCAGCAGCGGTAGGGCACTGTTTCCAGGTCTCCCTCTGCCCCAGCTCAGCGTTTGCTGCCTGGGAATCCCGTGGGACTGGGGAACCGCTGCAGCTCAGGGCCGGAGGGGGGGTCTGGGCTGAGGTCTGCCGCAGCCCGGCTGGGCTCCCAGGGACGGATGGGAACTGCAGCCGGGATGGATGGCGACGTGCGTGGGGTGGCATCGCCGGGGTCCTTGTCGTCACCCTGGGGTTGCAGCCGCCCTTGGGAAAGGGCGTGGGGTGGGAAGGCAGCGTGTGGATGGGCAGAAGGGAAACCCGGAGGGACAGGGATGGGGGGGCCCGTGCCGCGGGGACCGGAGGGACGGTGCTCTCTCGCGTGCCGTGGCGAGTGGAGCACCATGAGCCTGCAGGTCCAAGAGCTCTTGGCCGACCCTCCGAGAAGCCGTGCCGTGGCCCTACTGCCGTGTCAAGCCCCCAACTCCGGCAGGAGGATTTCCACGCTTGCTCTGTTCACAGCCTCGGGCCGCCGGCAAGCACCGAACCCCCTGGCTCGGGCTGCGCCCTCTAAATAATACAGGAAGGCGAGTGCTGTCTGCAGGGGCTGTGGATAAACTCGGTAAATGGCGGAGAAATGGAGCGCGTCTTTCGGGAGCCACCTCCGCGGTTAGCGTGCCGAGTCCCTCTCCCTCAGCCGTGCTGCCGGGCCGGCACAGGTACGGCGGCAGGCAGGGAGGAGGAGGCTGAGCAGAGCTACCGAGTCCACCGGAGTATTGGAAATTGCATTTCACGGCCAGGCGGATTGGGATACCAAGCCCGGCACCACGTGCCGGGCGCTCGGAGAGGAGATAAGATTTGATTAAGAAGGCCCCTATTAATTTATGGCAAGTACGCTTATGAGAGCAGAGAGGTTGCTTGTGATTAATAGCCAGAAGGAGAGTTTTAAAGCTCTTGGTCTTGGGGGGCGGGGAGAAGGGGAGGGAGGGGAAAAGCAGGGAAGGAAGGGAACAAAGTAAGTTGTGAGGATTAATGGATACATCTGCAATTATAAGTCTTTTTCTTAGTAAAAAGTAAAACACACATTGAAAAGACAGATCGTCTGCAATTACAAGTCTTTTTCTTAGTAAAAAGTAAAAAAAGCACATTAGAAGACAGACCGTGGGTCCGCAGCGTGACCTGACTGATCCGCGGGGCTGAGATGGGCAGGATTGCGCCGGATCCTGTGCCAGGCAGGACTGTGTGCGGATGCCCCACTCCGTGTCCCAGTGGGGACCGAGGCCACCCCGTGGCACCCCATGGCCACCCCCCCAGCCTTAGGGGCAACAAGGGACGGCTGGAGTGTCCCCTCCGGCCAACCCTGTGCTCCTGGGCCAGGCCTTTCCGCCGGGATCCGGACCGAGGGCGGATGCTGGGATGGATATTGGCTTTGGTGGGTGATGGGCTGGGGAGGACGGAGCCGTCCCGCCCTGCTGCCAGCCCTGTGCGAGCCCCAGGGAGGCTCCCGCGTGCGGTCGGAGCTGGAGCCCCCCCGGTTGTACCAGGGGACGTGGGGACCCCCATGCCCAGCCGGTCCTGGTGCAAACGGGGAGGGGAGTCCCTCAACCCCCAACCGTGTCCCTGTGCTGCCGCTCGCGGCCGTGCTGCGTTGGGGGGGTGTGGAGGGACTGGGGGTCCCAGTAGAGCGGGGCTGGTGCCACGTGAAGGTCATCTCCCCCTGTTGCATCCAGCGCGGCCGCGTTGCCTTTCGTCCCCGGTTTGGGTGAGCCGAGCCGAACGCCGCGCCGTGCCGCGCACGGGGCCACGCCGCCGCCACGCTTCGCCGGAGCGTTGGCATGAGCCGGGCGGATTAGAGAGGAGCAGAGATGCTTTGGCACGGCGCCTCGGCACGCTGCCGCCGGGCACCAAAACCCTTTTGCTGGTCGGTTTTGCTGACAAACCTGCGTTTGCCAGGCGGTGAGATGAAAGCTGGCTTCTGCCGAGAGCCCCCCCGTGCCGGCGGGGCGTCGTGGCACGGCCGCGCCGGGGGCTCCCGTGTCCCCGCGGGTGAGCGGTGCTGCGTGGGTGCCGTGATCCCTGCCGGTGCTTCTCCGTCGCCGCGCGGCTGGGTTCGGCGCTTTCTCTGCCAGCCCTCCCCTAAATTTGAAGCCGGCATCGAGTCACTGCGGGAGGGACGATGAATCGAAGGGTTCGCGTTCTTGCCGGAGCGTACGCGCGGGCACCGGGGCACGGCTCCAGCGCCGGCCCTTCCGTGCCAGATGAGGCTGGCGTGGCCGGGGGCTGCCAGCGGAGCAGATGGGTGCCGGCAAGCGGGGGCCACACGTGCGGCGCGTTTTGGGGGGGGGGGGCTGTGCTCGGAGGGTAGCGACTCGGGTTGCTCGGTGCCTGCTCAGGGGCTGGGAGGAGGGTAAAACCGGGCTCGGCGAAGATGCCTGCGCCATCTCGACCCCGCGCTTGGCTTTGTCCTTGGCACCACCTGGATGCCTGGGTGTCCCCCCCGCCCCCCCTCGCTGGACGCCTGGGTCTCTGCTCGGCAGCACGTTGCGCTCCATAGCTCCCCAGGTGCCCGGAGCATTCAGCATTTCAATTCCGTGTTTGCTTTTTATTAAGGAGATGAAGCCTCGTCTCAGGAATACTAATGGCTCCGGCAGCGGCGGAGAGCGCTGCTAATCCCCCAGCACCTGCCGGCCACCCGCCCCGCGTGGTCTGTCACCTCCCTGGGAGGGGACCGTGGTGGGGACACCGGGGGCCATACTGGGACTTTACAGCGGTTCCCATCCCCGCGGCGGGGCCATGCCCACTGAACCCGCAGGGACACGTGCCATTTAACCAGCCCCACGACTTTACCAGCAGCCACTGAAAAATTGATGCCTCCCGGACCGCACGCTGCCGTCCGACAAGCAGAAAACGTAACTGAGCCAAGGGACGGCTCCTCGGGCCCCGGGGCTTCGCCCACCCCCGGCCAGGTCCCTGGGTGCGGGGTCACCCAGCCGGGGTGGGCGCGGAGGGGACAGCGTGCCTTGGGCAGGATGGGTTCCCCGGGGCATCTCTCATTGCGCCCAGCCAGGGCTCTGACCCCCCCCGGGTGCTCAGGTGGTCCCCCACGGGTGCCGTGTCTGGGGGGGGTTATGGGGTACCCTGGTGGTGTTAACCCCTTCCCTGCCATGCTGGCGCAGGGCCCCCCCTTGCCCCCCCCCCAGATGCGGAGCGGCTGCTGCGGCGCCGGGGAACTGCGCTGCGAATATGTTACACAAATGAATAATAAAAACAAAGGAAAATTACCCTCTTATTGAAACTCGTTTTATGAATAAAACAATTATTCTGGTAATTGAAAAAATGTGTCGTTAAATTAAATGCAGTGGTTCCTATTAAAATTTCAGTGGATTGCTTCTTCTCTGTTTCTTTTTCCCCCTTTTTCCTTCCCTCCCTCCCTCCCTGCCTCCGCTGGCGGCTAAAGGCTGGTAATTATAGCAGAGGGTTTCGCTTTCTCTTTATTGTTTTTTAATCTCTTCGTGCTGCGGAGCGCCAGCGATAGTCTGATGCAGAAGAGATTCAGCTCCATCTCCCCGTGCCGGGGGGGGGGCACAGGGGGGCCGGAGCGCGGGGCTGCTCGGTGGCTGTGCCAGGGCTCCCGGAGGTGCTGCCATCCTGCTTTCTGGGCAGTGATGCCCAGCGAGGGATGGGGGACCCCTGCAAAGCTTGGGGGACCAGGGACACAGCTCTGTCCCCCCCCTCCAAAGGGCTGCCCCTCCGCACCGGCCGCATCCTGGCCAGACCGAAGAGGGGCCGGTGGGAAGGGAGGGAGGCGAACGTGTAATTTTCTCTGAGGCAGATGTTGGTGCTGGGTGCTGGTACTCGGTGTTGGTTGGGGTCTGTTGGGTGCTTGGAGCCCACGGGCCGGATTCAGGGCACCCCACCGGTGCTGGGGAGCGTCGGCTCGGCGGGGGGCTGCCCGCTGCATCGCGCCGTTTCTCACCCCCATTCGTGTCAATTAGCAGGAATGGGTGCTGGGCTGATCGGCTTCCCATTAGCGAGCTGGGGAGGGGGGCGGCTGCGTGTCACCCCCTGTCCCTGAGGGGCAGCGGGGTGGTGACCCCGTGCCGAAGGAGGGCTGAACCCACGCCGGGGGGGGGGGACCGTGTTGTCCCAAGGGTCACCGTGCCAGGCAGGAGGGGGACCCACGCCTGCCGGTGCTCGTGCGGGGCATCCACAGCAAAGATGGGAGAAGGACCCGGGTGTCCCACAAGCTGCTGGTTCTTCCTGGGTGGCCAGGGGGGACCTGGGGAGTCACGCCTTGTGCCCCCATCCCCACCTCGTCTCTGTTTGTCGGGGTCTGCCAAGCGCAGAGGGGATCGCACCCTCCTTCACCCCCCCCGCCGCAGCTGCCCAGCAGAGCCCTGCCCTTGGCAGGCATTCCGGGATTCCTCCGGGCTTAAAACTCCCCATCCCTTCCCATCAAGAGGGATTTGAAGCTGAGGAGAGGGGGGCTTAGTTCCCAGCTCTCCCATTACGCCCAGGAATTAGGATCCATTACTGGTCTTTTGACGAGACCGGGGCTCCCTGCCCTACATCCGCACCCGTCCCCGGCACTAATGCACCGGGCTCAGACCCAGCTCCCGGCAGCCCTTATGTAAATAAAGTGCAGGGGCAAAGATTGTGATCCCATTAGGCAGGATTAGTGCCTCGCGAGGCCCTGGCATTAAAATGTCACCGGCAGTGGAGGGAGAGAGCTGGGCTCATCCCTGTTCCTGTCCCCCTTCCCTGTTGCCAGCTCTCGCCATCCCATTTATCCCATCCATCACCGCCGGCAGCTCGGCTGGAGCGGCTCGGCCCGGAGGCAGCGTCCCCTGCGCCGCTCCCTGGCAGGGCTCAGCCCCAGGGTCACCAGTACTGGGGGGACCGGTGCGGGCAGGATGGGGACGGCATGGTTTGGTGGCACCTTTCCCCATGGAGGTGACCGTGCTGTGCCAGCTCAGCACCCGGCCGGCGGCCCTAGGAGCTCAGCACCGGCCCGTGCCACCGGCAGATGTGCAGATGTTCCCGGGGACGCCTCTCGCTGCCGCCTGTGTTTGGAAAGTGATGAATTTCTGCACCAACTAATTAGGCTCTAATTAGCAAGTGGAGTGTAAACAGTCACAACAGATGGGGGAGAGGCGGAATTAGCAATAGTGACCCTTCATCTGGGGGGGGGACGTGGCTGTCGTGCACCGGGAAACCTCCCGCTGGGTCCAGGACCGGGGCAATAGCAGCCCCCATCCATGCTGGCTCGGCGGTGGGGTGATGAGGTGGTGGGCACCCCCGTGCACCCCGGATTTGGTGGTGCCATGACCTGTCACGCCGCCAGGATGGCGGGAGAGAGGAGCTCCCCCCCCGGCCTGCCGGGAGCAAGGCCGAGATGCTGCGTGCTGCCGGCGTGCCGGGGAGTAGAGGGAAACTGAGGCAGGGAGGGCTGCCAGAGGGGCTGGAGCACGAGGGGGTGCCACGTCAGGGCCCCCCACTCGTCTCCCCTCGGTGCCGCGGAATGTCACACCGACGGCGAGAGCCGGCGCGGTGTGGGCAGCCGCCGGGGAGCTGGTGGGCAGCTGAACTCCGGGAACAGCCTGTCTTGTTCCCGGAGGCCTCTCCAGAAATGTCGGCACTAAACCAGCCATGTCGCCCTCCCCGGGTCCCTCCGCTCCTCCTGCCGTTCCCGGCGCTGGGCTGGGGTCCCTGGCAGGGTGCAGGGCTCCCGGGTGGCTCTGTCCTTGCCAGGCACCGGCCGGCTGGGAGGATGACGAGGATTTCACGCGCGGTCGCCCATAGGGGCAGCCGGAGCTGCTCCGGCACGGCCGTCCCGGAGGAGCGCGGCCAGAGCTCGGTGCCGCCTTCGCCTCCCAAAAGGGATGCCCGGTGCACCCGGGATCCCCAGCCCCGCCGTCCCTTGTGGCAGCCGGGCTGTTTTGGCTTTCCCGAGGGAGCAGAGGAGCCGGTTGCGGGCGAGGGGACAGGAGCCGCTGGGTTCAAGGCGGCTGCCGTGACCTTCGCGGGCGGATAATGATCGCACGATCAATAGTGGAATTAGGAGCCGCCTCTCCTCCTCTGTGCTGTTTTTCACCCCTTAATGCAGAACAGATGGCTCGGGTGCTTCAAAGCGAGATGAGCCTTAGCTGCTTAAAATCAAATTAGGATGTATGCAAACGGCGTGCGGGCCCAGGGGAAGGTGAGCCGGGAGCACCCTGCCTCCCAAACACCTCCCAAAAGCTGGGTGCTGGGTTCAGTTGCGGGGGGGTGTGTGCGTGCACTGGACACGCTGGGTCTCGGTCCCGCCGCGCCGTCCAGCCCGCCGTGGGCGAAGCTCCGGCATTGCAGGTCAAGCTCCTGCCACGCCGTGGTGGGGACACGTGTGCACCCCCCCCCCCCCCGCGTGCAGAGGTGGCACACGTCGTGCGCAGGCACAGATCCTGCGCCCTGGACGTTCCCACGAGCCCGGCTCGGTCAGGCCCAGCGGCACGTGCGTGCCTCGCTCCTCGGGCATCCCCAAAACCGCAGCTCAGCCGCCGCAGGTCTCTCCAGACCGGGGAACCGCGCAGCCAGCTGCCCTCGGTGCCAAACCCCACAGTTGGGGCGCCGAGCTGCCGTCGCGCCCACCCCTCTGCCCCCGCGGCGTCTGGGGCTTGCCGGGGAGCTGGGCTGCGGCGAGGTTCGGCCCCGGTGCCCCGCGCCTGCTTTGCGAGGTGTCCCGACGCCCGGATCAAGCCCGGACCTGGGGCGGGGGCACCGGGGTGGGAGCTGCCTGTGCCAGCCAAGCGCTGCTGAAGGTCAACGAGGAGGATTGAGTTAAGGAGCCGGGAGCTGCTCCTTCCCTGCCTAATGACTTGCCTGGCATTTAGCATCACCGTGCCCGCCCCGGGGACAGGCAGGACAGGGCAGCCGGGTGTAAATCAGATGGGCATTTCCACGTGGGTGCAGCGAGCGGGCACCCCGGGGCGTGCAGAAGCCCCAGCGAGGAGAGGAGGGGGACCCCCAGTGCAGGTCTGGGGGTGTCTGGGTGCCTCTGAGCTCCTGCAAACTCGTGACATCCCCCCGGGGCAGTGGGGCACCGGAGCAGGCTGAGCCCACGGGCACTGCTTTGGTGCTGGCTCCCGGTGCGGAGAGCCGTGGCAGGAATTCAGCTCGCGCACGCAGGAAAGTGAAGCCCTACCCCAAAGAAAAAACCTAAAGCTGTGATTGAAAGCGCACTTGAAAGCTGCTGGGGAATATGAATGTGTCTTTGAAGTAAAAGGGCTTCCATTTGTTAAGCAGAAAATGGAGCTGTGTGTTTCGATTTATAGTTTTACTTAGCAAATAAAACAGGAGAGGAGTAAGTGTTTATGTCTTGCTCTGCTCCCAGCCCCTCCGCCCCCTTCGCCCCCCGAGTTAAAAGCTCAGTGCTTCTGAAACGCTACAAAGGCAGCCGGGAATAAAGCAAAGCAAGCAGCTTAGATAAACCCTAGATGGGCTAAGCTCTTGTCGATAGGCTTGTGAAATGGCTCAGGGGAGGGAAAATGGCCAGTGGAGGGGTCTGGGGGCCCCGGTTGGGACAAGGGGGACAGGGAGGTGACCACCGGCATCCCCCTGCCCACGTGCTGCTGGTTTACGGTTGTGTCTGCGACGAAGCGGTCCTGCTGCCGTGGGGCTGGCAGGCTGTGGGGCTGGCAGGCTGTGGGGCTGGCAGCCTTCATCTCTCACCCCCTTTCCCTCCTCTCTCCGCAGACGACGTCTCCCCGTACTTTAAGACGGAGCCGGTGCGGAGCCAGGTCCACCTGGAGGGGAACCGCCTGGTCCTGACGTGCATGGCGGAGGGCAGCTGGCCCCTCGAGTTCAAGTGGCTTCACAACAGCCGGGAGCTGACCAAGTTTTCCTTGGAGTACCGGTGAGTCCCCGCCGCCGAGCATCCGCGGCGAATCCCGCCCGGCACGCCGGTCCCTGCCGGCGGTCGCCGTGGCACAGCGGGCATTGCCGGTGCCCTCGCGAGGGGATGGCGTGGCCGGGGAGGCAGGCAGCGCCGAGGCAGCGGTCAGCGCGTTTGGAGAGCAAACGGGGGGATTTAAGCAGGTCAACATCAGGGAGGAGGCGTTCGCGCAAGCGGGATTAACACCGGGCCGCAGATCACGGCCGGCTCGCGGCTCCCCGAGACGGGGGGAAAGAGCAAGAGAAGGGCGGCACGAGGGATCGCCCCGGCTTGGGGCATCCAGCCCCATGTGCCGACTAATCCTGCCGCAGAGCGGCCGGCCCCACGTCAGAGCCCGCTTGGAGCTCACCCCTAAATCAAGCCGGGCACCTCTGGCCGTCTCTTCTGTGTGCGTGTGTCATCCTCTCTGTTTTAATCAATAATTCAGCCCGAGACAAGCCGTTCCCCGTTTAAAGGCATTGAATCCAAAGGCTTCGTGTTGCTGTAGCAACGTGGGGCCGCTCCGGGATGCCCGGAACGCAGGCGAGGTGGCCGGGTGACGTCCCCTCCTCGGCACCTGGGTCCCCCCAGTGCGGTGCCATGCCGGGTGCTGGAGCAGTGGCCATCCTTGGGGACAACAGGGGCTGCCCCCCACCGAGCCACGGTGACTGCAGCTCTGCCGTGTCCCCGATGCCCCAGGCTGGGTGCTGGGTGCCCCGAGGGACAGGTCCCTCGTCCCTAGTCCCGGTGTCGAAGCTCGGAGACCTGTTGAGGCCCGCGATTCCCGCAGCTCACGCCTGGCGGGGGGTCACGTTGGCTGCAGCGGGAACAACGCAAAACGTCAGCCCTTAAATAGGATTGTGGGGAAGGGGGTGACAGCAGGGTGGGGGGACGCAGGGCCCGTGGGGGGGCTCCTCCAGGGCAGCTGCACAGCACTGGGGCAGAGCCACCCGCCCCAGGCAGGAGAAGGGCATCGGGCTCTTCCCCAGCCTTGGAGGGGGTCGGGGAACCTGGGGGGCACCTCCAAACCCAGAACGGGGATTCCTGGCTTCCTTTCATGACTGTGCTCCTGGGTTTGCTCCGTGCCTCAGTTTACCCTTCTGTAGGAAAGGAGCCGCCACTCGTATTTCTGCTCTGGGATGCCCGGCAGCTCTGGAGCCCCGTGTCCCTGCACCAAGGTGACTCCCTTTCCCCGGAGCCCCCGGCCCCCGCCTCCGGCTCCAGCATCCAGCCAGAAAGGATTAAGGAAGGAAGCGAGAAAATAAACAAACACGTAGGGAAAACCCAAACAAACCCAGCCGCAGCTAATGAAGCAAACGGCCTCTATGCAAATCGCTGCCTGGCTTTAACCCGTCCTCTCGGCAGCGAGGACGCAACCTGCTGGCATCGGCTTCGTTCCGCCCGGCGTGCGTTGCCTGTCCCCGGGTCTCCGCTGGGATTTAATGTGTCGAGATGAGAGTTTGGACATCTTGCCTGGAAGTGAAGGCTGCTGGTGAGGAAGTACCAAAATTAGTTATGATGGGCAGAAATTGAATTTTAATAGAGATGTCGGTGGCACGGAGCCAGCCTGCTCAGGCGGTGGGAAGGTAGTAATTAAAAGTTAACGAGTTTAGAAACAGAGTAATCCTTGGAGAGGGGAGGGCTGGTGTTTATGGCCGGGGAGGCTCAGGGATGCTCCTGTCCGTGCAGGGGCCGGGAATGGCTGCGGGTGCATCGGCAGCGTGGGTGAGGGATGCGGGGTGCAGCCACCACCCCCCCCCCAGCTGGGGGCTGGCACGTGCCCCCCGGCGTGTCCCCGCTCCGGGGACAGGAGGGACCTTCCCCGGGGCCTGGCCATGCCCATGACAGGACACATCGTCCTTTGCAGCGGGGCCATGTGCCGGGGGGGGGGCAGCCCCAGGGAGCTGGCTGGGCTTGGTGGCATCACCTCACAATTCCCAGCTAGGACGGTGTGTCACCGAGCATTTTGTCCTCGGCATCCTCGCCGCTCCTCCCCAAATCCTCTCCTGCAGCAGGGCATCCCGCCGGCACCGCCGGCCGCTGTCCCCCTTCTGCATTTTTACCCATTTTTCCGGGGGCTGTGGGCTCTCGGCCCCTCAGCCCCAGGCTCCCCACGAAACACCTTGGTTCATCCTCGCCTGATGGTCAAACGAGCTCAGGCCGCGTTTTAAGGGAAGGAGCCACTCTCCCAGTTTGGCAGCGTGTTTCCATGGCGACCGCCCTTTCCTTCCCGCAGCCACGCAGCCGCCAGTTTGCCACCGGAGCGACTCATTGGCGTGCGGCAAAGGGCAGGTGGGGAAGGGGCTCGGCAGACCCCGCTCCCGAGCCGGCGAGGGCCAAGGCAGCGCCTCTGCGGGCAGCTGGAGCCGACCCCTCGGAGCATCCCTGGGGACCGCGGGGGAATCGGGGAGCAGCTCGGCTCCATGTGCGTGTGGAGCTGTCCTCCCTCGGGAGCATCCCGGGGGATCAAGTGTGATATCGGGGACCACAGAGGGATTGGGGACCAGCCTGGCTCTGTGTGTGCATGGAGCCATCCCCGCTTGGGAGCATCCCTGGGGACCGCGGGAGATCGAGGACCAGCCTGCCTTCACCCACTTGCTGCCTCCGTTGCCTGCTGCTGGCATGGGGTGCGTGGAGACGGCTATCCCATGGGAATCCAGCTGCCTCCCCCACCCGGGGACCCCACAGCAAACCCCCGTCCCCTCCGATGCCCGTCGTGACCTTCGTTAAGGTGACGGCGGGGCGGGCGGGCGGTGGAGTCTTTCCCGCACGCTCCGCTCCCGTGCCCTGGCACGCCGGCACTGCGCTCTCCAGGGCCAGCTCTGTTTTTCCGTGCATAATCTCGCCGGTGCCGGGCTCTCCTGCGAGCTCTCCAGAGCCTGGCTTCTTCTGGTACGAGGAATCATAACATGCAAATCAGGCAGCTTGATGTCTTTAATGAAATCCTCGGAAGGAAAGCGCTTCTCTGGTGAATTGAGGATATTTATTTCTCATACAAGAAATTTAACATGCAGATTAGTTGGGTCTGGTAATTTATCACATGAGATTGTCGTATTAAGGGTTGCACCGAGTCCTGCTGCCTTCGGAAATTACCTTACACATAGATTACCTCTGGACAGACTCCCATCCGTAGAGATGCATCTTCTGTCTCCTAAATCAGCCCTCTTTCCTCTCCCCTTGTCCCTCTGCAGCTGGTGCAGGAGCCCAGCAGCTACTAAAGGATCCCCCGTCTCTTCCCAAGAGCCCGGATCCCCTTTGCCGGGAGCTCGGAGCCTGGGAAAGTGTAATTACATCTCCGACGCTGGCTGGCTTTGCCGCTGCTGTGCTCACTGTGCCTCCCCCCAGTAAAACCGGGTTTGCACGACTGAGCCCCCCGGTGCTCCTCCGGGTTTCTCGGGCACGGCACAGCCCCACGGCCCCTCGCCACGACCGCCCGAGCCCCGGGGTGGGTTTTCCAGCACGTGGTGCCTTCTACCCATCCCCGTCTACTTCCCCGCGTGGGGAGGGTTGGCAGGAGCCACCCTGCGTGGGCTCACCGAGGGGAGGCAGATTTGGGGCTGTTTCGACACCCCATCCTGCTGGGTTGGGATGGTTTGGGGTGCGTGTCCCCCAGGGATGCAGGGAACGCGGCACGCTGCGCACAGGGGACTCTGCCAAGCCTTTAGGGCTTTTGAGGGATCCTAGATGCTTGATGCCCGTACTTTGTCCCCAGATTATGTTAAATATGGAGCCAGGACGCTCTCAAAACCACAGGCCTGGTGGCGTTAGGGCAGTTCACGCCTGGCTCCCCGCTGGGACCCCAACCCGTGCCCCCGCTTCCCAGGAGCCGGTCCCTGCTGCGGCTGGAGCAGGTTGTTGCCAACCCAGGTGCGAAGCACAGCCCTCTCCCCTGGGGAGCTAATTGCCATCCAATAGTATAATTAACGGGAGCTGATGAGCATCAGTGGGGTTGCAGCCAGGCTGAGTGGGAGCCCAGCAGTGAGTTTCTGGTGTCTGTGGCTCCAGCCCGGCCGGCTTCATATTTGGCGTTGCCGTATGTGGCAAAGCCCCCAGGAGTGCCAGTGAGGCACCACGGAGCTGGTAATGGGCAGCATGGGGTGGGTGGGCTTTGCTGGTGGTGCTTGTGCTGTGGAGGCTCCTGCCTTTCTCTGTGCCTTGAGGGGGGGACGGGGGGGTTGGTGCGAGCAAGCTCCTGGAGATGGACGTGCCGGAGCTCTCCGGATGCCGTAACATGGGTTGAGGCTTGCGCGCTCGCTCCCCTCTCCACTCTGCAGGGAGGTGGCAGATTAATGTGTGGGCATTAATTGTTAAAAGGCTCGTTGTTCTGGCAGGGCCAACTGAGGCAGCGATTTACGGGGCCACCGGCACCAGCCGAATTCCCCTGACCAAAGGAAAACACTTCGGCAAGCGGAGAGGTGACGGCTCCCACCACGTGTGTCAAAACAGAACCCTTTCCAGTCAGGAGCTAATTGAGATCCGATAATACAGTTAACAGGGGCCGATGAAGTACCAGGGGGGTTGTCTAAAAACAGGCTGAGCGGAAGCCCAGCACGGCGGCTGGGTGCAAGTGGAGGTGCTGGGACGCGTGGCTCAGGTGCTGGGAGTCGTTAAACCTTTGCTAAGTGTGTTTTAATGCTCGCTTGACATTTCATTATTGCACAGTAACTATTCAAATACATGTCCCCTCTAGAATTAATTAGTCGTTATACAGGATATTAATCAAAGGGGACCATGCCAACGTGCTTATATCCAAAATCCGATCCAGCTGTTGCTGTTGCTGTTCCTGGGCGACGTTGGAAGAACCACACGGATTTCTGCGCTCTTCTGGCTTTCAACCTGATGGATCAAATCCTTTGGCTGATGCTTTTCCTGGCCCCTCTCCACCCCCTCCATCTAATCATAATTCGGCAGCGTCAGCCCCACGCTTCTCAGCCGCCCTACACGAACGGAGCTGGGAGCATCAGCCAGGGCTGGGGCCTCACCAGCCCCGCCGAAACCAGGCGGCACCCTCACCAGCCCCGCCGAAACCAGGCGGCACGTGCAGCCCGGTGCCTCGAGCGCGCCGGTGCTGCCGGTGCCTTGCCAGGGTTGCACGGTGAAATGGGGGGGGGGGGGTGGTTACGGCAGTGCCGCGCCCTGCCCTGCCTCGCTGCGGCGGAGCGGCTGGGTGGATGGATGGGGAGGTCGTCGTTCCCGACGCGCGGCTCGTCCGTCTGTCAGATAGAGCCGGTGCCAAAGCTTTCCACCGGCCGGCTGCTTCTGCAAACCCGCCGGTCCCCCGGCATGGAGCTTCTGGCTCCGGAGGCCCCTCCTGACCCCGGGGCCGAGCGTGGCACAGCCGCTGCCTGACCGAGCCTGGAGACCGCTGCTGTTTTCCGTCAGTGCATTTTTTTAATTTTTTTTTAAATTTTTTTTTTGAAGCGCAGGTCAGTTCTCGCTTCGGAAGTGCGTTTCCCCACGGACGATGCCCTGTCAACCTCTGTCTTTACAAACAAACCAAACAAGCCCCTCGAAACAGCCGAGTCAGCAGCAAGGGCTGCGCCGGGAGCACGGCCAGATCTCCGTCCCGGCTCCAGCGCTGCGGAACGTGCCTCTGGGCTGGCAGATGGGCAGAGCGACCCGATCGGAGCAGTGCCTGCCGGCACCGGGGGGCAGGATCGGTCCCAAATGGAGGAGCCACCTCCTTGGATGGCACGGTGGAGCCAGGAGCCGCTGGCCACGGAGGAGCAGCCGTGGCTTGTGGCTGCTCCTGCTTGCTCAAACTGGGGGGGGGAGCAGCGTGGGGTGCCGGGGCTGCATTGCCTCACCCCTCCTCCTGCCCGCAGCGCTTCTCCCTGCGAGGGGGCGAAATTGGTTATCGTCCCCTTACAGCCAGGCGTGATGGGGGGAAGGAAATCAAATCAGAGCAGCCTTGGATAAAAGCTTCCGCGGAAGCCGAGCGGCAGAGAACAAAGTCTCTGCTCGTGTTTGGTTAATGACTGCGGGCCAGGCTGCGCCCGGTAATTGATTTCCTTTCTCTGGGCTATTTTCGGCCGCTTAGGTGTGTGCAGAAGCTCGGCTCCTTAACAGCTCCTCCGGCTCCGGCGGTGCGGGGACCAGACCCCGTTAATTGGATCTGCAGGGGTGTCCCCATTTGGGGGGGGGGGGTGGTGAAGGCTCCCCGTGCCCACGGAGGTGTCCTGGCTCCGCGTGTGTGTGGACAAGGCGCTGCAGCGGGGCTGTGCATCGGTGGGTGCTTCGTGCGTGGGTGCATGTGAGCCCCAAGGGGGGGGTTGGGGTCCCCCAGGGCGGCTCACGGGCTGCGCCGGGGGCTTTGTGCTGGCCCCTTCCTGGGATGAGGGTTTGGAGGGGACGTGGCAGCGAGGACACGGCAGGGGGATGCGCAAGGGGGTCTGTGGGGGGACCGTGCGTCACCCTCCGCCACTGCATGGGCAGGTGGGCATCAGCGAGTGTCCGTCCGTCCGTCCGTCCGTGTGTGTGTGTTTAGGAGTCACAGCGTGTGCGGGTGATTTATTAACGAGGACACCACAAGGAGAGCGGGCCCATTATTCCTGGTGTCCGCATCAGTTCCTGACAGCTCCATGGAATTGAAATATCTTATTTAAAGCCTCTGGGGATCATTTTTAAATATCAGCTGTGACACTCAAGGATGTGTTCCCAAAGGGCATCCTCCCTTATCTCGCGGGGACGGGTGATCCCTGGCACGCCAAATGGGTGGGTGGGTGTCAGCAGTGGGTTTGATGCCAGCCCTGCCGTGCCCACCACGGCTCAGCGGTGCCACTGGGCGAGGTGGGAGCCCCGTGTCCCCGGCACCATCTCCTGCACCAGGGGGGTGGGCACAGGGGCCCCGCCGCAGAGGGGACGTGCTCCTTGCGTCTTCTGAAAGTTGAATTTACGCTCAGTTATCAAAAGAGCAAACAAAGCTTTGCCGAAACAGCCCGCGGCATGTTTTAATGCGAGATTAGATTTTGGGCAAGGAGGGTTGAGCTTGGTTATTTATTCCCTTTCTGTTTATCTCCGAGCGCTCCCGGTCGGGAAAGGTGATGCCGCAGCGCCTGCCCAGCCCCCCAGGGTCGCCCATCTGCATGGCTGTTGGGGGGGTCCAGCCTATTTTGGGGGGTGATGGAGCAGAAGCACCCGCATCCCTCCTGGGAGTGGGGACTGCTTGGGGAGGTCTGGTGGCAGCAGGGTCCGGCTTGGGGACCGGAGCGATGCTCGGGGGCGGTGGGCGAATCGAGACGTGGTTATTTCCTTTATCTGCTGATCAGCTGCTGGCGCTGGCGGCTGATAAGAGCAGCCGCTGGGGATGATAAGGCAGCTCAGCGCCTCAATCGGAGCGGTGCTGGGCTCGGCCGCACAGGGGGCCGAGGCAGAGCGACACCGGCAGACGCCGCGCACCGCCGGCACTCGGCGCAGGGGTCAGGGCGGTGGGCGCCAGGTTGCCGGCAGCCTCCTCCGCTTTTGGCAGCTCGAAGCCACTTGCCCAGCGCATCCCACTCACGGCAGCGGGTCACCGTCCGCCCCCGGCACCGGGCGGGTGACGGTCACCGGCTCGCGGTGCGGTGACAGTACCTCCTGTGTGCATGGCCACCAGTCCCTCGGCGGCAGCGAGGGATCGCTGTGGTGTCTCCCCAGCGTGCACGCGCGTTGCGTGCGTGCGCGCGCACACGTATGTGCCTGCACGGACACGCACGGACACGCGCGGACACCCACCTCCAGCAGCCGCTCCTCGGGGAAGGAGCCAGCACCCGGCGCTGGGGTTGCAGCCCAGCGGTACGTGGGGGGGCTCGTGTAGGACCTGCAGCCTCTCCCGGGGGCTGCGACGGTGATTCGGGTGTCCCCTTCCACCGCCGAGGGGGCTCCTCTCTCCCGCAGGTACATGATCACCTCGCTGGACCGCACGCACGCCGGCTTCTACCGCTGCATCGTCCGCAACCGGATGGGAGCCCTGCTGCAGCGCCGGACCGAGGTGCAGGTGGCCTGTAAGTGACACCCCGCTTCGGGGGGGGGGGACACACCGGCCGGGGACACCCAGCTCCCCGGCACTGCGGGATGGCTCAGGCGTTGGCGCAGCCCGTGGCCGGCACACGGGAGTCCGGAGCATCCTCGGGGTGATGCTGGCGGGGATGGGGCTGTTGCTGCCTCTGCTGCTCCCGGTCTGGAGCCGCGGTGGTTGGGGGTGCGGGGGGGGCACCCCAAGGGCAGGGCAGAGCACAGGGTGCAGGCAGAGAGCTCCGGGGCCGGGAAACCCACAGCACCGTGTCCCGGCAAGGCGGCTTCAGCTCCCTGGAGGGGTGAAACGTTTTGCAGCGTGAAAGCAGCCCCGCTCCTGCCCGGCTGCGTGGAGCGCTGGAAGCAAACACCGTTTGTAATGGTTACTGGAAGCAAACAGGAGTGTGCGGGGCTGGGCGGCCGCATCCGTCAGCGCGGGAGCAGGGGGAGCCGGGCTGGCGGCCACGGC
>JAVJGG010000002.1:37513398-37525780 GCA_035590195.1 Aviceda cuculoides | reverse complement strand
GCCCGGGCCCCCCGCCCCCCCCCCCCCCGCGCCCACCCCCCCCCCCCCCCCCCCCCACCGAGGAGGGGAGCAGAGCGCAGCCCCCAGGGCAGCCCCTCCGCATCCCCCCCCGGGGGAGCCCATCCCCGTAGCTTCCAGCCTGCTCCCCAACTGGACCCAGGGCCCGACCCTGCTGGGTCCCCGGCGGCATTGCCGGCCATTCCCCAACTCCCGACACGGTTCTCCCGCATATTTCGCAGATATGGGGAGCTTTGAGGACAGCGAGGCGCAGCAGAGCGTGTCCCACGGGGAGGCGGCCGTCATCCGTGCCCCCCGCATCGCCAGCTTCCCCCAGCCCCAGGTCACCTGGTTTCGTGACGGCCGAAAGATCTCCCCCAGCAGCCGCATGTGAGTACCCCCAGCACCCCCCCAGCGTCCCGTCTGGGGGGTTGGGGGCTGCGTTCCCCTCGGCTGCCGTTGTCCTTGCAGTAAGGATGTTTAACAGACGTCTTGAGCGCGTCGTGCTAAAACCCGGAGACAGACTTGGTGACTAATGGCTCTGTCACTGGGGAAATGGATTTTAAAAAAAAAAAAAAAGGAAAATAAGAGGGAGGAAGGTGGGTGGAAGGGGCACAGCACGTGCTGGGGCAGCAGCCAGCGTGACGGAGCCGGGCACGGCACACGCGTGTGTGCCGGGCGTCCCTGTGGGGCTGCGGCAGGCCCCGGCACCGCCGGAGCGGCAAGCCCGGTGCTGGCAGACGCAGCGTGCGGGAATTGAATTTGTAACCCACATTATGCAGGAATTGAACTGGTCTCCTTTCTATTTGCAAAGCAGGATCGAGGAGATAAAACTCCTTTATCTCATATTTAATGGTAAAAAAATATATTCCCCAAACCATTTTATGTTTCCAGCAGATTAGATCATTCCGTTAAAAAAAAAAAAAAAAAAAGCGCTATTAATCTGCACCGTCCGATGTGCTCCGCTCGGTGCGGGGGGTGTAGGGCTCGATCCCAGCATGGTCCCAGCTCTCACCTGGGGTCAGCGGCTGAGCGCAGCCCCTGTCGGGGGGGCAGGCGGGAGGAAGGCTGGGGGCCATGCCCATCCCACCTGGGTGCCCTGGGGCCGGTGCGGGTGCTACCTGAGGGATCCCAGCTCGCCGCGTCGGTATCCCCGTTGGGTTCGCATCCCCATCTCGCACCGCCCGCTCGTCCCGCAGAGCCATCACGCTGGAGAACACCCTCGTCATCCTCTCCACGGTGGCCCCGGATGCGGGACGTTACTACGTACAGGCGGTGAATGACAAGAACGGGGACAACAAGACGAGCCAGCCCATCACGCTGACCGTGGCCAGTGAGTGCGGGGGCATTGCCCCCCCCCTTGAGTTTAATTTGCAGTAAATCTCTTCGGAGGCTCCGGCTTCTGCTGACTTAACAGTTCAGCCGCCTCAAAATTTATTTAGGCGCTTCGGGCTGTGCCGCAGGCACTAATTGTACCACGGGCAGAGCCTCCCCCGCCGTCCCTGCCGCCGGGGCTGGATGCGGCCGTGCCCCAGGACCCGTCTGCGGGATGGGATGGTGCGGCGTAGCCCCAACAGGAGCAGCTTTGCTGTGGGACACCCTGCCCCGCTCCTGCCCATGTTCCCCTCTCAGCCCCTGCCTGGGGGACACCCCTGTGGCCCTCCGGTCCCCGGGGACCCTGCAGGACCTGGCCGAAGGTCCCCCGGCCCCCGTTCAGGTGGTGACAGCCCATCCCAGGGAAGATGCCCCGAAGTGGCATCAATCCTCCGGGTATTCTCATCCCGTCTCCCCCCGCTGCTGCTCTGTGGTGGGGTTTATCCCTTTCCACTGAGGGCTCTGCCTGTCCTCCTTCCCCTCCTGCCCCATTAATCTGTTTTTCTGTACCTCGGGCGTCCTGGTGCGTAATAAACAACCTGGAGCCCATGTTTATGGATTCAGCTATATCAGCAGCTTTCAAGCCGATCACATTTTTACAGCGCCTACATGAGGGTTTTTTATTGTTGCAATCATTTTGCTTTATATACTCCCCTTCTCCCTCCTCCCTGCCAGCCGGTGCTGCCAAGCAGGCTGGGGTCCGGGCTGGTGCCACAGGCTCCTGCGGGAGGAGAGGGCTTAGGGAGAGCCGGGAAGGCACCCTGATGCCAAGGTGATGGGCTGGACCTGCCCGTCCTTTCCACGGGAGTGCAGATCCCTTGGCCCTTTGGTCCCTGCTACCTTGGTCTCCTCCGTGCCAGGCAGAGCAGGCGTGGGGCTTTGGGTGCCCCATCAGCCTCGCCGGGGGCTGGGGTGCCGTAGGGGTGAGCAGGGGGTGCTGATGGCTGTCCCTCTGGCCTCCTTCTCCCCAGATGTGGGTGGCCCGGCTGATCCCATCGCACCCACCATCATCGTCCCACCCAGGAACACCAGCGTGGTGGCCGGGACCTCAGAGGTGACCATGGAGTGTGTGGCCAACGCCAGGCGAGTAGCGGCGGGGCAGACGGGATGGGGACGGGGCATCTCCCTCTTGGCATCCCTGGTGGGAAGGGCTCCTGGGTACCACGGGATGGAGCGAGGTGGGGATTTGGCGGGGTCCAGGGGGGGCTGGGGCTGTCTCTCAACACCCTCCTGACCCCAGGCCGCTGATCAAGCTGCACATCGTCTGGAAGAAGGACGGGGTGCCCCTCTCCAGCGGCATCAGCGACTACAGCCGCCGGCTCACCGTCCTCAACCCCACGCTGAGCGACAGCGGCTACTACGAGTGCGAGGCCGTGCTCCGCAGCAGCAGCGTGCCCGCCGTGGCTGAGGGCGCCTACCTCTCCGTCCTGGGTGAGGCCCTGGCCGCGGGCAGCCTGGACCACGCGTGCAATGAGTTGAGGCGGTCTCGGCCCCGGGGCTGAGTTGGGAAGCAAGAGGCAGGGGGTCGCTGGGGGGTCGTTCGATGGTGGGTCCGGAGGACCCCAGCTTTAACGCAACCCCCTGCCCATCGCCGGGCTTCCCTTTGCAGAGCCACCGCAGTTCGTCAAGGAGCCGGAGAGGCACATCACGGCCGAGATGGAGAAGGTGGTGGCCATCCCCTGCCAAGCCAAAGGTGAGCCGCCCCCCAGCCGCCCTCCCCGTGCCGCCACGGCCCCGTGCCTGACCTGGCCCTGGCCCTTGCAGGCGTGCCCCCCCCCGAGATGGCCTGGTACAAGGATGCTGCCCTCATCCGCCTGGAGAAGCTCTCCCGCTTCCAGCTCCTGGCGGACGGCAGCCTGCAGATCAGTGGGCTGGTCCCCGATGACACCGGCATGTTCCAGTGCTTTGCCCGCAACGCGGCCGGCGAGGTGCAGACCACCACATACCTGGCCGTGACCAGTAGGTGCCAGCCCCCCCCCACCCTGGAGCCCAGGTTACCCTGCCTGGGCAGTGGGTGGGATGTGCCTGGGACACCCTGGCTGGGCTCCACGGGGGGCTCAGGAACCCCAGGAAACCCTCCCGCGGGGATGGGACCCCCCTCCATGCCCCAGGAGCGGGTCAGCTCCAGACTGGGAGCTGGGAAGGGCTTCAGGGGGGGGCCGTGCATCTCTCTTACCCCACAGGCATCGCCCCCAACATCACCAGGGGCCCCCAGGACAGCACGGTGATCGACGGCATGTCCGTAATCCTCAACTGCGAGACCTCGGGGGCTCCGCGCCCCGCCATCACGTGGCAGAAAGGTAAAGGGGGCTGAGGGGGCTGGGGTGCCCTCTGAGCCCTCGGGCTGTCCTGCCCACCCCTGCCCGCCCGCACGGCCCCAGGGCATCCTCTGCAAGCCCCACGGCCACCTGGCTCAGTGGCCGCCGGGCTCGGCCGCCGGACGGCCGGGGTGCTGTTCGCCGACGGGGGCTCCCCCGTGTCCCCCAGGGGAGCGGATCCTGGCCAGCGGCTCGGTGCAGCTCCCGCGTTTCACCCTGCTGGAGTCGGGCAGCCTGCTGGTCAGCCCCGCGCACCTCGCCGACGCCGGCACCTACGCCTGCCTGGCCACCAACTCCCGCGGCGTGGACGAGGCGTCTGCCGACCTGGTGGTCTGGGGTAAGGCACCCACCAACCTGCCCGCCTCGGAGCCCGGCCGGACCCTGCCCGGCTCCGTTGGGTGCTGCCAACGGCCGCGCGTGGTGCGGGATGGAGCTCTGCGGGAATGCCAAGGATGAGCTCCGGCAACTGGCCGGTTGGGTCGCGTGGGCGCAAACCTGGGCTGCCCCTTGCCGATGCCAGCCCTCTGGGCAGTGCCAGTGCCTCATCCCTTGTCCCCCCCCCCCAACCCCGTAGCAAGGACACGTATCACCGACCCGCCGCAGGACCAGAGCGTCATCAAGGGGACCAAAGCCGTCATGAGCTGCGGGGTCACCCACGACCCCAGCGTGGACGTCAGGTATGTGCCATGCGACTGGGAGGGTTGGGGGGGGGGTCTGGGCACCCCCCAGGCTCCCTGCCTGCCCCCCCTGGGGGGGGCCTGGGGAGGGAGTGGGCAAATGGTGGGTGCCTCCATCCCCAGCCCTGCGCTGCTGGTCCTGCAGTGCCACCTGGTGCCCTGCGCACTGGGAGCCCGGCACGCCTGCGGGACCCCCGGTCCCCTGTCCCTGGGAGGGGCTGCAGGGTGTCAGGACTTCTGGGTCCCCGTCCCCCCCACCCTCCGGCACAGGTACGTCTGGGAGAAGGACGGGGCACCGCTGAGCCCGGAGAGCGGCCCACGGGTGCGCCTGGACGAGATGGGCACCCTGCACATCTCCCAGACCTGGTCGGGCGACATCGGCACCTACACCTGCAAGGTGGTCTCAGCCGGGGGCAACGACTCGCGCAGCGCCCACCTCCGCGTCCGGTGAGGACCCCCCCACCCACCCCCATCATCCCGACCGGCACCCCGCGCCTTGGGCTGTGCCCCCTCCCTAACCCCCCTGTCCAGGCAGCTCCCCCACGCCCCCGAGAGCCCCACGGCCACCCTCAGCCCCCTGGAGAAACGGGCCATCAACCTCACCTGGGCCAAACCCTTCGACGGCAACAGCCCCCTGCTCCGCTACGTGGTGGAGGTCTCCGAGAACAGTAAGGGGCTGCTCCCACCTCCCCGGCACCGCCGGCCCCCGCTGGGCTGGCACCGGGCAAAGTCTGGGCTCTGGCATCAGCCGGGGGCGGTGGGCAAGGGATGCTGCGGGGAGCTTGGGGACCACGGGACTCATAAGCTGGGCAAGGGGACCCCGATGTCCCGTAGGTCGGGTCCTCCACCCCGCTGCCCCCCTCTCCCCCCCGCCCCCCCCCAGACGCGCCCTGGACCGTGCTGCTGGCCAGCGTGGACCCCGAGTCGACGTCGGTGATGGTGCGGGGCTTGGTCCCCGCTCGCTCCTACCAGTTCCGCCTCTGCGCCGTGAACGACGTGGGCAGGGGGCAGTTCAGCAAGGACACGGAGAGGTGAGCCGTGGCCGGGGGGGGGGGGTGGTCCCACGGGGGCCGGGGGCCCTGGGTGCTCATCTCTGGCTCATCCCCCCCCGCTCCAGGGTGTCCCTGCCTGAGGAGCCCCCCTCCGCACCTCCCCAGAACGTCATCGCCAGCGGCCGCACCAACCAGTCCATCATGATCCAGTGGCAGCCGCCCCCCGAGAGCCACCAGAACGGTGTCCTCAAGGGCTACATCATCCGGTGGGCACCGGCGGGGGAGCGTGGGCGCCCCATCCCCGGCATCCCTGGGTGCCGGTGGGGACGCCGGCGGCTCTGACAGCCCCCGCTCCCCAGGTACTGCCTGGCTGGGTTGCCTGTGGGCTACCAGTTCAAGAACATCACCAACGCCGATGTCAACAACCTGCTCCTGGAGGACCTCATCATCTGGACCAACTACGAGATTGAGGTGGCGGCGTACAACAGTGCCGGCCTGGGGGTGTACAGCATGAAGGTGACCGAGTGGACGCTGCAGGGAGGTAGGCAGGGACGGGCAGGGACGGGCAGGGACAGGCAGGGACGGGCAGGGACGGGCAGGAGCTCGGCGTTCGCCCCGATGGCCACAGGCTGTGCCATGGGGCTGTTGGGGATGGGTTTGGGGGTCCCAGGGAGACTGGGACCTGCTGGGGAGGGATGAGCAGAGCCAGGGGAGGGCTGGCCCAGTCAGGGGTGTCTTGGGGCAGCACCCCGGGTGCCCGGGGTCCCGAGGGGCTGACGCCTGGCCGATGGAGGGGACCTTGCGGAGCCGGAGCCGCTGTGAGCCATCCCTTCATCCCGGCAGTCCCCACGGTGCCCCCGGGGAACGTGCAGACCGAGGCCACCAACTCCACCACCATCCGCTTCACCTGGAACCCCCCCAGCCCCCAGTTCATCAACGGCATCAACCAGGGGTACAAGGTGAGGGGCGATTCCTGCGGGTCTCCCCAAAATCAGGGCAGCCGGGGAGGGGAAACTCCTCAGCCGACCTTCACAAACTGGCTCGACTTCTCCTCGCCCAAACCCCGGACTTTAATTGGTTCCAGCCTGACTGTTAAAATAATAGTTACTGAGATTTAACACTTGCATGGGCTCGGAGCCTCCCATGCTCTGTAATTAATTCCAAGTTGCAATTAATTCAAATTTACATTGATGAAATTGAATTAAAACATTCAACTTGTTTCTTAATCCACTCAAAAGAAGTTCAGGAATTTAATTGCCACTGAATGAGATAACCAGAGCAAGTAGGATATTTAACATTCTTATTAAATGCCACTTAGTATTTTTGATTAGTATTTTTAGGGCCTAATTAGTATTTAATTAAGTTGCTATAGGCTATCTCGCACAATACCAATTAAATGCCCAAACATCCCTCCTAAACGCAGGCGAGTGGGCGATTACACGCCGTTATCAATGGGAGTTAATCACAAAGCACGCGTTCCGTATCGGCTCGTACGGGTAAACACGCGCTGTTAAAGGCATCAAGTGTTCCCTGCACAATTAATTGATATTTAATCAACTCTGAATAAATAGGGAGAGGCCGGGGCTGCCCCGGAGGACGGTGTTTGCGGTACCGATGTGCGCGGTACCCGGCGTCGTTGTCCCAGCTCCTTCTTCCCGCAGCTCATTGCCTGGGAGCCGGAGCACGAGGAAGAGGCGACGGTGGTGACGGTGCGACCCAACTTCCAGGACAG
This sequence comes from Aviceda cuculoides, assembly GCA_035590195.1. Lineage (NCBI taxonomy): Eukaryota > Metazoa > Chordata > Aves > Accipitriformes > Accipitridae > Aviceda > Aviceda cuculoides. Next base: position 37,518,690 of record JAVJGG010000002.1, on the reverse strand, counting down.
CGTCCACGTGGGCTACGTGGCCGGGCTGCGGAAATTCGCCGAGTACTTCACCTCGGTGCTGTGCTTCACCACGCCGGGGGACGGCCCGCGCAGCCCCCCCCAGCTGGTGCGCACCCACGAGGACGGTACGGGGAGGCTCTGCGTTCCCGCGGGACGGACCCTGCCCACCTGCGGCTCCCGGGGAGGGTGGGAGCAGCCCCGAAATGGGGGACTGGGTCCCACCGGTGGCGCCGGTGGGGATGCGGAACCAGGGTGCCGCGGAGCCCCGGGAAGCCCCGTGCAAGGGGAGTCCCCTCCGCGCTCGCTCCCTGCGGGGGTCCCGCGGGTGTGCGGCTGCGTGCTGAGCCTGGGGTGTCTTCGGGCAGTGCCTGGCCCCGTGGGCCATCTCAGCTTCAGTGACATCCTGGACACGTCCCTGAAAGTCAGCTGGCAAGAGCCGCTGGAGAAGAACGGCATCCTGACGGGTAAGCACCGACAGGTACCCGGCTCCCACATCGGCCCCCTTCCCACCCTGCAGCACCCTGCCCCCGGCCCCCTTCCCACCCCGCAGCATTTCCCACCCTTCAGCACCCGGCCCCCGGTCCCCTTCCCACCCCGCGGCATCTCCCACCCTGCAGCACCCTGCACCCAGTCCCCTTCCCACCCCGCGGCATCTCCCCTGGCCCCACTCGGCCCCTGGGGGGTAGGCAAGGCTGGGGGCTGACGGCACGGGGCGCGTTTCAGGCTACCGGATCTCCTGGGAGGAATACAACCGCACCAACACGCGGGTGACCCATTACCTGCCCAACGTCACCCTGGAGTACCGCGTCACCGGTCTCACTGCCCTCACCACCTACACCATCGAGGTGGCTGCCATGACGTCCAAGGGCCAGGGCCAGGTCTCCTCCTCCACCATCTCCTCCGGGGTACCACCAGGTGAGCGCGGCGGCGCGGGGATGCCGGCAGGCTGCGGGCGGTGCTGGGGGCGAGCGGCCGGTGCCACCCACCCTGCCCTCTCCCCGCAGAGCTCCCCGGCGCGCCCACCAACCTGGGCATCTCCAACATCGGACCCCGCTCCGTCACCCTCCAATTTCGCCCGGGCTACGACGGCAAAACCTCCATCTCCCGCTGGCAGGTGGAGGCGCAGGTACGGGGCGGCTGGGGAGGGGGGGGGGGGGCGGGGGCCCGCGGGGGCGCTGGGGAACAGCTCACCCCGCTCCCATCCCGCAGGTGGGCCAGAGCGGCGAGGCCGAAGAGTGGGGGCTCGTCCACCAGCTGGCTAACGAGCCCGATGCCCGCTCCATGGAGGTGCCCAACTTGAAGCCCTACACCTACTACAGGCGAGTGGCCGGGACGGTTCCGCGGCATCCTCCCCAGGGGACCGGAGCCTTCTCGCCCCCCCCGCCGTGACCCCCCCCTCTCGTCTCTCAGTTTCCGCATGCGGCAGGTGAACATCGTGGGCACCAGCCCCCCCAGCCTGCCCTCCCGGAGAATCCAGACCCTCCAGGCCCCCCCGGATATGGCGCCCGCCAACGTCACCCTGAGGACAGCCAGCGAGACCAGCCTGTGGCTGCGCTGGATGGTGAGGGGGGGGGACCGTGGCTCTGGGGGGGTCTGTGCCCACGGAGACAGGGCTTATGGGGGCAGGCGGGAGAGTGGGGAGCCGTGCTGGGGTGGCTGCGGGAATTTGGGAGTGATGGTGCCCATCTCTGCCGGCCGGGGCCAGCCCCTCCTGGAGCAGGAGTACAACGGGAACCCCGATGCCGTGGGCTACAAGATCCGGTACGCACGCTCGGACGGGCGAGGGCAGCCGGCGATGCACGTCATCCACGACCGCGTGGAGCGGGAGTACACCATCGAGGACCTGGAGGAGTGGACCGAGTACCGGGTGCAGGTCCAAGCCTTCAACGCCATCGGCTCGGGGCCCTGGAGCCGCTCGGTGGTGGGACGCACCCGGGAGTCAGGTACCGCTGCCCACCCTGCAGCACCCGGGCACCCACCCCGGCTGGATCCGGCCACTGACCCCCACTCTCACTCCCACCTCCAGTGCCCTCCTCCGGCCCCAGCAACGTGTCGGCGCTGGCCACCTCCTCCAGCAGCATGCTGGTCCAGTGGAGCGACATCCCCGAGGCAGACTGCAACGGCCTCATCCTGGGCTACAAGGTGAGCGCCTACCCCAGCCCCGGTGCTGTGGCTCTGCCTGCCTGCAACCCTGCCCCGTGCCCTGCCAAGCTCACCCGCAGACCCGGGAAGCCTGGCTTTCCCTGGGAGAGGAACCAGCCTCCAGCCTTTGCCAGGTCCCCGGCTGTGCCACCTCCAGGAGATGGTGCCCGGCTGTGCCAACCTTTGCCACCCTGCTCCGTCCTGGGGCTGCGGCTCTGTCCGGCCGTGTCACACGGGGTCTGTTGCAGGTGGTCTACAAGGAGAAGGACGTAGACACGCGTGCCCGGTTCTGGCTGGCGGAGGGTAATGCCTCCCGCAGCGCCCAGCTGACCGGGCTGGGCAAATACACGCTCTATGAAATCCGTGTGCTGGCCTTCACCAGGATCGGTGACGGTGTGCCCAGCCGGCCCCCCATCCTCGAGCGGACGCTGGATGATGGTGGGTAACAGCACCTGGATGGGCAGAGAGACCCAAACGGGCTGGGGGGGGGGTCCCCTGGGTGCCTAAGGCCTTCCCATCCCATCCCTGTTCCCTGGGGACATCCCTCTCCCTCCCGACCAGGACACCCAGGGGTCCCATTCCCAGGGGCTGGGAACTGGCACTTTGCACGCACTTGTGCACCCCGGTGAACCCCGTCTCTCCCCGCTCCAGTGCCCGGCCCCCCCGTGGGGATCCTCTTCCCCGAAGTGAGGACCACCCTGGTGCGGCTCATCTGGCAGCCACCCGCGGCACCCAACGGCATCATCCTGGGTAGGTGGGGAGCCATCCCGGTTGTGCCACGGTGGGATGCTCTGCAGACAGGTCCGGAGGTCCCGTGAGAGCAAGGATCGGCATGGGGTGGCAGAGACCAGCTCCCTGAGACCCCCCCTGAGCACCTCGAAGCCCCTTACCCCCAGGGCTGGGGTTTCCCCACTCCGCAGGCTGCGCGGGGTCCCTGGCTGTGCGTGAGCTCCCCTGTGCAGGGAGCCAAAACCCCCTTGTTGCTGGCCCTCTGCGTGAGCAGGGCTGGAGGAGAGAGGCACGCACGGGGAGAAGGGGGGGGGGGAAGCCCAGAACGGCATCCCCTCCACCGGCCCCACCGTGCCGCCCCCTTCCCCGCAGCGTACCAGGTCACCCACCGCCTCAACACCACCACGGTCAACTCGGCCGCCATGGAGGTGCTGGAGCCCAGCGCCCGGCAGTACACGGCCACCGGCCTCCAGCCCGAGGCGACCTACCTCTTCCGCGTCGCAGCCCAGACCCGCAAGGGCTGGGGCGAGGCGGCCGAAGCCCTCGTGGTGACCACGGAGAAGAGAGGTAATAAGGGAGGGGGGGTTTTTTCCAGACTGCGTTTCGGGGCTGTGCGGCGTGCCCGCGGTACTCCCAGCCCCTCGCCTCTCCCAGATCGCCCGCAGCCCCCCGGCAAGCCGCTGGCCCAGCAGGAGGAGGTGCGAGCCCGCAGCGTGCTGCTCTCCTGGGAGCCGGGCAGCGACGGGCTCTCCCCCGTCCGCTACTACACGGTGCAGACCCGCGAGTTGCCCGACGGCGAGTGGGCGCTGCACTCTGCCTCCGTCAGCCACAACGTCACCGCCTTCGTCGTGGACAGGTGAGGCACGGGTTGGCCTTCAGCAGCGCCGTGCTGCGACGGGGAGCCGGGGAGGCGATGGGCTCCGCTTTAGGCAGTTGCCCCGTGCCTCGGTTTCCCCATCCGACGAGAAGCGCGTGCAGCGAGGTTGGGAAGCACTGGCCGATGTGGCCTGCGGGAGGGAGGGTGGCTTACGGGGTCATCCACCCGTCTCGCCATCACCGACCCGCTCTGCTTTCGTCCAGGCTGAAGCCCTTCACCTCCTACAAGTTCCGCGTGAAGGCGACGAACGACATCGGGGACAGCGAGTACAGCGAGGAGTCGGAGTCGCTCACCACCCTGCAGGCAGGTCAGAGCAGACTGCGGCTCCTGGGGCAAGGGAGAGGGGGTGCCCCCCTGTTTGGGCATCCCCCCATGCCCAGGGCATCTCTGAAGCCTCACCACCCGCTTCTCCCCCCGCCCCAGCCCCCGAGGAAGCCCCCACCATCCTCTCCGTCACCCCGCATACCACCACGTCGGTGCTCATCCGCTGGCAGGTACGGTACCTGCCCCCTTGGGTGCTGACATCGAGGCGTACTTGGGGACAGCCACCTCGGGGTGCCGGGGACCCCCGGGTCAGAGCAGCCCCTCCCTGTCCTCCCCCACGCAGCCCCCAGCCGAGGAGAAGATCAACGGGATCCTGCTGGGTTTCCGCCTCCGCTACCGCGAGCTGGCGTACGACAGCCTGCGCGGCTTCACCCTGCGCGGCATCGGCAACCCCGGCGCCACGTGGGCCGAGCTCACCCGTGAGTGCTCGCGGCCCCGCGGACCCGGGGGATGTGTGGCCGGGGGGGGGGGGATGTGTCGCTGGGGAGGGGGGGTGCCCCAGCCGGGGCAGGCGGAGGATGGCGCAGGGCAGCATCCTGCGCTCCGCGGCCTCTCCTGGGTACCAGCCTGGAGCCGTCGGGGTCGGGCTGTGCCCCACGGAGCTGCCACCGGCCCCCTCGTGCCGCCAGGTCCGTGGTCCCTAACACGCTTGTCTGATGTCGCTGGCTCAGTCCCGCTGTGCTTGGCCCCCGTGTCCCTGTAGCGTTGGCGTCCGTGTGTCTGCACCTAACGTGGGTGTCCGGGTGACGTCCCGCTGTGTGTGCCCGGGTTTGCTGCCATCCTCAGACCCCAAAGGGAACAGGGTCACATCCACTCCGGGCACAGCAGAGACACGAGTGACAAGGGCAGAGCCCAAGACCGGACTTGGCCCCGTCCACCACTCTTAGCTGCGGTCGGACCCCCCCGTGGAGACCCCGATGCCCAGCTTGTGCCACTTGGGATGGGGCTGGAGGACGGAAAGGCTCCTTGGTGCTGTGACAGCTCCATTGGCTCCTGAGGGGGTGACAGGACCCTTGCAGGGGACCCCTGGCCCACCCTGGGGTGGGCAGCTGTGCTGGGGTGGGTGCTCGGAGGTGGGAGCCCACTTATGCCACCTGCGGGACTAACCAGCTGCCCGCTCTCCCTGCCCTGTCCCCCCCAGCCATCTACGCCGTGCACAACCTCAGCGAGGTCTCCCTCACCCAGTACGAGCTGGACAGTAAGTCACTGCTCCCCTGCCC
>JAVJGG010000002.1:37413190-37465781 GCA_035590195.1 Aviceda cuculoides | reverse complement strand
TGCAGGAGCTCTGGGCCCAGCCTGGTGGTTGTAGGGCTCGGGAATGCAGGGTGCCGGCACTCAGGGCCGAGGTGCCTGCGGTAAGGGTTGGTTGGGGGGGGTCTCTCAACTCCTTGGGGACGCGGGAGGACTCGGGGTGCTGGGGGAGGGCGGGTTGCAGGGCGGGGGTCTCCTTCTCCCTGAGGTCAGGCAGCTGGGGCGGGGGGGTCTGGCCTAGGCACCCACCCCGCAGGGTTTGGCAGTGGCTCTGGGGTAAGGCTGGGGGCCCGGGAGGGTCTTCGAGGGGGGAAGAAGGCAATAAGGTGTGTATTTTTATGCATTTACGTCTAAATCTATAAATGCATGTGTGTTTTTATATATCCGTGTGTCTATATTTATACACATGCGTGTATTCTCTTAGCAACGCTGCTCCCTGGGCCCTGCCCCGGTGGGGTCCCATAACCCTCCCCTGGTCCTCAGCAGCCCCTCGGGCACAGCCCTGAGCCGTGTTTTGGTGCCCCTTCCCCAGGACTCCTTCCCCTTTTCCTTTGGTGCCGGGGTACCCTCGAGCCGGGTGCTGCGAGGGCGTTCGCCTTTGGTGCGAGTAAAAATTGGTTTTTGGCACAAACAAGTGCCACCAAGAAGTGGGACGTGATGCGTGTGCTTGGGAACAGCCCGGGGACGTGGGACGAAGCGTCCCCTCGCTCGGCGAGGTTTAAGTGCCGTTTCTTTGTGTTTCTCCTGAGTTTCTCTGCCCTGGTGCTGGCTCGGGGGGGCTGAGCCCAAAATCAGTGTGGGGTTGTGCACCAGATGGGACGTGGTGCATCCCATCCCTCCTTGGGCCCTCCTGCTCCTCTGAGCTCAGATTATGTTGCAAAGGTGTATTTAAGGGAAAGAGAGGTGGTGCAAGGAGCTTATTCTGTCCCCTTTGGTGAGGAGGGGTTTGGAGTGTTCACCCCTTAACCAGGGAGAAACTTGGGGGTTATTCTTTGTCTTGAAACACCAGGCACTTCTCCTGACGCACCTCGTCTCTCCTAGGTCAGCATGATCCCAGGACACGGGCCGGTGATCCAGTCGGTGCTGGGAACCTTCCTGACCTGGGGGCTGACGGCGGCTGGCTCGGCGCTGGTGTTTGTGTTTTCCAGTGGGCAGGTGGGTGCTGGGACCATGTCCTCCACCCCCGGGAGAGAAACGGGGTCCGGGATGGAGGGCTGCGCTGTGCTCGTGGGTGGGTTTGGCTGCCCGGTCCCAAGCGTGCTTGGATGGATGATGTGGACTCGATGTTGGCCCTGGGAGGTCCTGGGGCAGGAGGAGGAAAAATCCAGCTCATTTCTCCCCTGCGTGTCAACACAGAAGAGGAGAAGGAAATCAAATTCCTGACCCCGGGCTGTGGTATGTGCTGTAGCGCAGCTCACGGCATTTGGGAGATGGGTCAGGGCTGCAGGCAGGGCTCTGTGTTTGGAACAGCAGGTTCTCCTCCTGTCACCTGCTTTTGCTGCCACGGCTCCAGTGCAGGATTCGGATCAGCCCGTGCTCAGAACAAGCAAAGTGCTGATCTTTAAGTCATCTTGTATTCCAAAATTACAGGCCCCCCCGCTTGCTGTTGTGTTCAAAATTGCCTGCATGGATTTATTATTTATGCCTCTCTCTTGTAATGATTTATTCAGGAGTTTGTTGCAAAGTGAGATTCCCTTTGCAGTAGCATGTTGGTTTTCTTCCTGGGGGAGGGTGATGTGCTGAAGAAGAAAAACTGCACTGGGAGCGAAGCGGGTAGGATACATGCTGGGTTACTGGAAGAGCAATGGCTTTGTTTATAGCAGCCTGTTATTAGAGGAAACAAAACCTTCAAGGGGCTGAAATGCAGGGCAGTGTGCACAGATGGTCAGAAGAGTTTCTGGTTTGACTTTCTGCATCCTTTGGCATGGGCACTGGATGGGCTGAGCCCAGACCGGGCAGTGTTGGTGGGTTCAAGGAGCCAGGACGCACTGTCCACTTCTGGCGATGGTGGGGTGCCATCACCCCAGGATGGTGTGCACCTCTGTGTGAGAAGCACAGAAATCACTTGGGTTGCAGAAATGGGGAGAAGAAAGTTATCTCAGTGTGGCAGTGGTGCGGCTGGCTTCCCTGCTCTGTGCAGTTTGTGGCACGGTTGCACTCTGCTGCTTCTGCTGGGAATAAATGGTGAATTTTGTGTTTGTTTTTTTTTGCAGAGGCGGATTCTAGATGGGAGCTTAGGCTTCGCCGCAGGGGTAAGTACAGCATCCTTCTACTCCTTGTCTCTGTATTCTCCTGCCGACACTCCTGGGTCTGAAGACCCACCATGCTTCGTTTGGTTGCCTGCTCCTGTTAGTGTTTCTTGGATAATTGCCTGAGGTGCAGGTGGGGCAGGGAAGAGCACAGTGTGGCACAGGTCATGTCTTGTTGTGTCTCTGTGCCTCTTCAGTGAGGGAGGAGGTGGCGTGAGGGGGGTGATGAGGACGTTGAGCTGCCCATGCTGGATTTGGCTCTCTTGAGTTAAACTCTTCTCATTTCCTTGGGCTTCTGAATCGCTCCTCCTGGAGCACTGGTGCGATGAAGGTGGGCAGGAAAGTCTTCGTCTTGGAGGCTAATGTTCGTAGCTTGCTTTGTGCTTCTCGCTCTCCTGCAGAGTGTGGGTGCTTTAAGCCCTTGGGAGGAGGGGGAATAAAGACACTGCAGCTCTACATCAAGGGTGCGCACTAAGTGTGGGGCTTATTGCATCCTTCTGGAAGGAAGACACAAAACTGTGTGTCTTGAAATTGTGTTGGGGCTTGTGAATGTAAACCTTCTCCGGCTGCCCAGCTGCTGGGGTGATGGGGAGCAGGTGGAGGCTCATTCAGACTCGTTAAATCACTTTGGTTTTCCTTCAGGTGCTGGAGTGTGCCTGAGAGCTGGGGGATGTGCTCTGGGTGGAAGGTGCATCTTCCCAGGGTGGGTGTACTGGGGCACAGGGCTCTGCCAGATCCTGCTTGCTGTGTCCTGGCTATATAGCTGGCACCTGGAGCATGGGCGATGCTGCCAGGTTTCGGGGTGAACGGCATGCAGTAACGCCGCTCATGCCGAGGCTGCGCGTGGAGTGGGGCTCCTTCCTCCCTGTGCCCCCCCAGATGCTGCAACACCGCTCATCAAGGTGCAGTTTGACTGTTTGCAGCTCTGAAGAGCTTCTCTTCTGCTGTTCCCAGTGCCTGAAGCAAACCCAGCTGCACTGAGCAAGAGCCTGCCGTGGTGGGTGACGTGAAATGCTGCAAAGCTCGGTTTGCTCCCTAGCAAGCTTTCCTGGAACGTGCCTGTGACCTGCTGCTGATGTGAATAATTCAACTCGTCTGTTGTAGCGGATTCTTGGGCCATCATTTATAAATGAATCACTTGCGTTAGGAATTGCCCGTTCTGGAGCTTTCCTCCGTGGTTTGATTTCTGAGCTGTTTTTCCGTGGGAGACACACCCTCATCCCCGCAAGCCAAGCCGGAGCCGCTTCGGTGGTGTCGGGTGGATGCTGCTGGGGACAGCGTGGGCTGGGCTGTCCCCTCGCTGTGGCATCGCTGTCTCCCAAAGCAGCTGGCATGACTCTCCCAAAGCAGCTGGGGAGGTACTGGGCCATGGTGGGGTGTTTGCCCCGGCCGAGGGCCGGCTCCGGTGCTGCCCCGGCGTGGTGCGGTGCCGTCCTTCCCGTGGCCACCGCGTCACCCTGCCAGGAGCCCTGAGTCATCCCAGCGCCGCAGAGGTGTGGCTGGGCTGGCGAAGCAGAAGTCCTGCAAACATTTGCTTTTCCCCCAGCTTCTTTCAATTTGTTGTGCTCGGAACAGGAAAGGGGAATTTTTTTTTTTTTTTTTTTTTCTGGGGTTGTGGCGGAGTCTGGAGGGGAACGTCAGTGCGGAAACTGCGATGACGGGGTCCTGCTGGCAGAAGGTGCTGCCACGTAAACCACCCATGAGCTGCAATGGGTGAAGGTTTCTAGGTCGTGTTTGTGGGCTTCAGCTGCCAGAGCAGGTGCTGGTCGGGGTGAGCTGCCTGTGTTACCTAGGGTCACTGCAGCCCCGTCCTGATGCTGCATGGCCAGGACTGGCCGTTTTGGAGGAAGATGCCAGAGATCCACAGGTGATTGTGCCACAGCGGCTTCTAGGGCTGCTGGGCTCACTGGGAGCAGGTCCGTGCTTGGTGGTTGAGTATTTGGGTGTCAGCGATGTGGCAAAAGCACCAGAGGTCAGAACTTTTGTCTTCCTTTTTGCTTGGTTTGCTCCAGATGTGCCCATAGCCCTCTGTCTTGTGTCCGACAAGGGGCTGGCGTATCCTCCCATTAGGCAGGCTGGCTTTGTGTAGGGGGGAAAAAGCAGGATGTGGAGCAGCTTGTTTTGAAACCTGTTTGTACTGTTTTCTCTTTCTTCTTCCCTTTAAGAAGTGTTTCTTCAGACAGCGATGTTGCTCTGGTTGTGGGCTACTACTCTTGCTCTAAGGGATTTCTGTTTAAAACACTGTGTCTTTGATGTAGATCTCTTGCAGATATGGATGGGCTGTTTCTCAGAGTGCTGGGATGGAGACAGAACTTAACTTCTTCTTTATCTGCTCTCTGAAATCTGGGCTGCTGGGTTTAATTAAACTTCCTCTGTGCTCTATCAGAGCCAGCAAACCTCCTTTTCATGTGCTTTCAGAGGCAGGTAGTCGCTTCAAATCTTGCTGTTTTGGTGCTTAGCTCAGGATCCCTGATAATTGTCTGGGTTCCAGGGAGCGTGCGTGGTGCTCTCTGAAACCGGGATCGCTGGTGAAACAGGGTGTATTGGATGGTTCTCTCTCCTGTTGGTAACCATTTGCCTGCTTGTCTTCTGGGAGCTTGCAAAGCAAAATAAAACCAGAAATAATTGAAAACTTCTCTACCACTGCTGAGCCAGGAGGAGGACGTGGGACAGGGATGTCCGGACGTCCTCGAGGAGGATGGTCTGGGATGCAGCGTTCGTCTGCGATCCAGAAAGCCGTGGCTCGGTGCTGCCTTCGCCGCAGATAAGCCATCTGATCTGGGGGAGCCGGTGTAAGTCTGAGCACATGGTCAAATTGCCGTGCCCTGAGCTGGGGCGTGCTGGGAGAGCTGCTGGTGTGTTCTGAGAGCATCCCGACTGCAAAGCCAAATTCCCTTTTGGCACGGCTCAAGGTGACCACGTCTGATGGCACAAGTGTCATGTCGGGTGAAGGGGACCTGCGGGACTGGTCGCTGCAGCACAGAGGAGCTCAGCTTCTTCCAGCCCGGCACCTCCGCTCGGATGTCTGAGCGTTTAGCTTCTCTCTGCCTCAGTTCCCTTTCTGGAAATCGCGGATAATAGAGGGTTTTGTATGTGAAAGCCTCTGAGGTGATGTGTTTCCATGGAGACAAGGCTTTACTTGCTTGGGCATCTGATGTGGAATTCTGGCTTTTCTCTTAAGTCTTGATATTCTTAAATAAGACATTTTTTTTAAGATGTTCTCTGTTATCTTAGTGTTATGCTGGAGGTGCTGTGCTCTCAGACATCATAAACACTACATAAACGCTTGCAGTCCTTCCCTGCAGCCTCACATGGCTATTCCTCTTACTGGGTTGCAGTTTGATTTCTACTGTCCCAGGTGAAGCAGAAAATCATAAAGGCATGCTCTTTAAACTGTACCAGGCAGGTGTGGTATTAAATATTCCCTTTCAGTGCTGCTTAAAACGGCATCAGTAATTTACATGGGTCTACTGAGGCTGGTTCTTGTTGGCGCGTTAATGAAGTCAAGCTGGGAAGTTTGGCAGGGAGTGTCCTGCCAGTCTCTCACCTTCCACTTTTCTTTCCCGTCCTGCCAAGGGGATCTCCTTCACTTGTAAGCAGCTTGGGTTTTCTGATCTGCATGCTGTTAACATGGCTGTTTCCCTTGAAGCTGCCATTCTCATCTCGATGATCACACGGGAATGTGACGGGACTTTGCTGCTTGCAGCGGATGAGACGAGGGCTTTAATTTTAACACAGCGGTGTGATACCAGACTTGGATGTGCAGGGACTCTCCCCCTCACCCTGGGCTCCAGCAGGACCAGTTGCTGTTGAGGACAGAGATAGTTGTCCTGTTTATTCTGTATTTGCAGAAAAAGAGCTCCCGTGTGGCTCTGAAGCTGCGTGGGTTGAGCTGGGGCAGTGCTGGCTCCATGGTCCAGGTGAGGAGGACCTTTGGCTCCGCAGCATCTGGAGAGCCCAGACTGGGCACCTGTATCGAGTCGCTGCCTGGAAGGTGATGCTGGTGCCCAGTTGTCGGTGATGGAGACGCATCAAGCCCTGGGATTGGTGCTGGGGCATGGTGCGGTTATAAATCCTTCTGCCTGGCATGTTTCGAGGGTTTCCCATCAGCATGAGGACACAGACCTGGGTTCAATCATTTTCCATAGCATGAGGCAGTTGGGTTTTGAGCCCGGGTTTTGTCTCCGGTTACGCTGATGTATTCCAGGGAAGGGTTTGGGGTCCCCACAACCTGGGGATGCTTTAGATATGCAGCTGCCTTCTGCGTGCTTTCTCCTCCCACATCAACCGCAGCTTGTTTTCCCAAGAGCTGGTGGATTTATGGTGTTGTTGCATCTTGGCTCTGGAGCACGAAGTCTCTGTGAAAATGTCCAAATCCAGTTTGGCAGGAGGCGCGTGTCCCAGTGCCAGCGAGCCGGCGCGCTGTGGGTCCCCTGCTCTCCGTCTTGGCTGGGCTGAGCGGGGCTGGCGCAAGGGGAAGGCTTTGTGCAGAAAATTGTACCCTCTACTGAAGTGGCTTTGTGTTTTAGTGATCTGAGGAGAGCCCAGGCAGGCTTTTTCTCTTTTTTATTCCTGCACTTGACACCAGCTTGCCTGGTGACATCGGTGGGGTTTGGGTTCCTGTCCCTGGCTGGACAATTACAAAGATTTGACATAGAGTGGTTTGGTTTTTTTGTTTTTTTTTTTGGTGGTTTTTTGTTGTTGTTAGTTAAGTCGGGTCGCTGACAGAAATCCTCACCCTTTTGTTAGTTCATGAGCATCATCCGATGAGGGATGCTGCTGAATCAGAGGGGTAAGTGCCAGCTCTGATGCTGAACAGGGTGGGCAGGAGCTAGCACCCTTGAGCAGGACCTTGGCTGCTCCCAGGCAAACCCCTGTCCCTAAACCAGCACCCGAGCTCAGGGCTGGGCTGAGGGGAGGCAGGGGGACATTGTCACTCCTGCTGGCTACTGCAGGGCAATGACTTCCAGCTCTCCTACCAAGTAGAGCCAGCGGGTTTCTCTGCACAAAAGGGTGTAGGAATAAATCGTTTTTCTTTCCCAAGCAAGTGAAGGTGGTTGGTGCAGCTGTGCAGTTTGCCGCTTCAGCTGGGGTGGCTTAAAGCTCTGTCATCTTCTTCCCCCGGAGCCCTTGTACAGCAAGGCTGGTGGGAGCTCCGTTGCTGACTCCGGTGGGATGGGTTCTGGAGGCTGAGCAGTGTCAGGCCTCTGTTTTCCGTGGGGAAATGATATCTTAACATAAGATGACAATATAATTCTGCAAAGCCTTTCCCTGTTGCTTGTGTTTCCATGTTGGGGTGTGTGGTTGTTTTTTAAAGGAGGTGGCATTTGAAATATGAAGTTTGACAGCCGTGGTTAAGCCTGACATGACAGCCTGCTTTCTTCTTACTCATAGTGAGCTGAGATTTACACAATCCCTCAGGGACTGGTGTCTACAGCAATAGGCATCTCATTCCTTTGCTAAAAGTGATTTAAAATGTAATAGTTTGTTAGGCACTTCTCTTCCATGAGTGAACACTTGTGCCGTGAGAGCGAGCTGAGCAGCATCTCGGCTGAGCATCCTGCAAGTGGGACTTTGTGGGGTGCTTGGAGGGGGGGGGGGTGTGTTGCTGGACAGAGAGGTGGGATCACCTTTCCTCACAGCACCCCTCCCGCTGCTGTCTCTGGGCTTGCTTTGCTCATTCCTACTGGATCCTCATCCCGCACCCCTTCCTCTGTTGGAAGTTCCCCTTTCATGTGCTTCCCTGCTCGCTGGGAGAGAGCTCGGAGCATCGCCTTCATCCACCCGTGGCAATGGGTGCCACAGCTTCTCTGCCCTTGCTGGTACAGACCGTTTCCCAAAGCCTAACGCAGATCTCAATGTGATTTTTAAGCCCATCTGTGCTTGTCTCGCTGACTTGCTTCCTCCTGGTGAGTGACGGGACCGGTCCCCAGAGCTGGTCACAGCTGAGCTTCTGCGGAGCTGAACGGCTGCAGGGACAGAAACCGGGGCCGAGGCTGCTGCCGAGGGTGTTTGCTGTGCTGGGCTAATGACTTTTTTTAATTAAGCCAGCCCAGTATGTCAGGCAGCAGAGGAGAGGAAGAGATAAGATGATAAAATGCGTGTTGATGTTACGTTGTATAGTATAAGCTTGTGAAACCGGTGCCTTGCTTGGCTTTCTGTTCTCTACACAGGGTAGCACCCTGAGCAGGGCTGGCTTGGAGATCCCCACAAGTCCCAAATTCTGTTTTATTGTGGTCTTTTGGGTTGCTGTTCCTTCTCCCTCCCTGCTAAGCAGCAAGCAAGGAAAGAAACCACTCTGCTTACTGGAAAGGTTTATCTTCCTGATGCAAACTGTGTTGGTCAAACACCGTGGTGCGACTTTGACAGCACTGGTCTGTGCCTTGTTCTCGTCCCAGTCTGGGCCCTCCGGTCAGATGCTGGGGCAGGAGCAGCCCAAGTGTTGGTCCATGCAGCAGCAGAGGAGTTGCAAAGTCCTCCTGCTGCCATTGCCTTGGTCTGGGGTAGCGAGGTGGGGACCTTGGCAGCTAAACCCGAGCAGGCTTAAATCTGCGTAGTAAAGCCGTGGTGTGCCCTCCGTTAGCTTGGAGATGGCTCCTTGGCTCCGGGTGTTATCTGATATTTATTCTTTTTCTGCATGAGATCAAGGCTGTGTTCCCTTCCTCCCTTGCCTGCCCTGTGGAGAAGCCCAGAGCTGGGTGCAGGAAGGAATTTTTCCCCCCCCGGCTTTGGCGCGGTGGCCAGCAGGGTCATGGACCCGCTCCTGTCCCTGCAAAACACCCAAGGGGAGGGCAGTTTTCCTGCTCCCACTCTGCTGCCGTTCCCGTTTGATGGGTTGTCCTGGCTATGCCAATCCCACAGAAAATCACCCCAATGAAATCCTGTCATTCACTTGCTGCCTTGGACTTTTGAGCCAAGAAAAACACTTTTGGTGAAAACAGGGGGGGAAAACCTCACTTCGTCCTTCAGTGATTTGTTCCATTGGGAAGCGGGTTTCGATGGCTCTGCTGGATCACGATGGCCATGGAGCTCGTGGCGGGGGGGCAAGCACAGGGATTTCCTTGGCCGGATCCTCGCAGCGCAGCCGGTGCCGGATCCTCGCGGCATCGGTGCCGACGCGGTTCTCACTGCTCCCCTTCTGTCTCCCAGGTCATGCTGGCTGCTTCCTACTGGTCCCTCCTGGCCCCGGCTATCGACATGGCCGAGGAGTCCGGCAGCTTTGGAGCCTTCGCTTTCTTCCCGGTGGCCGTAGGCTTTGCTCTGGGAGCAGCTTTCGTGTACTTTGCTGACCTGCTCATCCCGGTGCTGGTAAGTAGCGTTCCCGGGCTGGGGAACTTCTGCTGTTCCTTCAGCTCTGTCGTGACCGAAGCCGGATATAGATTTGTTTCTATCACAGATTTAATGAAACTGTGTTTTCTCAGAGACACTGTGTTGCTCTGCCAGTGCTGAATGCAGCTTTAGGCTGTCTGTGCGCTTTTTTTTTTTTTTTTTTCCCTTCCTTTTGTTTTGTTTTTTTTTTTTCTTCGTGGTTCTGCTTTTGTTCTTCTCACTGGCAACACTTTGCAAACAGTTCAGGTGTGACCTTCTGTTTCAGCCCAGGGGTTTAATTTGCAGAGCTGCCAACCCTCTAAGCATTTCAAAATTGAATGAACCATCCTACTGTTGAAGAGTAGTGTTAAAAAAACCAAATAAATAAATCGGAAGCTGTTGGATTTTTGCAACTGAAAACACAAGAATGGCTTAGTAAAGATATTTTCAAAAACTTCCAAAGAGCTTTTTATAATTCTTGTTTATTTTAGTAGAAGGGGGGATTAGCTGTGGTTATAAGTGAGGAGTGTGTTTGAAGAGTGGTACAGCTGGTTACCCCGGTGTCCAGGGGAGCCTGCAGCATCAGCCTTCCCCACCCCCTGCTTTTTGAGCCTCTGGTAACACGTACAGTCACACACATCCTCAGCTATGAAGAAAACTGCTTGGTATTACGGTGTGTCACTTCCAGTGCAAATGGATGCATTAGAGTAAAGAACAAATAAATGAAACGACAGCGGTGTCGGATGGCTGAAAGCCTGGACCTCTCCGCGCTCTCTGCCTGTGTCCTGGCTCTTCTCAGGGTTCCCAAACCCTTTGCAGGATGCAGCGGGGGGGCCGGGGGCTGCTGTCGGTCAGCCTTCAAACCTTGCTTTTTTTTCTTCTGCTCTCAGTAACCTGAGGTCCCTTGCCTGTGTCGCCCATCGCAGTGATCTCCCTTGTTGCAGAGTGCTGGATGGGGCCTGGGACGTATTTGATCAGCTGTCTGAAGCTGATATTTCCCAACAGGGTAGATAAACAGTTGCACCACAAAACCCGCTTCTTCCTGATGGCCGGCATTCGTCTCTGCTGCGTTTTGAAATGGGAGCATGTGGAGGGGGAAGAGCGTCGGGGAAGTGAAATACTTGTGTTGCAAAGAGCAGGATGGAGTGGCGACAAGGGCAGCCAGTGTGCGTGGTGGCGATGGTCTTGTAGGGAGCAGCGCAATATATATATATATAAAAAAATATGCAATTATATCTTGCTTTTAATCCACTTCAGATACTGATGGGAGAGGAGCTGTTGCTGCCTCTGGCTCGACACAGCTGTTTGCACGGTGCAGGAGAGCGTGTGCCGCTGCACGCTCGTCCCATGGGAATTCTGGCGGGTGGCGTGTGTGCGATCGCGGAGCTCCAAGAGGGTTTACACCCCGTGGCTAAGGCTGCTGCCTGTGTCTTTTGCTTCCCGCAAAAGCGGGTGTCCCTGCGTTGGGGTGTCTCCTCCGGCTGGATAGCGGCAGGACCCACCTTGTTAGAGTTTGTGGAAATGCAAAATGCCGCTTGTCGTTCCCCTGGATAGCTCGGGCAGGGTCAGGAGAGCTGGCGGTGGATGTGGGGCTCCTGTGTTCCCTGCCCAGAAGCAGCAGTGATGGCTCCGGGGGCTGGTCGGAGACCCTGCAATGGGCAGGGGATGGGACTTTTGGGATGCTTTAGGAAGAGGACAGGGTACCCAGAAACTTGGTGAATTTACGAGAGGTGCTGTGGAAGGAGCATGGGTAGAGGTTAAAGCTGAATGTGTTGAAATGAAAAATCAGCAAGTGCCCGGCCAGTCCCGAGCCATCCTAGGGGCTGTGCTGGCAAGGGAATTTGGCTCAAGATGCGTCTCCCTTCACTTGGAGCTCACACTTCTCTCTCAGGAGCCAGTGCCGCTCAGACAAGGGTTAAGCCATTGCGCTTCACTTCCAACAAGTCTTGCTTCTTCCTAAATTGGTTAAAATCTCAGGTCGGCTCCCCTCTCCTCGCCTTAAAGCTGGATGGAGAAGGGATGCTGGTGAGACCGTGGCGCTCGCTGTCCCTGGGAGGGCAGGATGAGGGACCAGTTTTTAGCAGGCTGCTCTTTGCACAGAGAGCTCTCTTTCTGCCTGGCACTCCTCCATAATTGGTTTGCTGGATAGCAACAGGTAGTAAAAGCTTTTAATGACTCCTTATCACCCCGTGCGGGGAGGGAGCAAGGCTTCGCTTCTGCTGCAGCCCCAGCGGGAGCTGGGTGGCTCCAGTGGTACCCGAGTGTTTGCTCAACGGCGGAGCTGGGGCCGGTGGGAGGGTTAAACCTCCAAGACAAACTGGTTAATGATGCCGAACAGCTGTAGTCATTAAATTCCTTGCAAAAGACAGATCTAATCTATTATATCTTTTATCTTTCGCTGTTTCCCGGTGTGAAGCCTTTAACGTGTTTGTTCAGCCTTTAGCTGAGTTTATGGAGGAGGAGATGCTGGTCGGGGAGCGCTCGGCTCGGGTGGCGGAGGACAGCAAACTGCCGCGGGGCGCTTGGGCACGGTTGGAGAGCGGGACCATTGCAGAAACAGACCTCGGGAGTTTTTAAAAGGGGGCTCTCCCTTGTTTTGGCAACTGTCTCCTTGCGTGAGTGTGTCTTTACCAGCTGTGCAGGGTGCGGTGGCTGGGGAGGTAGTGGCAGAGCTGGTTCTGCAGCAGGACGTTGCTATTGTTTCTGGAATATCTTAAACCACTAAGGAATGTCCTGTCTGTCTCTTCCCTCCCTGGCCCTGGTGATGCTGTAACAGGTTTCTCTCCTTCCTTCGCTCTAGTTTAACCTTACAATTACCTTTTAAGTAAGAATGTGGCTTTCAACTGGTATTTGAGGAGGCTTCTGGATGGAGAGGGGCTGGTTATGGGGTGGGGGGGTGTGTGTGTATGAGATGCTATTGCCTTTACTAAAAAGAGTTGGGGCTGAGGGTCTTTAATTGCCAAGACACAAAGCCTCTGAGGGAGAGTTCACTTAAAAACACTGCTCAGCGCAGTAGGTCCCTGATCACTGAGTAGCTATTTTGGGTCTACTGTAACGCATAAGAATGCTGGAATTAAGTATTATTATTCTCATCCTTCAAATCTGTCTTGCAGCTCTGCTGACTTGGCTGCGTTTTTTTTCAGAGTGTGATGTTTTATTGGGTTTCTGTGATGGGTTTCTTGCTCTGGCCTCCGTCTTTGTGGAGGAATCCCACAAGAGTCCAGAGGATGCATCCAGCCTGACTCCGGTTTTCAGACAGTCCCTGGCTGCTTTTGCACCTGGATTTTCACATTGACACGTGTTGCCTTTGTCTTTGAGCTGCTGGATCCCCAAAACCTCTCCTGGCAGTGCAGCGGGCTGTCGGGAGTTCCCACGAGCGTTCCCATGCCCACGAGGGTGGGCTTTGGGCGGAATGCTGGGACCGGGAGCAGCGCAGCACCCATATTGAAGCTGTGACTTCCAGGGACTCCCTTGCTCCTGCCTTTTCCATGCCCTTCAGTGCTCCTCTGAGCAAGCAGGAATTCACAGATGTGATGCTGGTGGGTTTGGGAAGGTGGCAGGGGCAGGGAAGAGGGGAAAACAAGCTGGCCATCGTGGGAGATCATAAACCCCTCGCAGGCTGGACGTCAGCTCGGCCGTACCTGCCTTCCCACGTGGATACGTGCTTCTATTAACCACCTTATTCTTTCCGCTCCCTGGCTGCATGATGTCCTCTCGGCTCTGCGATCATTACGCTAAATAAGATAATGAGGCTTAATCAGCTTCATCTCCTCTGCCTTGAGGCTTCATTTTGCTCAGAAACATCTGTCTGCATACAGAAAGCAGCTCGCTCACTCCCGTCGTGGTGGGTGCAGGTCCGCAGCCGGAGCGGTCCAGGACCCGGATGGGTGCTGGGATGCTGTGGTGTGTGGGGCAGCCCTGGGGTCCCCCCTGGGTGAGCTGGTCGGCATTCAAGGGGGAGGGAGAGGAGGGCAGATGTTGTGGGAGAACCAGGAGTTAATATATAATCTAGGGGGAGAGCCGATGGGCCATTACTCAGTTATAACTAGGAGCCTGCCAATACTTCTTGTGTAAAAGATGATCGGGGACAGGAGGATGGGGAGCCAGAGCTGTAATTCTGTCCTGGAAATACCATCTCAATTGGATTTTTTAATTTTTTTTTTCTTGTCAGCTAGATACAGGGTTTGTGGGTTTTGGTGGTTTTTTTTTGGTTTTTTTTTTTTTTTTTTGAGTACAGAGTAAATCAATAAAGCCGCATGTGACAGGTGGATCATTCCTTGGATTTAAAACAAATAGTAACTAAAGTGCCTTTTAAAAGCCTTTCGCCTGGGTTGGTGCGTGCTCTGCGGGTGCCAGTGCTGGGCTCTTGTGCTGCAGGAAGGACCAGCGTGGCTGAAATCCCTTCCTGGGGGTCCAGGGCTTCTGTTTCATACCTGTTCTGAAATACTTTGGGCTGTGGTTTGTAGCTGCATAATGGTTTTCATGAGCAGAGTGAGGATCTTCGTGTGGGCTGGATGAGAGTAGAGTGGGTGCGTGTGTGTGTGTGGATGTTCATAGCAGGAGGCTGGATCCCATTAACCCTCTCAAAACATAATTGCGTTGTGCTCCTGCCCTCTTCTATATTTGCAAATTGAGGCTTGCAAGCGTTTTTGGAATATAGTCTGGGACTGGGCATTTGGCACAGTGAATTTAAGGCTATTTTTGGTGAGCACCCTTGGGAAGGATTTGAGAACTTGATAAACAGATATCCGAGGGATACTCTCCCATTTAATAACGATGGTGTCTGTCGTTTGGCTCAGAATGTGCCTCGAGGATGTATATTTTGCTTTCTAAATCTGTGCAAGTCACGTATCGGGGGGGAAAGCTGAGAATAGTGTGTGGATGGTGAAGCTGCAGGAGGGGGAGGAGAGACCATTACACTCACTCCAGGCGTAGTTGCATGTTATTTAAAATTGCAATTTCTTTCTCAGGGCTAAACCGCAGCTGGATTAGACCATGGGAAGCATCTTCTTTTTTGGGGGCCCGCTGGGTAGCGATTGCTAGCACATGCTTGGTGTACCGGGGTAACCGTGTGAGCGCTGTGGTTGCAGTTTGAGGACGCTGGTGATCCTCTCGGCTCGGCGCCGGCGGTGTATGTGCTTCCACCCGGCAAAGATGGAAAGCTTTTAATACTGCTCTCCCTTCTGATTTGCATGGAGCTGGATTTGATGGGTTAATTATTTCATGAGGCAGTAAAAATGTGCTAGGTCTTGTCGCTGCTGTTAATTTATAACCGGAATAAAGGTTCCCTCTTATGCAATTTGCTAATTCCTCCGAGACATGCCCATCACAAGTTCCTATTCTTAATGTGCTTTTTCCTGTTCATCTGTGACTCCTAGAAAGTTAATTAGCTGCACATCCTCATTGCCATAGTAGGTAGAGGCTTTTTCGATTCGAGCGTTAACTGACGGACATGCCTGTGTGTGGGGCATGTGTATTTTCTGGCTTATTAAATTTTTGAGCGTGGAAACACTGTCCAGAGCAGCCCAGGGACCCAGGTGCGGTGACGTGGGTGGCATCGTGCCGAGCTCAGCCTGGCAGCTGCATGTTTTGGGCCACGTAATCTTGGGAAAATGATCAAATAAAGGGGTTCCAGTGAGGTGGTTTTGGTGGTCTGGGGCATGCAAAGCGACTCTACCCTTTTTACATGCAGACCGTGTTCAGTCTGTGCTCCCGGCAGCCCTGCCCGCTGGCTCCCGCTGCCTGCAAAGCCTTCCCGCGTCTCGGCACTGCGTTCCCGGCGGGAGCTGGGCTGGCGTGGGGATGCCTGGATGCGGGAAGTGGGAAGGGGCAGACGCGCGACCGCCGTCCGTCCGTCTGCGCTGGGCTGGTGCTGCCCAGGGCAAGGGGCTTCGTCCCCCTCGAAGCGGGAGCGATGAGCCCCTCGGGAGCCAGCCAGCCCTGCTGCCATCGACATTGCGCCGGGTCCGTCCCAAACTGGTATTTTGCTCGTGCGGGGGCTGCGGGAGGTGAGCCTCGGCCTCGCAGGGGGTGAGGATGGACCGGAGGGGCTCGGTTGACGTGGGCTTGCGTGAGCTGCAGCTCGACTCCTGCATTCCTGGTTTGCTCCGATTTCCTTTGCTTTAGGGGAAAATAAATAGCAGCCATTCTGTTTGGTTTGTTTTGTGGCGTTCTGGCCCTCTTCTGCTGGCTCTGGAAGGAAGGAAGGATCCAGCTCTGATGACTGAGGAAGAGAAGCCTTTTTTGGGAGCCTCATCAGGGAACATAGCAAAGCCTTCTATTGGGAAAGGTCCTTTCTCCTTCTAGCTCTAAATAAGTAGGAGTACCTGGGCATGAGTTTTATGAATTTACCAAATAAACCCAAGCCAGCTCTTCCCCAAGGCCAGCTCGGGTTATGGTTACGGATCCGTGCGGGACTGATGCCTGGGACTGGCTCCCCTGTGTTCTCTCCCAGGCAGGTGGCAAGGGCAGGATTTCCAACATGATCCCTGGTGCTGACCAGAAAGCCCAACCATGGGATCCTCTGAAAGCCTCTTGTTAGAGTCCCACTTCACGAGGCTGGCACCCAGAAACCCCAAAACGTTTATTTAAAATCTGTTTGTCCATATGGTCTGTGGAAAGCCTGCCTGCCTCCTGCTCACCCCTTCCCTGCCCACGTGCAGTGGTTTTAGTGATTGAAATCCAGTTGTTGCTAGATAAGGTGAAATTATTTGCAAAAACCCCACAAAGTTGTAATTATACTAATTTTTAGAAAAGCATTTTGTTTTATTAATGGAGGTAAAGGGTTATTTACTTCCAGAGTGCAATTTGTCAGCTGCTCTTAATTATAATTTTCTCTCTTGTTATGCATTAAGCATTTAAAAAAAACCATTTCATTTGAAGCCCCCAAACTAGAGCTAAAGAGCAGAGATGCTCTGAATCCAAGTCAGGGTTAAATTCCCCTCCCACCCTCATTAGGTTTATGGGGGCAATCACTAACTTTGCTGATGCCAAATGAAATCTGGATCTCTAGCTGGAATCCGGAGCGGTTCGATGGTGCCTGCAGCAGCGTGGCTCTGCGGGCTGACAGCAGGGTTGCACGGGGAGTGAGGAGGTGAAAAAATCCCGCTGTAAAAAAGCAGAGACTGAGAAAATCTGGCTTAATTCTTCGTTCAATGAGCTCTTGCACTGGATACGCCTTTCTCCACCGTTCCCTTCTCCGTTATGTACCTGTGCCTCCAAAAAGCACCTCTTTCCCTGCTGGTTACCTCAAGCGGGTATTACCGACTGATAAGGCTGGTCATGTAACGTGGGGCTTTTCTCTGCTCCGCGGCTCAGCCTTTGTTGATTGAATTTCAATTACTGTTTGGGGCTTGGCTCAGAATTGTAAAAGAGGATAAATTTTCCAAAAGGAAGAGCACACTGGAATACCAGATCTCCCCCATACCTGCCAGAAGAGTCTCTCGGGTTTCTGCTGGATCCTGGACAGTGTCTGACCTTTTTTGCTGGTTGAATTTGAACCCTCTTCTTGTTACGTTAAGTTTTAGTCCTGGAATAAGCAGAAAGCAGGCAGCGAGCTCCCATGGGGAGAGCAGGGAGTGGGTGCTGACCCAGTGCTTGCAGCCCAGTGTGGACTGGGGGGGGGACACGGGTGCTCGGAATGCCCCGGAGTTTCACCCGCGCCTCAGGTCGGGTGGTCTCTTGGTGGGAGCCTCCTCAGCTCTCAAAGCCTGTGGCGAAGCTCGTGGAACTTCAAGCTCCCTTCCTCGCTGCAGCGATGCTCTGCACCCTGCCTGTATCCAGGTGGGCTCAGGGAAGGAGCCGGGAATCCTCCACCTCCCGTTCCCGTGACGCCGGTCCGTGGCGAAGAGCTGGCTGCCCCGCGATGGCATCGCCTGTACGGCTCGCTCCCGTAGCACCCGGGCTCTTACTCCGAGCACCTGGACGAGGCCCCGTTTATCCACGGGCACGTCAAGTGCTCTGGGTGCTGCCTGGGCTGTTCTTTGATCTTAAAATGTGCCATTGAATTCGCTAATAGCGTAACCCCAAATTAATGCCTCCGCTGTGAAAAGTAAACCTGCCATTAAAATGACAGAGAAGCAGGGAGTGAGGCTGCAGTTGGTTGGGTGGTGAATGTCAGGGAGAGGAAGGCTGCTTTCATGTAGATCACAGAAAATATATCTGCGCAGATCTATAACTGCAGCACAACGCCAGCTTGCTCTCAGGGTAAACTCTGACTCACCCAGACTGACTTGACACGCTGTCTGCTTTGAAAATGAGCTGTAAAGAGTCAGTTTTGTGCCTCTCGTGCCCCTGTGTCCCCAGGGAGGACAGTCCCCTCCATGCCAGCGATTGCAGGCGGGTGGGTAAGTTGCCACCTTGCCCTGCTCGGTGGCCACCCTTCGGTGCCAACGGCTCCGTGCGTGCGGCGCCGGCCGGCACGTTGCTTCCCGGCTGGTGGGTGCTGTGGGTGACTGCCGGTAAGTGGTGTAAAACACACATTTGCTTTTAATCCAGTGGAATGTCGTGCCTTATTAATAGGCTGACGACCTGCCGAGAGGGGCACGCAGCTGGGGAATTGGGGAAAAAACGGCTTTTTTTTTTTTTTTTTTTTTTTTTTTGGGTTGTGCCGTTTGGACCCCGTGGGTGCTTTTGCACCCACTCGATGCCGCGGGGCGATGGGTCTGTGTCCTCAGGCTGTGCTGGTCCCAGGCGGGCGCATCAGGGTATGCTATGCCCAGGGTGTGAAAATCTTCCCGGCGTGTTTTCCCGGCGTGTTTTCCCGTCTCCCCACATCATGCTCTGATCCTCAACGAGGTGGTGAAAGTGATGTGACTTTAATCTGTGGTCCACAGGCTTGGGAGCTAATGTAAACTGAAAAACTGCCTGGATGAGTCTCCTCTTCGAGTTTCGGGCTGTTTGCAGGCTTGGGAAGGCGTCTCGCTGTCGGTTTACATTTCGTATCTGGTTTTTAAGGCCTGTCAAGACCTTATAGGTACGGTGCGTACCATACATATAAATAAATGCCATGAGGGCTGGTTTTGGGGCTTGATTTCTGGGCTTTAGGTTTTCTTAGTTGGGGTCCACCACCCAAACGAGTTACCCGTGAAAGCCTCGGACGAGCCCTGGCCGCGGGGCTGATTGGAGGGGAACCAGCCCATTTCCCAGCTCAAAATTCGGCAGTGCCCTGTGGGACAGTCCCGAGCTTCCCAAGGAAGGGAAGTCGGTTAGCTTCTCGGTGGTGGTAATCAGGAAGTGCCTCGTCCCTCGTTACGCCTCGTTTCTGTAATGAATTAACAAATTAATTGCACTAGACGAAGAGAATGAAAGGCCTCTCCGGTGGATTTATTGCGCAGTGCTTCAGGAAGGTGTTCGAGGCTCCCCTGGTTCTGCCGCGGCTCCTGCGGATGAGCAGAGGAGTCGGCGTCTCTCTTGGGCTTCGGTGCTATTTTGGTAATTATGGGATGTGTAAGACGCAGAGAGGGGGGAGGAAAAAAAAAAAAGAGCAGAAACTATGTGCTTGGGAACGAGCTGGCTGCAGGCTGGGTCCCCGGAGGCTGCGATGCAGGGAGAAGGAGCTGTGCTCCGGCGGTGCCGCTTCTCCATCCGTCTGCTGGGGGCTTGTGCGTGTCCGCGCGGCTAATTGCGGGTCTAAAGGAAGTTGTGTTTTAACGTAATGTAATTAGGCGGCGCTGGCATTGTGGGGCCCTTCATTTGAGGGGTGATGGATCGCTGGCTGAGCCCTGCTGCATCCCACCAGCCCTCGGAGGAGCTCTCGCCGTTCCCCTCCCGGGGATCCTGACGTCCCACCCCGCAGCAGCCACCCGCTTTGTTTGCCCTTTCCCATTAATTCAATCTGCGCTGATAGCAAGTCATTACCGAGGAATATATTGTGTAAAAATGAGCTGTTAACTGAAGTTTTGTTTGCATTTTCTCTTACCCTTGCAAAAAGCCTTGCATAATAAAGGACTGTAAAAATACATGTTGCCACGCTACAAATAAACAAGGTGGGAAGGGGGCAGGGAGAGAGAAAAGAGGCGAAGCTGGTCTCCATTAGACTTTAAAAAGCATGTGGAGAAAAAGCTCTTCTTAATCCCATCTGAGGCTTCAAGGTTTATTGCTAACAATTAAAATCTCATATCGTAG
The DNA here is from genome assembly GCA_035590195.1 of Aviceda cuculoides. Classification (NCBI taxonomy): domain Eukaryota; kingdom Metazoa; phylum Chordata; class Aves; order Accipitriformes; family Accipitridae; genus Aviceda; species Aviceda cuculoides. Next base: position 37,446,123 of record JAVJGG010000002.1, on the reverse strand, counting down.
TGCTGACTTGATGCCACAAACCTCTCTGCTGTGTCCTGCTCAGCAAGCCGCAGGTGTCGGGGTGGTGGTGATGATGTGAGGCAGTCCTCAGGAAAGTATCCCTTAGGAAAATATCCCTTAGGATCTGGCTGCGGCTGTAACGGGCAAGTTTCCTCCCAGCAAACAACTGCAAATGTATATGCATCCTAACTGGTTTTGGTGGGGCAGCACTTGTGAGCTCACAACCTCTGCCTGGAGCAACTGATCCTTTGAAAAATTAATTTACTGGTCGTGTTTTGAGGTTTCTCTGAGCTTCCTGGTGGACAGGAGTTGGTGATGCGAAATGTGTCTCCTGCTGTTGCAGAGGTGGGCTTTGTTTGTTAAACAAGTTGTTTGGGTTTTTTTGCAAGGTTGCATGGCAAAAGCAGCAAAAACGTTCCTGTGCTTTTGTTTTTGTAATGGCAAAGGTTACAAAAACGACCTCCTTTCTGCCTTGTAAAACATGGCTGTTGCAAAACATCAGGTTTTGTAACAAACCTCCTGGGTATCCCGAGGAGCCTGGGAATTGCATGTGTGTTCCCTCCTCCCGGCAGCGCTCGCTTCGGCCCCACGCCGCCAGGGCTGTCGCCTTCCCAGCCCGGGTGCCAGCAACATTCCTGCTGTGTTTTTCCTCCCTCCTGGAAAGGCCAAAGCCCCAAACGTGCCAATGAGAAAAATCCCTATGTTTATTTTTAATATGAACATTGCTTCGGCCAAAAAGACGGATTGGCTTGTGCCTATCTCCCCTTGGAGACCCTGGCGCGGCTCTTGGTGGGACTGGGGCAGCCGCTGCTCTCCGGGACTGGTGGCGATGGCACGTGCCCGCTCCCCGGCAGCGATGCTTTTGGGGGTCCGGCCGTGCCGTATACTGGGTGGGAGCGGGTACCCCAGCATCCTCTGGTCCGGAGGGCTGCGGGATGCTTTCTTCTCTTTTCTGTTGGAGGGCAGATTTGGTTTATTTGATGGTTTGGGATGCGTTTTGATAAACTTGCCTTCCTCCTTCCTTAGGGTTGCCAGACTCGGTGTTTCTGGGTGTGCTCGGCGTTGTCGGATCGCGAGCGAGCTGCGGGTTTTGGCACTGCCAAGCGTCTCCCCTCGGCTGCCGTCGGACGAGGTAGCTCCCGAGGGAGCCCCCGTGGCCAGGGCTGCTCCGGGGTCACCCCGCAGGACACCCCGGCTGTCCCCACGCTCCTGGTGACGCACAAGGGGGGTGATTTATTCCTCCTGCCCTCGCAGCCTGTCAGCAGAGGCTGGTGATTAAAGCTGCTGTTTGCAATTTTCAAGAATTACGAGTTATCAAAGTGACTGATAATTAGCAGTGAATAAAATGTAGTTGCAGTAGTATTACATTAGTTACAGATAAACCGATACCAGCCTTCCTTAATATTCACTTGAGCTTCCCTATTTGCAGTTATTAGGGGAAGGCTCTGGCTGCGTGTTGCTGCCAGCTGCCCTGTCAGGACAAGAAAGGCCTCCCAGCCTGACGCGATCCGCTCGTGAGACGCTGCCGGAGCAGATCTGCCGTGAAAACGCGGAGATTTTTGTCTATGGATGAACCTTCCTTTCCTAATTCCCGCAGCAGGGCTGCCATAGCTACGAGCTGCCTGCTGCAGGCAGGGCTGCGGGCTGGAGCGGGGAAGGATGCGGGGCTGGAGGAGCCAGATGGAAGATGCTCGGCGTGGGAAGCGGAAAAAATGTCAGCGGTGCCGGTGCAGGCAGCGGGGCTGGCACGGGGAACGTGCCCTGCTGAGCCGCAGGGCGGGCTGCGGTGCTTGGCGTGTTGCAGGATCAGGCCCTCGGGGTCTGTTCCTCCTTGGGAAGTTGTGACACGGGATTGTTTTGTGAGGGTGCTCGCGGCTTAATGGCTGGATCGATGGTTTGGCTTCTAGGCTGAAACCGTGCCTCTGCTCAGGCTCGCCCTGCTCCCGCCTGGAGCTGAGCGAGCCGATGCCGGCGGATTTCCACGGGGGCTCCGGCGCTCGTCGAGGAGCGATTCCCGTCCAGCCCCTTCGCTGGCTGGGTAAGCGATCCCGACCCCACGCAGCGCTCGGCTCCGGAGCTTCTGCTGCCGCTGGTGTCGTGGTGGGAGGAGGATGTATTTGGGACCCCGCTGCTGGGGTGGGGGCTTGGGTTGGGTTCGTAGATCCCACCAGCAGCACGAGCGATGCTTCCCACGTGCTCATCTTTTCCATTTGCTTTCTCCGGTGCGGTTTGTCTTCTCCTGCCGCTGTATTTGGCAGCACGTGGAGGCTTTGGAAGACGGTTCTGATCACGGCCTCTGGTTGTGTATGCTGTGGTTTAAGTTTTATGAAACTTCAGGCAGTTGAACTGTAGAGGGAAAATGGAAGAAATCCGTTTTGCAACATGATAGACAGTGCTGACCCAGCTCCTGTTAGCAAGGCCGAAAAGAATTGTCATTGAGGTGCCTTTCTGCCCATTACTGGTGCTCCACTGTTGGCAACCTCCAGATGAAAATGCAAACTGAGATGTACCTGAAACACTTGAAGACCCTTAAACTTTCATATGAAAAGAAATTTGGCTTTCCATCTTCATTACGCGGTGTTTTGTTGACGAGGGGTTGGGGTTACTTGCTGTTGCTCTGGCAGCTGGAGCTGTAGCGGTGATCTGGGGTGTGCTGGGTGTCCCCAGATTTATTCCCAGTTTATGGGGGTGCAGTCTGTCTGATCAAAGACAGTTTGGGTGCTGCTAGTGGGACCCAGTCGCGACCCCAAGCAGCTGGACTGGGCTGTGCTGGGGCGTGGGGCTGCCAGGCACTACAGGAATAGAAATAAGGGATATTTGCTTGTGTCCCAGAGCTGCATATTAGATGCTATTAATCATAAATATGACTGCACCCACTTCAGCGTTGAGAAGGGCCTTTTTTTATTATGTGGAGTATTTACGGTTGCACTTGAGTTGTTGATTTTAGTAGTTTCGACTGTGGGGGCGTTCCCAGTAATCCTGGCTTTGAGAGGAGCTGTGATTTAAATTCTCTTAATAAATGCGAGCCTGCTAACTCCTTCCCTTAGCTAATCCCTCCGTGCCAGGTCAATATTGACCAAACGGTGCTTTTTTTTTTTTTTACCCTGGAAGAGGTGGGGAGACGCATTGTTTTTGGGGATGCAGTGCTGGGGGAATGCGGAGTTGGCTGACCGTTTTTCAGAGGGATGCCTGGTGGCATCGTGGCTTCTGGCAGCACAACTCGCCGCAGCCTTTAAACCCCGTCCCAGCCCGTCCTCACCTGCCCAACTGCCTGTGCTCTTCCAGTAAGCGCTGGCTTCTGGTCCCCGCAAAGTGACGTGGAGCTCTTTGGAAAGAGCCCCAGCCTGGCGTTTGCTCCAGCACAACGCTGGGATGGGAAGTGATGGGGCCAGGTGGTGTTTGGCTATTATTTTTTTTTTTTAAATTATGAAAAAAAAGCAGTTTGAAATGAGGAGGGCTTTGGAGGTGTATGGGGGTGAGGAGGAGGACCTGCCTTCTGCACCTCGGCGGTGGGGCTGCTGCAGGGTGCTGCTCCCCGGGACTCGGGGCAGCGCGGGGGGCTTGGCACATCCCGTGGGACACCGGCTTCCCTGGGGATTGCTGGTGCCGTCCTCGAGCACCCTTCCAGTGACTTTGGGAGCAGCGTGACCCACCGAGGCCTCAAGAGATGAAGCCGAAGGGTGCTGGGGGAGCGTGGGGCGGCTTGCCATCGCTCGCTCTCGGGGGGTTACAAACGAGCGCTGCTGGCGCGGGGATTCGTTACCGGTGCTGTGCGGCGAAGGTTCACTTGGGAGCATCGAGCCCTTGATATGTTGTTTCAAATAAAATACCAGCCTGTTGTTTTACATGCAAATGGGTGCTCTCTGATAACCAAGTGCTTTCTAAGGGAGCTCTCTTCCCATCCGATCCTGTTTCATGTTTTTAACATAAATCTGTTTATCTGCCTCAGAAAAGCCGGGGACTCGCTGCGTTGTTGCTGCACAGCCTTTCTCTCCGTCCCCAGAGGCGCTGGGCTCTGTGCAGACGTGCAGAAGCAGCGAAGCCGAGCGAGCGGCTGATGCCCAGAGCTTGCCACGAGCCCGCCGGGGGCACGGGGGGGGCCGCAGAGACCCGCTGTGTCCCTCCCTGCGGCCGGGGCAGCCGCTGACACGGGCTGGGGACGTGCAGCATCTCCCCTTCCTCTCTTTGCTCCTCACCCCTCTTCTCTTTCTCTTACTGCTTTCTGGTCTCTGATCTGTTATCACTGTCTCTCTTTTAATAAGTGTGAAGTGGGAGCCTCTGGGCACCATCAGAGCGTGGGTTGTTATTGTCTGTTATTGTTTCTGTGTTAGCTCCTGGACAAGTTGGGAACGCTTTCTGTTGGTTGTTTTTTTTTTTTTTTTTTTTTTTAATAAAGTAGTAAAAGTTATTCTACTTCTCTTTCCTGTTGAGGTGCTTTCTGCCGTTAGTTGATGCGTAATGGTCTTTGTTTCCTGTGGCTTTGCGGAGCCTGTTCCAGGGCTGGGTTAAATAAAGCCAGTAGGATATTGCACGGGAAGAGCAGTGTCACCGACCTTCCCAGACAAGCAGCACCTCCAGATATGCTACCAAGTGATCTACCCAAAGCCAGACCATCAGCTTTTTGCCATCATTATTTCCTTATTAACTTACTCTCCTTCATCGGTCAGGTGGAGAGGAGCAGATCTCTTCTCATAGGTGTCACTCGCTCTTCATTTCTCTTTAAAATTGGCTTCGGTTCAACTAGCAACTTGTGCAAGAGGCTGGCTGGGCAGCAGGACGCAATCCGAAATCCTCGCTTCATCCAAGAGCGAGCAGTCGCTGCCTCCTCCCCGTCTCGCCCCGTCACCCTGCAATACCAGGGTGATGGCCGTATCGCCTGGACGCTAGCAGGAGAGGAGCACGTTTCCATACAGATTAATTTGGGATTGCTGCAGCTTTTGGGTACCAAAAGCAGGATCTGCCTCTTTAGGCGGGTGCCTGTGGAGTGGAGTGCTTCTCTGCTGCCTGCAAAGATACCTACTTTTTCTCATTTTCTTTTACGTGTGGGGCTGTGATAATCTAACGACCTTTCTGTTGTAGCTCCGTGAGCAGAGATGAGTGCGGTGGGGACTCCCGCGTCCCAGAATAGTTTTCCTCCGAGCTCCACAGGTCTTCCTGTCCAAGTCTCTCATTGCATCAGGCTTTTTGAAATAATCAGCCCCTGTGGTTATTTCAGTTAACGCTAATTAGTGGCATGAACTAATTAATGTGGGTTGACTTTCCTCTTCTCTTTCTAATGCTTTTTTAACCCACTGACACATTCCAATTAAGGGACTCATGCAGGGACTGGACTGAAATGACTCAGAGCAATCACAGTTGGAATAAATCGTGTGCTTTACTGAAGGTCACTAATATTTTTTCCAATTGCCGGCGTTGAGTATTTGCGCCTGCCAACAGGGAGATGACCTGACCTTACAATAAGCATCTGAGATACCTTCGAGTTTGCCTCCGTTTCAGCGCAAGCAGATTTGCGGGTACCACGTCGATAAGCTTTTGATGTGCTGAGAACAGCGGCACAGAAAATAGCCGTGGGAGGCTTCTCACGAGGACGGCAGACCTTGAGGCAAGTGGTCTTGGCCTCACAAGGACCTTGCTTGTTTGCGTCTGTAGCTGCGCGGCGGTAATAGAGGGCATACGCTGAATGCTACCCGCCTGCTCCTGCTTGTACAAGCCATTTCTTTTCCCCTTGGATGCGTTACTGTAACTTGCAGAGTCCCGTGGGCTCCGGCCGTGCCCTGGGCTCGCTTCCCTGCCTGTGCTGGCAAGACCCCGTCGAGAAGCGGCTGTCTTTGGGCTGGGGCAAAGCCACAAATCCGGTGGTGATAAAGCCTACGAAGCTGCCGTCGCCGTGTTTGTAGCTCGTTTAACAAAATGCTGGTCGGAGCCGTGTGGAAGGTGAGCCTTCTGCTCCGTGAAAGCCGGCATTCCCCAAGTCCGAGGCGAGTGGGAGGCTGGAGCAGGGCTGGAGAGCCCTGTGCAACGCTTGCAAATCCTTCCTGTGCACTTGAAGTTGAGACTTTATTTCTGCAGCTTCCAATTCCCATCCTTGCTTCTCCTCGGGTTGGCATTTTCCGGAAAGTGATGCTAGTCGCTTTCCAGAGGTGAAAACCCATTTAGCTTTAGCAGGAACAGACTCTCCCCTGGATATAGGGAGACCACACTGCAGAAGCACCAGCAGCAGGGCGAGCCCGTGTGTTTCCATTCTCCGTCTCTTCCTGCCGTATCCAAGTCGGGTCATGGATGCTGAAGTTCCCGTCTTTCCTCGCTGTGTCATGTCATCCAGGTTTTGCTGGAAAACGCTTGTATTTCTACCAGCTCTTCCGTGATTTAAGGTGCAGAGCTGCTGGTGTCTCCTGTGGGCGGGTGTGGTGGGGTGATGTGGGTCTCCCTTCTCCCAGGGGGATTTACATGCGAGCACCTCGTCGGTGCATCTTGTAATTGCTGGGTTAATGGAGGTGAAAGCACCCTGATTAAAGTGCAGTAGAGAGCAGATAGCAAATATGTGATTAGTATTAATAGCACCGGTCAGACTGTATTATGCAAATGATGGGAGAATAGGCAATTTAGTTATTCATCTTTAACCTTTATTTTTGTTTAACGTGACCTTACCCATCGAGTCTCTCATTACCGTTTCTGGCTGTTCAGCGTATGTTCATTTATTGTGCTGCCATCAATCCAACAGCCAATGTCATGGTCCTGGCCGGCAAGGCCGGAGGCAGCCTGGACATCCCTCCTTACGGATGCTCCCAGCCCTGCGAGGAGACGGGGGCTCGGGGTCCCGCTCCCCTCGTTTTGGGTAGAGCTGGTTACACCAGGTTGGACGGCCGCTGCCGAGGGACACGCTCCCTTCTCTCGCCTCTTGGGTTATGCCTCTAACCCCGTGTTTCCTATCGTTTTTGTAGTTGTCTCCGGGTGGGTTTGAGCAGCCTGGGGACATCCAGAGACACCAACCTTCCTGCCCTGTGTCTGGCACCGTGGGGGAAAGGCAGAAACACTATCTGCCAGTTGTGGAGTTTTTTTTTGTGTTTTGTTTTGTTTTGCTTTGTTCGTTGGTTTTTTGTTTTGTTTTGTTGGTTGGTGTGGGTATTTTTTTTATTATTTGTTTGTTTGTTTGTTTGTTTTTGGTTTTTTTGCCCATGCAGATAAAGGCTCTGGCACATCCTTGAGTTGGAGCTGGTTTTCGCGAGCTGTGTCCAGGTTGGCAGGAATCTCTCGCGGGAGCAGTGTGGTCCCTCTTGCCGTGGGGCATCTGCTCCGATTCCCTGCAGACCTTACAGCTGGATGGCGTTGGTTTTGGCCGTCCCTCTCTGCTTTCTGGAGGTTACAAATGGTGTAGGAATATATTCCAAGCGAGTCCGAAGTTTCATCGGGCCATCTGGATGAGTCCCACTGAACTAACACTGGGTGGTTGTGAATGTTGTGTCTTATTTGATGCTCAGATGGGTTTGATTTTGAACGAACGATTTCCCTCGCAAACTCAATCCACATTGAAGATACGGTGCCCTGCTGCAAACTAAACTTCTGCAGAGGTCAGCCCAGAAGCTCGACCCTCTGCGAGTGGCTCGACAGCGCTGACAGCAGTGAATGTCCCTCCTTGTCTGCTGGTCTCTTCCAGGCTGACTTTGGAGGAAGTGGTGTTTATGGAATTGAGTTTCTTTGCGTTTGTGGAATTGCATTTCTTGCTATTAATGCACTTGAATTTTGGCTTTCCCTCTTTAGCCCCGTGCTTCTTGGCCCACAGCTCCTCCTAACCTTGTTCTTGATGTTTCTGCTGGAAATGCACATTTAAATCTAAACAACTAGACAGGGTGTAGAGAGAAGGGGGAACCCAAAAGACCCTTGGGGAGCTGCCGTGACATATGCCCTGGTCAGCTTCCCAACCACACAGATACCAGAGCGGTCCCCTAGGATGGGGCTGGGAGAAGGTTGAAGGGGAGATGCGGGGAAAACCTTCAATTTCTCTCTTGCTTTGCAGGGTTTCAGCGGGCCTCCCCACATAGCGTTTGCCTTGAGCTGCGACCAACGAGCGGCGAAAGAAAAATATGAGCACGAACCTGCCCATCACCTGGACTACGAGAGCGAGTTGTCCATCCGGATAGGTAGAGCTGGGCTCCATCCAGGCAAGCATCCTGTCATATACCAACTGCAGAGTGTACGGGGAAAATACCCCTGTTAAACTGGCACCTAGGCTGTCACGTATGTGATTGAAATTAGATTGGTTTTGACATGTGCATGCAAAGTGCACCTTCTCTTCCCTTTCTGGATCTGTCTCTCTGCTGGCTCTTATTCCAAGAATCATTACTTCTGTTTCTGCTTTAGTTCTCAAAACCACTTGCACGTCTGTCTGTGCCTATGAATTATTGATAATTAGATATCTCATTCACCGGGGAAATGAAATCGTCAGCTTAGCTCGAGAGATGTTTATTTTCAGCGTGGGCGCAGCGAGCACTAAGCCTGCCCTTGCCAAGTTGTGCCACGTTGAAGGTGCCCCGCGACACTGGCCCTTGGTGGCCCTCCCTAATTATAGACTAGGACTGGCATTCGTGTTGTCACTCCTTATTTTGGAGGTTAATAGAATTGTAGCTGCCAAAGCATGGAATAAAATGTCTTGTTTGGCAGCTATTTCCTCCTTACGTAGATGTAAAAGAAGGAACTTAGTCAAGGTGGTAGAAGCTCGTCAGGCTTCCCCAGGTTGAGGGCGTATGGGACGGGTGGTGGCCACCCTTGCACCCGGCTGCGTGGGGATACGTCCTCTGAGGCAACACAGTTTTCTATTCCTCTACTTAACAGCAGCTCTTCAGTAGACAAAGAAAATGTAATTTAGTGAATTAATCTTACTGCTCCTCTGCTTTTTCTTGGTTGGAGAGAAACTGAAATAGTAGTTTACAATATCTTGAGTACAACTGGGAGCAGACTGAGACGAAGAAACGATCCTTCTTTTTGCGAAGAATAGTGCTAGCTTCTTAAATCAGGCTCTGTTATTTAACTGCATTGCTTAATTGCACGTTTCATAAAGTATTTCATATCCACAGGATTTTTCAGGACTTGAAATACCAGCTTGGATTTTCTTCCAAAGGGATGGAAGGAAGTTTTGTGCTAGACTCAGTGGGCTTTGGGTCCTTGAAGTCTTTTAGCTCTGGGGGCAAGTGCAAGCTTGAAGACTGCTCTAGCCCTGCAGGCTGTGAGGCTGTTACAAGGTTTTTGATATTTTCGTAAGGTGGAAACTTTACATCCCAGGTGCAGTTTAATTTTATTCTTCAAGGAAAAAAAAGTAGGCAGCCCTGCAATTTTCAGAAACTTAAGCTGCTGGGGTTTTATGTTTTCATCTTCTCTTAGTTGCAAACAATAACAGTGCAAATGGTTTTGAGAATAGAAAATTTCCATTAGACTTCATTGTTTTTCCTCTCTGGGGAAATGGTATTAAGAGTCTACAATACATTAATTCTTTTATTGTCTCTTACTGTTTTTTTAAATTTTTTTCGTCTTACTGAAATGAACTCAGTATTTTCACAAGATACCTCAAGCCTTCCAAGAAAGCAGCTTTCCCCAGCTCTGGGTACTGCTTGGCTGTGCTCTGGGGAACACTCTGGGAACATAACGGGTATTTTCAAAGTCTAATGGGTACTAAGTGGAATATTTCAGACTTAATCACTGTTGAATCATTGACCCTTCCTTCATATTTACATGTTTTAAAATCGCTAAAGCTGTGAAAACAAAGAAAAATCCCAAAGCACACTGCTGCCTTGTTTTGCAGTTGTCTTTACTGCCTGGGGATGGTGATGAGGAGCAGGGGAACTGGTATGGAGGTGGCTGGAGAGCGGGAACGTGCAGCTCTCCAGGGCCCTGCCTATCTGAGGTCTTTGCTGTTCGAGATGTAAACGCACGTTTAACGTGACTGCGTGAGAAATTGGGAGCGGAAGCGACTGCGTGTTACGGTCGGGTGGTGGGATGCTTGTAGCTGCACTAAGCAAGGGAGAAGATTTCTTTTAGACCTGTAGAAAGGGAGGTGGAGGAACCGCAATAGTTAGATCTATCCCTCAGCTACTCTGTCGGGAGAAAAAAATTCTCATTCTGCTTTTTCCCCCCAGTCAGCAGTGTGTTGGGGTGGCTCTGTTCTTCCCCAACACCTCGGATTGTATGGTTTCCCATCACTTGCAAGTTGTTTGTAGGGAGTGAGGAAGCATAGTACCATCCCGATGGGACCAGGAGCCCCCCCACCTCCCTCCGCATCTCTCCTGCTCCCCTCGTCCTCCAGCTCCTCTCCTGTGTGATCACAGGCAGCGATGCTGGATCAAAACGAGATTTTTATGGGAGCTGCTAACAGCTGGCTGCCTTGTGGATACATGAATTAAGGCACACGTATCCACAAGAAATGGAGTATGGGTGGATTTGGTATGAATTGCAGTGAAAAGTCTGTGTCTAGACTTGGTATTTGACGAGTGGGATAATCACTAGGCTTTAATTACTACAAACGAAAGAGAATCCAGCCTTGTCTTTAATATATCTGGATAGGCAAGGGATGTAATCTGTATTTCTCTGCCTCCCTTGGAACAGATTGGGATAAAGCTAAGGAGAGTTTGTTCATTCCTCTGGGTGCAGCTGAAGCCCCCTCCGGTGCCGTGGGGGGACCCGGCGGGCTGTGCCCTCCCTGTCGGGGGGGCTATGGGCTGCCCTAAGCCTCCCCCAGGGCTCGGGGCAGCTCAGCCTGCTTGAGGCTGCAGACATGAAAACCAGGGGAAATAGTTCTGGCAGGGTCACCGCGGGCTGCGGCGCTGGAGGGCCAGGTTCGACCCCTTAAATCGTAGCTACGTGCGTGGTGTTCTTGGGTAGTTCTCGGAAAGGATTTACATACGGCATCGCACCTTGAAACCCGAGCTGTGACTCACGCTCCTATAAACTGTATATTTAACAGCGAGGTAACAGTTGATTCTTTATCGCGTCCTGGTGAATCGCCGAGCGATTCACGTTGCTCCAAATCAGATTCCCGTCCTTCCAAATCAGATTACGGAGCGGAGTGGGAGGGCAGCGATGTTCCCCAGCCGTCTCCTCTGCTCTGCCTTTAACATCCTCGCTACCCTATCGCGACTGGAAGATCTTCTGTGTCCAAGGACTTGCTTTCTGGGCGCGCTGGGGCAGAGGAGTTTACAGCAATGTGGCCGTAAAGTGCCTGGAGTAAAACACCAAATCTCGTTTCGGTGCTCAGCTGACCAGCACCTTCTCTGCTCGCTCATCGTCCGTCCCAGCTGCAGGGAGGTCTGTGCCAAGGGGACGGGACGCTCTTCTGGCATCGCGCTGCCAACTCTGTAAAGTCACTAATGTTGTTAAGGGGAATCAGGGTTCGTTTTAATGAACCAACACTGTAAAGTCACTAATATTGTTAAGGGGAATCAGGGTTCGTTTTAATGACTCGATTGGCTTTTGGTGGAGCGTGATTTAGGAAAGGGTACTCTGCGTTTCTGCATAGATGTTCAGCAAGTAAATCCAGATGGGTTTAGTAATTGGAAAAAGATACTGGTGTCTGAAATAGTGTACTTAAGAAATGAAATTTCATTAAACTTGTTACTTAAATGAGCCGTGGGGTTTGGGGGCATTGTAGAGCAACCTCGTTACATAGAATTTGTATTTTTTTCCTTAAATTTGAGATGCTGCATCGAACCAGCTGCAATGTTGCAGAGACTTAGGCTGTGTTTTGGCTGGGGAAGCCCTGGAGCAGGAGAGATGGTGGGCTGGGGGCACCACTGGCACCAGACCCAGCGTGGGTCCATCCTGCTGCGCTGCCCCGAGACCCGCTGTGCCTGTTTTGGCAGCACCACTGGTGCTGTAATGTTGCAGTAAACTTCTGGTGGAAGGGAGCAGGGCAGATAAGAGGAGACAAAACCCCTGAGAGAGTGCGCGAGCCGAGTTGTGGGATTGGTACGGGTGCTTCAGGCAGCGTATGGGTATGGTTTGCCTCTGTCTCTGTGTCCTTGCAGCCATGAAATTCCCTTTTTGCCCTGTTACTGCTGGTGTACCAGCTGGTTTCGGAAAGTCCAGCCTTGTCCCGGCTCTCAGGCCGCCCTGGTCTGCGGTTATCCCCCAGTGCCAAGGGGGAAACTCCTCCATAGAAATGGCCAGCTCCCATCATAAGAGCACGAGTGGTTTGCTGAGGCTTACCCTATAAATTTTCACCTTGTTCCCTCCTTCCCTGAGCAGAGCTGAGGCCGTGAAGGAGGGATGATATATAAAGCCTCTCCAGCCATGAAACTCACTGTGATTCATTGGGGTGACATTCAGCCAGAACCTCGCGTGTGCACCCGTAAGGTTCATTAAGTCATTGCAACTTCTATAACACGAGGCTCTTTCTGCAAAATGGGATGTTCACCAGTTTTAGATGGTTCCAACTGTATTTGTAATGACATTGACATGTTCACGTCATGTGTGGTCCAGAAAACTGCTGCTTTCAAAAGACATCAATTAATTTTGAGTTTTAATAGCCAGCCTCGATGATGAATGCCTCTGGCAATGTCTGTATTGATTTAAAAACATCCTAATGCCCCTTTCTGGAGTGTTTCAAATGGTTATTGACCATCCGTGTCAGACTGGGTTCCATGGTTGGTTTTTATAGTCATGACTAAATGTGAATTTATGTATGCAGAGCTTCAAAAAAAAAAAAAATAGGAGCACATAATCCTTCACAAACGCATGAAATGCCTTCTTCGCATGTAGATCTGTATCCCCATCATTCTGGTTGCAGCCTTATTCCTTGGATTAGGAATTTTGACTTTTCAGGGCTAAATGCAACCTGGTGGTTTGTTCTCCTTGTTCTCGGCATTGTCACTGGGTGTAAACATCTTCGTTCTGCTTTCCAAGATGCATGTAAAAATGTCTTGGTTATATTTGCAGAGGACCCAGTTCTGTACTCCTACACTTATTGCAGCCTGCAGTAAATAAACCGCCCAGTTCAGCAGGTTGCTCTGGGTGCAAGTCATTAGAATTTCTAACTCCAAACAGCCTGATCCCCAAGGAAATGTTAATCCGTGACCTTCCAGGAGAGCGCCCTGGCTCTGGGTGACCTGTGCTGTGTCAGGACTGCCCTTTTGCATCTCCCAGGGCTCTCGAGATGGGGATCTTTGTGTTGCATGTCCTATCTGTTTGCTATTGCTCATTTCCACCTTGCTGGGGGAGCAGAGCCTGTTTTCACACATTGTGGTACTTAGGTTATTACTCATGGGGAGGAGGAGGAGAACCAGGCTGCAGCAGCACTGGCAAAATGACTTCCAAATTCCTTGGGTGGTTTTTTTTTTTTTTTTTTCCCCTAAGATATTCTTGAATTAGCGGTCGGTCTTTATAGAGTTCAGCTGCCCTTTGAAGAGGAGTCTTGAGTTGGAAGGTTGTCAGACCCTTCGAAGAGGAGGAGAAGTCTTGAGTTGGAAGGCTGTGAGAGGTTGGGGGCACTTGAGGAACGGCTCCTCGGGATAAACCTGGCACAGCTTTTGGTAGCTTTGTCCTTTGCTTCATTCTCCGTTGAAGAGTGCTGTAATGAGCGTGCGAGCTGCTGGCAAGTGTGGACAGCTGCTTTATCTGCCCGTAGAGGCATGAGCTGCCTCCGCATTTGCTGCTTTCACAACCACTTGGACAGGGAGAAGGGCTGTGCCGAGAGGGAACAACCATCCCTCTCCGCAGATGACATCTGCGCCTGTGAAATGTGCTCTTGGCATCTCCTACTGCTTCCTGCTGTTCTTTGCAAGCGTCTTTCGTGGCTTCTTGTTAACGCGTCCTTCTTTCCTGGGCTTCATCCAGTGTCCTCCTAAATGAAACACGGCCAGAAGGGCTTAGCCTAGCTACAGGCTTCTCTGTTTAATTCTGTTCAACTATCAGAGTTGCAGGAGAGCTACAGCCTTGTTTTCATCACCTCCCTTTCAAGACAGGGACCTTTCAGGGAGACCTGCAGCTGGCATTTCACCCTTCCAGAGGAGATGGTGCAGGTGGAAGAGGCCAACACAAAATTCGCTTGCTAGAGATTTTGGTGTACACCAGTGCTGCAGGTGTGGCGGTGGAGGATGCGCTGTGCAGCAACGCCTCGCGTCGTGCACAAGTTGCAGAAGAAGGGCACAGATGCTACCTGAGAACTAGAAGGGCTTTTGTCTTTGATGTGGCTTTTCCTGTAAGCCTCTTACCCTGCCCGAGTCAACGCGGGCACAGATTTAACAGCACGAGGACGTGGCTTTCCTGCTCTGCTGTTTGCTGTAGGGTCTAGCCGTTTCTTTTGCCCATAAAAATGAAGTTAGCAAGCAAAGAAGGCTGGGCAGTTCCGTAAAGGCAGCGGGGTTCCTCATCTGAAGTGCGTGGTGGCAGATGAGCAAGTGCTGTCTTCGTGCCGGCTGCTCCTCGTGGAGGGGCAGCTCCTGGGGAGACCTTCCCGGCTGGTGCCATGGCCCCTGCGCCCAGCCCGTGGGTCCGCAGCATCGTGCTACGTGTGTTTGCTGCTCCACTCTGTGCTCCTTTTATTTCAGGGTGATTTGTTCATCCGTGAGGCTTATTAAAGTCTGCTGAGTGACATGCTGGTTAGGACCCACGCTCTGAAATTGCCTCTGTCGGCAAGTGTGGGAGCTGCAGAGAGGCTTTCTCTGGTGCTTATGGCCATTAATCAGAGGAGTCATTTCCCAAATTGAGCCTCGTTAACTTTGTGCAATATTATCAAAGAGCTTTAATTTCCTGGCTACACCTGACAACCTGTTAAGTCTTTTTAATTCTGCAGCTGTATAAAATGGGTTGCTCAAACTCATTCCCATCCTCAGCCCGTCGGTGCAGGCAGCTCCGACGGCTCCCGCGCGGTGCTCGGGGGCTGCGATGCTGCAGGGGTCGGACAAGTGTGTGCGTACGCGTGTGCGGGGAGAGGCACGGGTGCTGTGATTAGTCCTCTAGAAGTAACTCTCCTGACTTAGCAAGGTAATAGGGCATTAAAACAGCCCCCGAGGAACATCTCCAGGGATGTGTGTTGCATCGAACCTGTGTCTTCCCGGAGTGGTTGTCCTGCGGCTCGGGAGCTGGCTGGAGGGCTGAAATCCTGTCTCAGCCCAGTTCCAGGCTGGAAGGGGTTTAGCACAAGTGAAGCTTGGGAGAAACACCGCTCTATTGCAGCTGCATTCAAGAATTCCTTAAATTTCAAGGTTTATTAAACTGAACTAACAATCAGTATCATTGCCTCTGGAGTAGATGTTGTATTGGCTTCATTCAATAAGCACAGTAATTCATTTATTTTCTAGCTATGGTTCTTCAGTTGAATGGGGATGGGAATAATTTTTAGTCACCCTAAGGATGCTTTGGAGGAGCGATATGAAAATCGGGAGCTCTGGCATTCACTCTGCATTATGGTAGCAATATTAGCCAAGGAGTGATGCCAGGGCATGTACCATGAAGTGTAGGAAGGCCATCATCATTACTTTGAAGGAAAGGGAATAAACTGCATCCAAAATAAAAAAAGGGGGGGGGGCTATTCCCCACGTTCAAACTAAACAAACATTTTAAGGATAATGAAGTGTATAAAAAGCCATAGCACAGCTGTGGCATTGGGGATTGACTGTGGCTTCAAGAGTGTAAAGGTGCATGTAATGTGGTTTGCAACGGATGGGCCAGGGCTTGGAGCAATCCCAAAACAGAGTTAGGGGAGGGCACAGAAGTTGTCCCCGGCACATCTGTGCAAGGCAGCTTGACTACATAAGGGAGACCGATCTCTCTCTCTATATATATCTGTATGTGCGTACGTATGTCTCTGTGGTGATTTGCTGTGTGGTTCTGGTCAGACTTTCAGGTGATCCGTTCTCTTCTCTGCAATGTGGCCCCCAAGGGATCCATTTAGGTAAAAGCCTGTGCTGCTTTGGGATTTTTAATCGGCGCCCCGTGCCTGGTGTGTGGTGGTGGTTGGGGCGTGCTGGGAGCATCCTGGCTCCGCTTCTGCTTCGAGTCAGCTCTGAGCCAGCGCAAACCTCCTCGGCAAAACTGCAGCTGTTCCCCGGGGGCAAAGAGGGGCGCAGGGGAACCCCATGAGCTCTAGTTTTATTGCCTAAAAGCACGAAGCGCTCGTACGGGGCTTTCTGTCTTTGCAGGGCTGCACAAATGGTTCCTGAGCTGCTGAGAGTTGAGCTTGCTGAGGCAAGAAGTTTGGCAGCGCCCACCAGAACGGGCAGGCACCCCGTGTCCTGGCGGAGACCGGAGGGCATCCGGGTGTTCGAGTGCCTCTGTGGAGCTGAACCTGCACCCTGGAAAGATGGATAAATTAAGACTTTGATTTTGTTTGTGATTCGGAGCTGATGGGTTGGGAAGCTCTTGGTGAGGTGTCCCGCACCACCACTGTCGGAGGAGGCTGTGCCCGGTGGGTTTTGCTCTTGCACACCAGTTTGGCTCCAGTTTAAGTCGCAGCCAGTTGCTGAGCGGCTGGGGAAGCTGCTGGGGACAGAGCTCATCCTCCTTGGGAGCAGAGGGTCGGGAATCTTTTTTCCTTCTGAAGGCAGCGGGTTTGTTTTCCCTAATCACTGGCTCTGATGTGATTTGTGCTTGTGATTTCTTTCCCATCTGATTTCAATTTCAACACATTTTCGTTTCAGTTCGCTGTGTCCTGAGACAGTTGTTCACGTCCAGGCCTCTCTTTTATCCTTTTCCACATGGTATATGGCACAGGATGATGGAACATGCCTTTTCACAAAAAAAATCAATGCTTTATTTCCTCCCCCCTGCACCCCCCCGCCAGGAAGCTTTCCCAGATACAAGTATTGATTGTTCCGATAAAAGCCACGTTTACACTATAATTGCTCTTTAAATCAGTGGGGCTGGTGGATTTACACTATAATTGCTTTTTAAACCAGCATGGAACTGATGGGTGCCGGGTGGGTGCCGTGGGTTGAAGCTTCTCCTCGGACAAAGATGTTTAGAGACGTGACGAGTGTTGGTCATCTGAAGTGCTTGGATAATATTTTTGGAGAAGCCTCTGCTGTTGGCCAGGTTATGCACAACAGCGAGCTGCTGCGGCACCGCCGTCGCCTCCCGCGCGCCGGGCTTCGGTTCCGTCGGGTTGACTTCAGCAGTATCAATATTTTCCAATGTTATTTTCAATGTTTTCAGTGCGTGTACATCCTGACAGGCTCCCGAGAGGACAGCTGGGCAGCGGGGATAAGCCGCTACGTGAAATGGCAAATAGCTGGCGGTGCTCCGCAGCAGAGGTGGGCACCTTCCCGGGGTTCCCGTGCTGGGAGATGGCACCCACATACCGGTGGGTGTCCTCTCTGCCTCAATCCCAGTGGGATACGGGAGGATGGCTCCTGCCCTCGGCTCTGCGGGATGGTGATGTCGAGCCACAGAGGATGTCCGATGCAGGAAGGAAATATTAGGGCCTTTCCAAATTGTGATTTTTACCATAAAAATCCTGGGGTGCTTTTCAGCAGCTGGTTTCTCCCCACCTCCAGAAAAGGCGATGCCTGGTGTGGCCAGCAGCATGTGTGCCCCTCTCGCAGCCGTGCGGGGCTTAGTGACCTCTTTCTGAACCAACCCAGGCTGCATTTCCCCCCAGTGCAGCCCAGTCCCAGCTCTGTGCCACCACCCGTGACCCAGGGGCACTGGGAGACCCAGAAGCGCTGGGATCTGGTCCGTTGTTCCCAGCACTGGGGTGACCATGGGTTCAAACTGCTCCCTGGGGAACAGAGCTGGGGTCCCCTGGGCCAGACTGGCTAGAGCCTGGATGGTGCCCAGGGTTGGAGCAGGAGATGCCGTGTGGTTACAGGGGGATTTTCACATATTTGAAGGAAAAAAGCTCTGCGAGGGGCAGAGGTAATGAGGGCTGTGCTCCCGTGGCTCCTGCTTCACGCCGAGTCCCTGCTGCCTAATAAGACAGAGGCTGTGATTGAAGCTTTGTCAGCGCCTGGACTTTCGCAATGGCTCTATTTAATTTGAATTTTTCAGCATCTAAAGAGAGGGAGCTCCTGCTGGTGCCGTTCCCGAGGAGGGAACCCTAACAGCAAAGCATCCCCCCCCCTTCATCTGCCTGTTTCCTTGAAAGGGAGAATAGCTTTGAAGCAGCTGCCCTGCCTTCCCTGCCTCCAATCTGCCTGATGGTGCCTGCTGCATCCCAAAGCCATTCAGCGATGCCCAGGGGACCCAGCTGAAAATGTGCTTTGTGGCTGGGACACAGGGAGGGGGATGCGGGGCTGGGCGGGAGACACTTGCCTGGGCTGGGGCAGGTCCGTGCACCAGCGATCCCAGTCTGCACGGCTGCCAGGAGAGGTGCCGGATAAATAACCCCAATTAGAGAGTATCTTTCTGCCTTTCACAGAGGCACTGCCAGACTGAAATGACTTTTGGTTTCAAGCTGAGCCCGTGTAATGGGTTTGGGTTAGCTGCTTAGACATTCTGTCCATCACATAACGTCCCTCTCAGTGGGCTGTTGTAAATGAGGGCTTTATTTCATCCTGATGTGGGGGGCAAACAGTATTCAGCCCGACTGGGTGGGTTATTGTGGGGCTTGTGGTTGTTTTTTTCCTTGGCTTGCTGCTCAGCACAGAAATAGGCTCTCCCTGGCTCGAGCAGGATCCCGGGAAGCAGTGCTGTCCTCCCCTTTGGAGGCTGCACAGGGAGTTACTTCATCTGGATTTGGATGCAGAAGAGCTGCAGCATATGAGCTGAGATCTTGGATTGGGCTTTTTCTCCCTTATCTTCTAGTAGGCTGTGGCAGCAGGAAGGTTGGTGGGACTGGAACAGCCCCAGCACCCGGAGCAGGAGCTAAGCCTGGCAGCTGCCTGCAAGGGAGGTGTGAGGAGAACGCGCTCCCCGAGCATCCCTGTCCCCAGAGCCTGGGCTGGGGCGGTGGGGACCGGTGGCAGCAGGGCAGGACGCTGCTGGCTGCGAAGGGACGGAGCTGGCAGCGGGGTGTGACGCGTCCCGGGAGCTCTGCCAAAAAAGTTCTTTTTGTTTTTAAAGACTTGGTGGTTTCTCCTTTGTATTTGTTGTAAGCTTAGACTAAGTCTCTCTATTTTTTTTTTTTTTAATGATGTTATCTGCAAGTCTTAAAGCTCAAGCATATTCATTGCCATCTGTGTGTCTCTCTGTAATAGCAGAGTCCTCGCCCCGGGCCCCGGCTTTGCCCTCCTGGGTGCGAGCCGAGCGGGTGATGCCCTCCGTACCGCTCAGCGGTAACCCTGGCCTCAAGGGCGTCTGGAGAGGGGAAGCAAAGCCGAGACTGATTCTCTTCAAAGCCCCGAGATATATCTGTGGCAGCAGATGGTGCGAACTGCCTTAAAGTCAGTTTGAAATAGCACCGAATTCCTAATTACGTATAATTAAAATGATGCTTATTTATTTATTTATTCTACTGCCAGTGGGCGGCTCTCCTCTTTGTACGAGGGGCTCTGGCCGTGGGCTGCGGCGCGGTGCTTTCCCCGCGAGTGGGCGGCGGGAGGTTACGGCATGCTAGATTGAAGAATAATCGGTAAAATATTTGATATAGGCTCTTTCCACCCGGGAGTCTCTCTCCAGTGTGCAAATGGGGACTGTCCCCTGGTATCCCATCCCAGGAAGATGCAATTTGTGGAGTAAAATTTTTTTTCTTTTGTTTTTTTTTTTTTTTTCCTTCAAGTTGCGCATCCTTTTCCAGGCAGACCTCGGCAGCTTTCCCAGAGCACGGTGAGGTGGCTGACGCACTTGACTTAGCATTTTATTAGCTTCAGAGGAGACCTCAGCCTGCTCCGGGCTGCAGCCATTCCGGGCTTGGGGGTATCGGCCGTGCCCAGGAAGGTGCGTCGCTGCCGGCTGCGAGAGCCCTCTGAACCATCTCTCATGTTATGTGCTGTGTCAGTTTTTTTGCTGCTTGGGTTCTGGGGTTGCACTTTGTGGAGAGCAGGGCTGGCCCCTGCACTGCATCCCTGTGTGTCGTACACGTTGGGGTCCCACTGTGTAGGGATGAGAAATGCCTTCAGCTGGAAACAGGAGTTTTCTGGGAGGCTTAGTGCTGCGGGCTTCTCCATGAAAAGGCAGATAAAGGCTGTTTAAAATAATCCTTTATCGACATACTAGAGCAAAATTTAAGAAATTAAATTTTTTTTTTTTTTTTTCATGTATTTGAGTGTGCTTCCCAGCTGAATTCCTGCGCCACAGTGGAGGAAGGAGAGCTTAGTGCCGTTCTGCCGGCTGAGTCATCCCTGTCTTCCCACCCTGGGCTGAGAGAGATCGATTTGCTTTGGATTCAAAGGATAAAAAAAAGAACCCAGCTCCCTCCCGTCATAAACACCGGTGGTGGTTCAGATCCCTTTTTTCGAAATTGATTTTTGAGAGGTGTTTACTGCCTTCCCACAGCTCCAGGTCTCTGCTGAGCCAAAAGCAGCCCCCGGGAAATGGGGTCCTGTGGATCTTCTAAATGTTGAGGACCAGGGACCTGCCAGAGCATCCCCTCTGCCCTGTCCTCACTGACTGCAGTGAGCTCAAGCCTCGTCGATGGTGAGGATGATGATGGGCACGGCTTTGTGCTCTGCATGGCCAGTACTGTGTGGTAACCCTCTGCGGGGACAGATGCGGTCAAACCCTTGGAAAATTGGCATGTTCTTGCTTGCAGGGCTTGGAGCGAGTGCAGGGGAATCCCGGTGCGAGTTCGGCTGTCCTGACCTCCTTGAGCTGTCCTGGATGGCTGGGCTGGAGCTACACAGCCTGTTTCTACTTAAGCTCTGCTAGAGGCAGGAGTTTTCATTTTGAGATGTTCATCCCAGATCCATAAATCAGAATTTATTGAAGGAAAAAAGCCCAGACCCTAAGCAGAGAGTCTTATCTTGCAGCTGAGGCTGTTGACGAGTCCTCCGTTTCACAACATAATGCTGCGGGTTGAGCCCCAGTATTGCTTTTCTGGTTTTACCCTAAGGATACCTGAAATAGGAAAATTAAAAATTTGATAATAGGCTAGATAGTGCTGTCACACAGAAGAAAGAGACTGGGATCCTTTCATTAACGTGGGAAGGCGTCTCCTGCTCCTCTAGCAGGGCTCAGTTCAAATCCATTTTCTTCCCCTTGGGCATTGCGCTCCTGCAACGGGCGGGTTCCTCTGAAGTGGGAGAAGTGAGATCTCCTGTGCTTCTTCCTGGGTGCAGGGTCCTGCGGGGGGGGGACGGCGTGTGGGTCCCACCGCCTGAGCCCC
The DNA here is from genome assembly GCA_035590195.1 of Aviceda cuculoides. Lineage (NCBI taxonomy): Eukaryota > Metazoa > Chordata > Aves > Accipitriformes > Accipitridae > Aviceda > Aviceda cuculoides. Next base: position 37,424,939 of record JAVJGG010000002.1, on the reverse strand, counting down.
ACGCCAGCCGTGGCAGTGCTGCTCCTCTCCGAGCTGCCGGCCAGGTCTCCTTCCATCCCGCAATCTCTTTGAAATCCGCTTTGTTTGCAAAAAATACCGTTGCTCTGCTGGAGTTTGTTTCCGTGGATAGAGGGGATGGTTTGTGCCTGTGCGATACGGTCAGGATATCGCGCTCCGAAACTCGGCCGTCTCCGCGGCGCGGGCAAGCAGGGGATGATGGATTGCGCTCCTGAAAGCAGCCTGATGGTTTGGTTTCGCCAGGAGAGTGGGCAAAAATCCAATCTGCTTGTCCCTTCGGGGGGAGCCGGGATCGATTTTGTAAGTCTGAGGGCTGAGCTGCTGAGAACAAAGGAGCACTTTATTTATTTTCCTCAGAAATCGATTATTTATTCATTTTATTTTTCAGACTGTGAGAATAGCCCCTTTTCCCAAGCGTGCGTTCGGTCTGCCCAGCCACGGGATCATCGCTTTTCCCTCGTGCCGGCCTGCAGCTGGCGGGGGACGAGGAAGGGAACCCCAGATGCATCCCTCCAGATGTGGTTTTATTCCAGAGCACGCGTGAAGCTGCCGAACAGCAAATTCAACCTGCAACTTGGGAAACTCTCTCTAGGAACCGGCTCGCAAGGAGCTGGCGTGCGCGGGGTAGACGTCACCGACTGCGGTTTGCCGGCGTGAAGGGCGGTATCTGCTGCCACCCGTTAGATTTGGGGACAGCCCGAGGTTGGTCCGTGGCTCTGCAGCTCGAGGGGATGGGGCTGAGGGGAGGCCGGATCCTGCCCGCTTTTCCAGAAGCGTAAATCCCCTTGCAGAGCAGCCGGCAGAGCCGCGGAGGACGGTGCCCGCAGCGCCGGAGCCCACCAAAGCCGCTCGGCAGGGGCTGGCGGTGGAATTCCCCGAAACGCGTGCACGGCCGAGGAGGGGTCCGTGGGTACCGGACCCCTTGGCGTGGAGCGGGTGAGGGGAAGGGTGAAGGTCCCCCCGGGACCCCCTTCGCTCCTGGGGGGGGGTGTGTCTCGCTCAGACCGTTACAGAGGCTGCAACTGGTCTCTGCGCCCCTGGATTTAAAAAGTTGTTGTTTTATGATTTCTCCTAGCTGTCCCCTGCCCCAGGAAGCCTCGGCTGCAAAAGAAAGGCAATAATTTGGGAAAGACGCTGCTTGGGGAAGCGTTTGGTTTGGAGCAGGGCGGTTCCTGCCTCTAACTCGGTACTGACAGTGTCGCTCAGCTGTCACTGCGCGCACCGCTCCGTTGTGCTGCTTCCACCTCTGCTTAAACCTCTGGGCTCTAATGCATTTATTCATTGATTCTTATTTTCAAACAAATTTAATTAATTCGCAAAGAGAATTTCTCTAGCTGAAGCCACCGTGTCCTTTCTGAATAAAAGAGGAGTAGGTGACTTTGAATAATGGGTACGCAAGGGTATGCAAAGAATAAGGGAAATAATGGAGAGCAAGAATAGAGACAAGCAAGATGAGCTGCTCAAGTTTGGCGTCTGGGAAGTGCTATAAAGAGATGTCGTGGTAAAAAGCAAGCTGCCATAACTGCCGTTCCGTTCTGCTCTCTGGGATGCCGACGGCTACGCCGTGGCCGCGTTTGTACTGATAGCTGCTCCTGGAGACTGCGCCAGCCTTAGTTTCTGCTCCGTGGATTTCCATACCTTCGTTCAGCTCCAACTAAAAATAATAATTAAAAACAAATAGGCAGGAGAGAAGCGTACAGGGAAGATGGGCTGGGGTGTAACACGGCAATAAGAAGTGGATTGAAATGCGGGTGCGTGCAGAGGGGCGAGGCTGCCGAAGCGTCTTTGGGCAGGAGGCAGAGCCGACCTGTTTGCAGCTGCGGCCCCCACCCGCTGGGACGGTGGTGGGACCCCGCGGTGCCGGCGGCTCCGAGCCCGTGGTGTGTGCCACCGCGCCGGGCTGCCTGGGGGCTGCTTGGAGGAGGGTCAGCGTGAGCCCCGTCGCTGCCCAATTGTCGTCTCAGCCCCGTGCAGGAGGACTGCCCGGTCCTTTAATAGCTCCTGATAAAAATCTCTGTTTTCTTTTTAAGCAGTTAATGAGATTATATTTGGGTTTTTTTTCTTTATTCCTTCAGAGCTCAGCTGCATCTGATCTTGCTCGGATCAGAAGCTGTTCCCTGCCAAGGATCAGAGGTCTGAACACAGCTCAGCCCTCTGAAATTATTAAACTAACTCAAATGTGTAAAATTTCAGCATAAAATGATCCAGCAATGCACTTTATCTCCTGCGAACTCCTTAAAGAGCTCTTGGAAGTTAGCGTGAATTAGTTTGCTTAAAAGGACCTGGTGCATGTAATTACATTTAACATTGCGCTGTTACTCTCGCCCAAGCAATTAATCTTTCAAACACCGCAGACAGCAAGCAGTGAGGTTTTTGGCATCCCTTCTGTCTTCTGACATTCGGCAGCCTGTGGCGCCCGAGGGGCGAGCAGCACCTCGGCCTCGCTGTCACCGCCGGTTGCCACCACGTGCTCGGCTGGTGCCACGTCGCCTCTGTCGCTCGGGTTTTGGTCCTTCACCGGGAAGCAGCCTCGGTGGCACCGCAAGGTCCCGTGCCTTACCGGGGGGATTTCCCAACGATTTCTGGGGCAGCAGTGTGCAGTGATGGGGTTCGGGTGGTTCCCAGTGCTGGGATCTCCCTCTCCGTGGAGACCCCGCCGCAAAGCCTGCGCCCCGGCCCTCGTCCTCCGCGTCCTCGTGGAAGAGGCTGCCATGGCACTGACGTTGCTCTGGAGTTGGGGTTTGGTGTCTGTGAGAGTGAAACCCTGCGGCTCGGGAGGAGTAAGGTGCTGGTTTAATGCATCCAGTTGAGATTTCCAGAGGGTTGGTTTGTCTGGACAACCTGTGCTGTTCCTTCCCTGTATTGCATTTCTCCAGCGCCTTTCCCACTGAACGAAGAGCGGCATTACGATTCATTTTCCTGTATAAAAGTGCACCCAAACGCACGCTGGCAGCTCTCTGGGATGACGGGAGCTTTCCCGGCTGCAGGAATTAACGGCAGCTTGAAGGATCACCGGTAGCAGGAGGTAAAGTGGGGCAGCCAGAAGGATCTGTGCATCGCCTGTCTGCCTGAACGTGGTTTCTCGGGCCGCGGTGGATAAATGATGGCACGCAGAGGGCTGGAGCAGTAATTTCGCGCGAGACTCGATGACGGATCGCTGGAGCGGTGAGGGAGAGAAGTTCATGCGTTAGGATCAAGGTTTGGGGGGAGGCTGGGAAGGGAGACAAGCGGAGCAGCAGGAGCAAGGATGCTCCGGAGCAATTGCTGAGAAGGAGGTGCCCCGGGTCCCGAGGGAGCGGTGGGGGAGCACTGAAAGCGTGCTGGGGCTCTTTCCAGGCCGAGTGGTTACCGGTGGGGTGTTCGAGCTGGGGTTTGGGGATCAGGCTCCCCTTTGCTCGGGAGCTGATGCTCTCCTTGGAAATGGGGTTGAGGAGGGACCTGGTGGGGCTGGTGCCGGCTCGGGGCAGGCTGGCGTGCTCCAGCATCCTCCTGACTCCAAACTTCAGACGGATCCCGGCAATAATCGTGTGTCTGAGAGCAAGCGGTAGTCAGTCATGCTGAATTAAACAACCTTTTATGAAAGCTCCTGTGCACGCTTGGATAAATGAAGGCGCCTAATAGACAGTGAGTCATGACACTCTATTTATCTTCCTCGCTGAAAGCCTGAGCAGATGCAGGGACCTCTTTTATCTGCCAGAAACATTGGAAAATGAATTTGTTACGTACAGGGGGCTGGAGGGGTGAGATCATGCCAGCAGGCTGGGGCTGTAGTCGCTGCAATGTGCAAATGGGTGTCCCGGGTGTCCTGCTCCCATCCCTGCCACGGCACCCAGCACAGTGGTGGGGTTGATGGCACTGGGCTCTGCTTGGGCACCCGGAGCCTGGGCAGCCCGCAATCTCTGCTTGAGCAGACTAAGCTTTTGCTAGCAGTAAATAAATGCTGTTTTTTAAATAGCATCCTTATTTTGACTATAATTGGGCAACTCCAAGGAGCTCCTTTTTCAGCAGCTTTGTTCTCTGTGTGCAGACTTTCCAGGAGCTGGATTTTCCCTGCTTTGGGGACTCGTTCCTTAAAAGAAACCCTTTTCCCTTGGCAGTTTTATTTCCAGCTCCAACGTGATCCGTGCCGTCAGACCTGATCAGAGCAGAGCTGAGCGACCCGGGACTCCTGCCTGCTCCCCTCCGCCTGGCTCGGAGCCTGCGGCGCTCGCTGCCTGTCCCCGTACCTGCCTGCGAAGGGGATAGCAGTTATCCCATAAGAGGTGCTGTGCTTAATTACTTACAGTAATTAAAACCTCTTATAGAGGTGTCAGATAAAAGCAGCGTGCCTGCGTGGCAGCAGGGAGCAGATGCTCGCTAACACCCATCTGCTCTTTAGCATTGAGGCCCTTCTGCGCTCCCTGAAATTCCTGCTGCAGCGGCAAAAGGAGGACGAGCAAAATAAGGATATGGAGAAATTTAGGAGGACGAGCTCCCATCGCTCGCTGCCAGCGTGTGCGAGGAATAGCTGTGATTACTTGCATTCACTATGGGATGGGGACTCGTGCTGAGAGCAGTCGGACCGGTGGCTTCAGCCTCAGGTGCTGCTAGTAACCCTTGAAAAAAGCCTTTGGGAAAGTTAAAAGAAGATGAAGAAGGATAACAGCGGTGTCCTCGGAAGGCAGAGCGCGCTGTTGCTGTAACGCGGAGCGAAGCGTGGGCGCTGCTGGGAGCGTGCGTGTGTCTGGCTCCGCTTCCCGAGGGCCGTGGCTCTTGATTTTGATGCAGTTTCTCTTCTGGGGCTTCCTCACGGTCAAAAAATGAGGGAAAACAAGAGGCTGGGGAGAAGGGGATGGTGCCCGCTGGTCCGTGGGTGTGGGGAGCGTGCTGGGTAATGGTGCTGCCTGCCCTCCGGCGGGCCACCGCTGCCTTCGGAAGCCTTTAGAGGAAAGAGGGATGCTCCCTACCAGGGTGGTCGTCCTCTGCCCTGGCTGCTCAGGATCTCCACGGACCCGTGGAGATGTTTCCACTGCCCGGCCGTGGCCGTCGGCACCGCGGACGAGCAGCGGTGCCGTTGCGTTGCAGCAAGAGGTGGAGTCCAGGGTGGATTTGGGGGAATGGAAGCGCCGATGGGACCCGCCTGCCGCAGGGACGAAGCCCAACCGCCACGAAGCGTTTGTTCCATCTGCTTAAAGTTAACGGAGCGTCGAGGGTTTGTGCGACCGAGCGGAGCGGGGAAAGGGCTTGGGCTGGCGGAGTGAGGGATGTTAATAGCGTTGCGCTTGCGCTACAGGCGAGCGTTTCTGTAAGGGGCTTGGATTGACTACGGAGCCGTTGGGAATCTTAGAAATTTTCCAGGTCATTTTGATTTATCTCGGCCATTAGGGGGACAGAATTTAACGTGCAATTATTTTCTGTACCTTGGGAAGAGGATGTCAGCTACTCGTGTTATCGTTTTCTTTCGCAAATTGTTCTTTCTTCCCTACCCCACCCCCAGACAAAGGGTCAGGCCAAGCTTGCTCTGCTCTCCCGGTTTTAACAGAGCCCCTATAATGCATAATACAGATTTCCAGCTGCAAACAAGCAGGTGCTGGCAATAATGAGAGTGGCGTGGGGCTTGGAGGAGCCGAGAGGAATTTGGCAGCAGGTTTGCTGGGCTGGGCCGGCCGCTGGCTGCTGCCCTCCAGCTCCCTCCTGGTGCTTCGGTGTTACCTGGGCTTAGGGGCTGCTGCCCCACGGGTGCAATTATAGTGGATATCGTAGAAACAGATGAGAGAGCCGGAGACATTGCTGGGCGGAGGCTTTCAAAATAAGAGTATTTGATGCTTTTCTTCCTTTGCCTTGTTCCCATGCGCATCAACACCAAACAATTTTTACAAATAGCCGGTGAGCGGCAGTTAATCATAAATTTTAATAAGTCTATTGTGTATCTGTGCTTGGCACTGTCTCTCCTTCCTTTCTCCCGCACTTTAGAGATGGGAGCTGACAAATCTTTATAAAGGAGGGTGCTAATTTATCCCGTGCAAGCTTAAGCTGAAGGAAGAAACCCCGGAACGCCAGGCGTGGGCCTCGCGTTGCTGTGCGAGCCCGGAGATCCCTCCCTCGGCGCCTGGCAGGTCCAGGTCCCTTCTCGGGGCGGCAGAGTCTTGTTGCAAGAATTCCATGGGGGAAAAGGTGGGGGAAAAGGTGGAGGAGGATTTTGGAGCTGTGAATGATTTTCCTTCCAGCATCTTCTGCCAAGTGAGGCAGGCTCCAGATTCCCATGAACGTGTTTGCTCCAGCGTGGAGAAAGAAGGAGATGCGGGGATGCTGCCTGCCTCTGCCGGGGGGTACCGGCTCCCTCCAGCCCCCCCGGCCTGTCTCTTGCCCCTTGGCGTGCCGGAGCTCCCCGGTGCCGTGGGGCCAGGCTGGAGGGGGAGGTTTGCAGCCGAATCGAGACTAAAATGGCTCTCGGGCTCCCTAAGAGGGGTTGCACAGCGACTTTGCTGAGGGGGGAATTAAGGAGCCCCATCCCTGGCCCAGCAGAGCACGTTTAACTTCAAGCCTTTGGGAGCTGTAGGAGGAGAGAGACAGGGCTAAAGCCAGGCCTAATTAGAGAGGAGGAGGAGGAGGGCTCTAAAGCAGATGTGAAAAGCTAGAGAACTCCATAGACTTTGGTTTGAATTTGGGAGCTAAAGTGCTGCAGTAAAGAGGGGGTTTTTTTGAGCACAGAGAGTAAATAGCGTATTCGTCTGTTTGTGTACGGCTTGCAAGTACAATAAAGCTGAGCTCATGGCTAATGCAAACAGTTTTCATTAAGAAATAATCAAAAATAAAAAGCCATTTCACGTGCTGATAAGAAGCCAGTTGGTTTTTATATTTCACCAGCAGTTTAAGCCATACTCAAAGCCATTTATCTTTTTCCAGTGCTGGCTGCAGAGGATATGAAAAATGCAGCAGGCTGCACATATGTAATTAAACTTTTGGCAGAATCTTTGCCCTGCAGCTTTACTAAGAAATTCAATAATGATAAATTGAGTAGAATACATAGAGGACTTTTTGTGAACAAGATTTAAAATAATGTATGTGGCGCAGATAATTATTTGCCACACAATTGTCTTGGCAACGTTCTTGTGAGCACCCTTGTTTGATTGTGTCAGCTATTCTTTAAAAACCACCCCTTGTTCTGCTCTTATCACTACCCCAATTTGCTATTGAGGCTTTCTTGATTTCCAGCCAAGTCCGTGTTTAGCCGTAATTATTGTTTTGTTCCCCTTGGCCTGTGCAAATGCAGCGTTTCAAGCTGGGAGCACTCTGGGTCCTGCATTTTGCGTGACAGCCACACAAGTCGCCTCCCAGGCCGTGTCCAACGCTGTGAGCTGGTATCATCAGTCCACTATAATTATCCTTTTTTTTTTTTTTTTATCTTTTCCAACACCAATTGGAAGTAAAACACATCACTTGACCCGTGTGCGGTTTGTAGTCTCACTGTTACGTGTGACGCTACTGGGAAAATTATGCTGGGATTGTCTCCCTGGTTTTGCTGTTGCTGCCTTTATCCTCTGCTAACGCACCGATAATTTGTATGAGAGGCAATTTTGTGTTCAAATTGTCCATCCAAACCACCCTCAGCACTTCCCTTATAAAAGCTGCATCTATTTTGTTTATTTCCCACAGATTTCCCCCGTTTGCCGCTGGTGGGAGCAGAGCTCCTCTCCCTGTGGGCACCGTGGCATCCCCGCTGTCCTTGGAGGCGCTTCAGATATGCTTGTAAAAAGTCTAATTTTCACCAAAAGTTTTTTTCCATAGTGCCAAGCAGACTACTTGTAAGTAAACGAAAATAATAATTAAAAAAAAAGGTATCTAATAGAAGTGATACCTGTGTGCTGGGACTCAATGGACACCTTAGCGGGTGGCAGGCTCCCGTTAAGCAACGGAGCTGGTCTGGGCATTGGCTTTCATTTGCGAGCGCTCTAAAATAGGTCTTTTCTGGTAATTTGGTAGTGGGGAGAGAGCGCTGCCGAAACGCCGTGGTGACTCTGGACAGAATGGGGATAGCTGGAACTTCCCCAGTTGCGCGACACGAGGAGATGCCCGTCGGCCGTTGCATCCCTTGTTCCCTTCCTCTGCGGAGCCGGGGAAGCCGAGTACCGAGCGGGATGTTCGTGTCTGATGCTCTCGGGCATCTGGTTTCCGCAGGGACGCGCGGCCCCGTGGCGCAGCTGGATCCCGCTGCGGCGTTCACGGCTCCTCTCCGGGGCTCTCCCCCGCGCTCGCGGCCGGGCGCTCGGCAAAGCACGCTTGTTTTTTTCTCAATGAAAATTCACCCACGGATAGGAGTCGGGGGAGCTGAGATCAAAGCCTGGAAAAGGGAGCTGGAAAGGCTTGGCTTTGATGTTTAAACACCAGCAAAAGCTTCGCTCTGCCTTGCGGCAGGAGTCCTGGGGGACGGCGCGGTTTTACGGTGAACCCATCGAATCCAGGGACGAGGGAGATAAGGAGAAAGTACGACTGGAATAAGGCAACGAAAAGCCCGATAAACCAACAGCTCAAAGCGCTGGCAGTTCCCGTGTGTGAGTGCATCGCCGTCGCCGGGATGGCTTTGGACAGATGGGTCAAGCTGGAGCAGGAGGCGGCTCTTCCCTTCCCGGGAGCTCTGCGTGTGTCCCGAGGGGACGGCGAGCGATCCCGGGCATCGTGCCACCGCAGGCAGTCCTCTCCCTGCTGCCGGTCTGGGGAGAGCTGCGCTTCCCCCGGTAACGGTGCGTGAGAAATAGCCGAAAGGGAGACGGGAGCGCAATAGCGGGGGGACAAATTAACGTCTTTGCGAGCAGAGCAGATGCCGAGGCAGAGTTTTGTTCAGAGCCGGGAAGTTGGCTTTTTGGAAACGCTGATGACATTTGGTTTATCAGCTCTGTTAAGTGCCAAGCGAAAAGCGGTTGGGAGGTTTTGATTTTTTTTTTTTTTTTTTTGTCTCATTCTGCCTAAACTGTGGGGACGGGAACCGAGACATCTGGGGTTTCCACCCGGGATTTGCTGTGTGGCTCTGGGTGAGGTAGTCCTGCCTGGGAGCACATGGCCATCATCCGTTCTGTCACGATCAGATTGTCCCTGATAAAGTAAATCCCTGGTTTTATTCATTTTGTTTAGTTTATCCCAGAGAAGATGAGGGTGATGCGGTCAAGGACTTGGCCGGAGCAGCGACGTGGGGTGATGGATGGGTCCTTGACTTGGCATTTTGTTACGTGCTCTGCAGCGGCTGGAGGGAGAGGCTGGATAAACCCAGGGGAGGAGGAGGAGGAGGCAGGCTCCAGCCTGAGCCTTGTCCTGGGATAGAGCTGGGGCAGGTGAGGAAGAGGTAAGGGAAGAAGAAGATCTAAGATTGCAGAAGAAGATGTGTTGGGCACAGGCTTGTACTTTCTTGGATGGCACATACTTCTCTTGAGTCGACAGCTGGGTTTGTTTTTAAGCACAGTCTTAAAGTCAGAAACGCTAAGAGTGGACTGGACCAGGTCACGTAACGAGATGAGCGAAAAGAAAAAAGAAAAAAAAAAATAGAAGAAAACTGCCAGCAGTGGAGTTGCCTGCCTGGTGTCAGTAACGCTGTTCTTAGCTGGTGCTGAGAGATGAGAGCGCAGCTGAGGTGCTGCTGCACTGTCAGCAGGCAGCTTTTTTTGCCCTGATTTAAGAAAAAAACGAGTCACTGGTATTACGTTCTGCATTTTCCCCGCATTCCCCCAGCAGATACCCGAAGTCTGCAAAATGCAAAGCTTCCCCAGCAGCCACCGAAACCTCTGCTTTCAGCATTCAACCTGCATTTGTACCTCGCGAAAACTGCCTCAAGAGCCTATGTCGCCCTGGCTGTCGCGACGTTGCGGTCGCTCGTGCTTTTATTGAACGCTTGTTGCTTTCCGTAAAGGGAGAAACGCTGGTGTTTTGTCACTTGAATGGAAGTGCTCTTCTCTAAATGTCACGTAAACCATTTTTCCTTCTCCCTGGAAAGCCCTCGATGCCGGAGGGGGTTTTCTGCTCCTCTCTGCATCCTCGCATCACCCTGGTTTTCCGTGCCGGCAGCGTGCTGGGTGTAGGTCCGCGGGTCAGCGTCGGTGGCCGGGGCAAGGTCGGCTGAGGACAGCGCTGTTTGTGGGGCCAGGGGGATGTGTGCCAAGCAATTAAAGTAATCCGGCCCGGCGGAAGAAGAGAATTTCATCCGTAAGTGACTTCAGCCTTGGCTGCCCCGTCGCCAGGGGTCTGCTGCGCCAGCGTTCCTGCGGTGAATTGGACAAGCCGCTCTGCTGGATCTGGTTGTCCTTGCTATTGCTTAAAAAAAAAAAAAAATATTTATCTCTGTCCCCGCGGGCTGGAATGAAGCTCTGCCATCAAATGTTACTGCGCATTGTTGACTGGGCTAGGATTTGGGGACAGAAAGTGTCTGGCTCCGTACGGCTAACGACAACGACAATATTTATCTGCGCGGCGTCTTGCTCTGTTTGCAGAGCAGCAGCGGCGGTGGCCCTTTGGGGGAAAGCGTGCGAGTCGCGGGCAGCGTGGTTTGCAGCCCTGGTGATGCCGTCTGGGAATGCTCCTGTACCACGGGAGAGGGCAGGAGGGAATCTGCTGGATCGCTGCCCGGTCTCACTGCTGTTAAGTGGGGTTTTAGTCTTCGACCTGTTTTTTTGGGGGACCAAAATATATTAAATTCTGGGTTTTATTTTCTGTGGTGTTGAGGACCATTTTGGGATGCCTTTACGTGTCCATTTTTGTGTTACAGATGGCAAGATGCAGAGTGTTGTTGACACCCCTGCTTTCCCAAGGTGACCTCCCGTGTCGATTCGCACGAGCCCTCTTGCGCTGAGGTTCTTAATTGGCGCTGAAAACGCACGCTGTGCAGCGTGCGACATGGCGGTCGGGCATCATCCTGCCTCCAAATGGCAGGGGACGCAATTGGCATTCCGTCAAAATCGTTTCAGATGGCTCCTTACACTGCGTCTGTGAAAAAATCTTGGGAGTGGGTGGGTCAAGGGACAGGAGAGAGAATTATATAAATCCAGGGGGAGAGAATTCTATTGTCTAAATGTCAGATCTTGAATACGAAGCCATAGGTGTTGCTATGTGAAGTTGATGAATTTGTGCTCCTGGTTTCTTGGTTTCCCTTCACCTTTCCATGCGGAAGGTGAACAGTGAAGGTCTCGGTGGGCTTTGACACGGTGCTGCCTGGTGCTGATTCCACCCTTCGCAGCCCTAACTGGGGCTTGGGTTTTAGTGGCACGCTTTTAAGTAACTGGTTGAAATAGAGCCAATAGTAACGGTCCTGCTGGGAGCGGAGGTCTGGGAGAGCCCGGGGTTATCTGGCAATGTCTTAGCAAATAGCGGTGGCAAATCTTTTGGTAGCGGAACAAATAGTTGCTAAATACAGCTCAGCATGCTGGTTTTGTGACCGGGGTGAAATCAAAATGCGGGGGTTTCCTTCATCAGCGAAGGGAATGGAACTGCAGACCTGCCAGGTTTGGGGTTGGTGGGGGGTGACGGTCTCACCGCGGGTCCCTGCGGCTGCTGCCCGGCAGCTCTGTCCTCATCATCCTCGTCAGCCCCCAGCTCCAGAGCTCGTCCCCGCCAGAGCGGGATTTTGGGTCTGCAGGTGGGCGTGAGCCCCGGAGTGATGCTGGGGACCCGTGCGGGGCCGGCAGCGGCTCCCAGGAGGAGGAGGAGGAGGGTGAACTTCTGTCTCGGGTCTCCCTGGCCCATTGGTTCTGTGGTCTGCGTGGGGGGAAAC
>JAVJGG010000002.1:37374294-37408599 GCA_035590195.1 Aviceda cuculoides | reverse complement strand
CGCGGGGCTGATGGGAGCCCCGGCGTTCTCGTCCACGAGCACCGCTGGGCGGATGGGAGACCCGGCTTTCTCTTCCACGAGCACCGCTGGGCTGATGGGAGACACGGCTTTCTCTTCCACGAGCACCGCTGGGCTGACGGCTGGGGTCCCGCTGGCTGCGGGGGGGGTAGCGGTGCCCCTTCCATCCGTCACCCCGAGGAGCGCCTGCACCAGCGCACCCTCCTCTGCTGCTGCTTCCTTCTGGGGGAGGCGGTGGGGCTGCTGCCGGCTCTGGTTGCTCGCAGGCACGAGGTGATCCTTCCAGCCACCCTAATGTTGCCAAGGAAACCTGAATTTTCCTTTTTCTTTGCGATGGTTTGGGGCTGGAGCGGTGGGCAGAGCGGGGCGGCCCCATCTCCAGGAGCTGTGCGCAGAGCTGGGGTCGTCCGCTCTGCTCCAGCCCTTTCCTTCCTGCAAGAAAATATCTTGCTTTCCCATATCAGTCCTATCATTCCATGTTTGCTCCCCAGTTCGATTTCTGTGATGTTTCTGCCTCAAGTGTCACGGCTAAGCAGAGGTGTCGGGAAGGGAGCGAATGGGACATGGCACCGCGGCGTGCACAGAGCCTCTGAGTCATGGTGCGAGGCGGCATTGATGTTCCCTGCTCGCCCCCCAAATCTCACGTGGCTCCACCTGAGGTTTTCTCTCCAGTTCCCATTGCCAGAAACCCATTAACAAGCTGGAATTTATTTATTTTTTTTTTTTTTAATGAGAAGGAACAAAGCAAGGAGCAAGACAGACTGCGTGAGCTAAATACAGAACAAATTCAGCCTTGGTGGTGGAGGTGCTGTGGGGAGGAGGGAGGGATGGTGGGGTATCGCTACGGGCAGGAGGGAAAAGATTTTCAGCGGAGAAACTTTCAGATGGTGATGTCTATGGGAAGGATGAATGAGTCTCCCGGGAAGCTGCACTGGGTCGGGGGGAAGGTCCCCACACCCCCAGGTGACAGCGTACGAGTTCATCCCACCTTGGGAGTGCGCTTGGAGATGGGAGCAAGAGGCACCCAGCTGCACCACGGTTTGGCACCGGCATCGTGCTTTGGCATGCAGCGGTGTTTTTCGGGACCCTCCTTCTCTGCTTGCCCAGGAGGAAGAGATTTAGCCCCAAAACTCGTAGGTCAGGTTCTGGCCAACGCTTGGAGTAGGGGCGAGACGATGCCCAGGGGAGGGTAGAGCCTGGGGCTGATGCGGAGGAGAGGGTGCAGGATTTAGAGTGCTGGCACCCTGCTTGTGTCCCCCTGTCACCCCCGGGCTGGCTTCAGAGTCTCCGGGTGTCCTCACATCAAGGCACGACCGAGTCCTTTACTTACAGTGGTGCTTCCTCGCGTTGGTGATCGATTTAGGCCAGGCACCTCCTGCTCGTCCCCGTGGCAGCTCTGCATCACTTCTCCATCCCTAAGGAAGGTGCGGAGTCTGGCAGCAAGTACTGCTGCCACTTCGTTTTATCCTGAGGAAACGGGGGTAGCAGGGAAGTCTGCACCGAAGGACGGTAAATGTCAAATTGATTTGAAACACGCTTGTTTGCAGCTTTGCCTGGGAAGGAGAATGATTCAGCTGAGTGCCCTTGGGCCGGATAGCGTGAGACCTGCCTGCTGCCCTCTGCACGGTGGGATCTGGCTGGGGACAGCCCAGGAGTGAGAACTGCCCACTTAGATATGGGAGCTGCCTGGACACTTGCTTTTTTTATGGCTTCTTACAGCTGTAACCAGTTTTAATGCCCTTTTGTGCGTCTCCTGCTTTATGACTGTCTAGGGGAGAGGAGCAGACGGCTGGTTTCGGTTCCGATTGTTGGCTGATGGGTGGGGGGGATCCTGCCTGCCGTACCGTGCCGTGCCGGCACCTCGTGCTGCAAATGGGAGCTGAATCCCTGAGCTGCCATCACCCCGCAGCACCGGCTGGGATCCGACCGGCCACGGGTGGAGGAAGCTGATGGGGACCCCAGCGTTGTCATCCCTTGGCCCAGCCCCCTGTTGTGGTCATCTCCAGTGGTGAGCAGTGATTTAGTCCTACCCCCCCCCCCCTTGGCTGGCCTGCCTGCACCTCTGCCAAAACCAGCTCCTGGCATCGAGGGATGTGGGTGTGCGATGTGCTGCTTGGGTGTCAGCTGGTGGAGAAGTGTCCAAAACAAAAGGATATCTTCCCACCGGTGAGGAGGGAGCTTCACGGCGAGGTTTGTACCCGACCCTCAGCCACGGGCTGGTTTGGCATCTCCCAGGTGAGGAGCGGTGGGGTCTTGCTGACATCCAGGTCCGACGTGCTCCGCCGGTGGGTGCGAAGTGGGAAGCTGGAGGCTGCAGCTTTTTAAACCTTAAACCAAGGCAGTAAAGGCTCAGCCAGAGCTTGTCTGTCAGACCCGAACCAGAGCTGGTATTTCGTGTGGTGGAGCCGGTCCTCAGGTGTTGGTGAATTCGAGGGTGCAAACAGACTGCGTGTTGCCGAAGGGGAGGGTGTGGAGAGAGGGGTCTGTGGATGGCTGCGGCAGCACGGAGGTTGGGTACTGTGCCGTCAGGTTGGTGTTCCTTGGGACGGCGTGATTTCCCGGCTGGTTACATTGTCATTAGCAAAAATTGATTGAATTTGTTCTCCTGGGACAGGCGCTCCCATGCATTCAGCCTCCCAAGTGAAGGCTGGGGCAATGAATGTGATATTGCATCTCGGTTATAAAGAAAAGTGATTATTTATATGAATATTCTCAGAGATCCATTAAAGGATGATAACATTCATTTTGAATGATGGGGTTTTTTGTTGGTCTATTGAAATTGAGACTATTTTACAATTGTTGACTTTAATATGCGTTTGGTACCCACTGGGGTTTGGCAGAGCATGAGAGCGGGAGCCATTTAGCTGCGCCGATTAATCTGTGTCTCGTCTGTGTGATGCCTTTTTCTGAAATTACAGCAGACCTCCTTCCACTGTGACTTCTGCTGGCTGCATTGCTATTAATGGTTATTCCTGGGCACTCTTGGAGCACCTTTGATTTCCACTGAAAGGCACTATTTTTAGCAAGAAAAAGGAGGAAAAGATTTGTCTGCAGCTTGCATTTCAGACAAGAGGGTGACAAGGAAGACGCGGGTAGGGGAAGGTGTCCGCGCGCCCGGTGAGCACGTCCTACAGCAGCTCGATGGAGCTCGAGTGCTGCCGGGGGTCAAGGGGAGCAGAGGCGAGCGCTGGCCCTGGCACCGGCTCAGCCTGTGCTTGTGACTCAGAAGGATGGGAAGCTGCACGTTGGAACAGTTACGAATTTTTCACAGCGCTTTCCGCTCCGGGGAGACAAACCAGCCTGGGATGTGGCTTTCCAAGGCTGCTGCCCATCGCATCTCCAGTCTGATTTGCAGAGAGGGACCCTGCGGGCACGGATGCGTCGGGGATCGAGCGGTGGTTGTTTCCAGCAATGCTGTGACGTGATGGCCCTGCGAGCGGCCGGGGGGAGAGGAGAAAGGTCGGATCGGATGCAGCCCACGAAGACAGAGCTGGGCGTGCGACGTTACCCGGAGCGTTTCGCACGGCGGTGACTCGTGTGGGATCAGGAGGAGCGCGTCCGCACGCGCGCGCGCTCCCTCCCTCTGGGAAAGGTTGCTTTAACCTTTCATTAAACCTTCCGTTAATTGTCGCCTCATCGGCGCATATTTCGACATTTTCGTCTATTAAGCACCTCGACGGATTGAAACGGCTTGCTCCAAGTCGTTAAGCTGCTGCGCGAGGGGGTGGAAAGCGTGGCGAGGCGGCCGGGCGCGCTGCCGGCGTCGGGCGAAGGACGCAGGCAGCAGCCCCGGCTGTGGGCGATGCTCTCGGCAGCCGCGGGACGGCTCTGCCCCGCTCCTCTGCTGGAGCCAAGATGCCACCGGCAAAACCCAGGTCTCGTAAAGGCGGAGGCTAAAAAGAAATCCTCCCGTGGGCGCAACAGGGCTCTCTCCTGGGTGCCCGTGCGTGCCGCTGTTTCCCCGTCCGCTGCCCCTCTGCAGAGCAGGGCTGCGTCGCTGCCGGTGACGGGAAGGGTCCTGGCCCCGGGCTCTGGGCTGCTTTCGGCTCCCTGGCCACCGGCTCGGCTCCCTTCGGATTTCCCCTTGCTCCTCCCGGGCAGACGGAGGCTGAGGCTTTGGGTCGGGGGTGCCTTGGGAAATGGTGCGTGAATAACAGCCCGGTGTAAATGTAATTTCGTGTATTAGGTGGGCACGGTTGGGAAGTTTTCCTCTGCAGCCTGGGGGGGTGTTACAGCCCATCACGCTGGCACCATTAAAGCGGGGGAGAGCGCGGGCAGGGGGGCGAGAGTCGCGGGGTCTCTAATGCCCTGCTGACAGCAGCTCATATTTCAAAAACTAATTTGTAGGCAGACACCTGGAAAGCCAGTGGAGAACTGATAACGTACATTTATCTCTGCGGCATCGTTTTGAGTTGGTGATCGGTGTTTTGTAAGCGGTAACAGCCACAAAGGTGACAAAAGCCAATTAAATACAGTATTTTCACCAGCTGGAATGTAAGTCCGCTGGAATATGCATGTGGAAGCTCCTTTTCTTTCTTATCCCCATCAGATCTCGCAGGTCTGTTGCATTAACATCGGTGAGCAGTGGCCTGAGAAGTCATTCGCGTGCTCAAAATGAAACATTAAATATCTGTGATGGATTCAGGTTGTGTGGGGTCAGGGAGAGCCCGTTTCCAGCATGGGTCGGTCCCTGCTTTTAGAGTAGTTCAGGTTTGTTAATTTGGGATAGAGTTCTCTTCTTCCAGAAAAGCATTTCCATGGTGAAGGAGCTTTGGGATGTTGGGCAGTTACTTTAATTCTTTCAAATCAGGTACCTCTGGTGTAAGCAGTGGCTGTATGCTGCTCGATGGAGTGAAATGATGATTTGCTCCACGTTGTGCTTCGGTGAAGGGGGGAGAAAAGTGCAACAGGGTGGGATGTAGCTGGTCTGGCTCCTGCAGGGTAAGCCAGGAGGTGGCTTTAGGGGAATTGCCTCACGCTATCCAAATTCCACCTTGTTTAACGGACGCAAACCCTCGAGCAAGGCCACGGGCTTCTTTTGGGCTGTTTTTTTCCCCGTATCTGTTGCCATGAGTCACCCAGAGTCACCGTGTGTCACATCCTACCGGGTTTGCTCCGAGCAGCTCGGGCTCGCTGGTCCCCTCCTTGTTTCAAACCCAAGCGAACCCCTTCAGCTCGGCCGGTTGCACACAGGTGGATTCACTGGTGCGAGCTCCCAATTCTGGAGGCTTTTTTCAGACAAAGCTCCTGTGAAATTGCCTGGAACCCCCTCAGGGTAGGGCATTTGGTAGCCCACTGGGGCTTAAAATCCCCTTTAAATGCCATTTTAACTCCATGGCGTTGCGCACAGCAATATGGTTTGGCTTTCTTTGTGTCCATTCTGCTGTTAAGCGCTGGCGAGCTGGGGATTTCAGCTGTTTGCTTTTCCAGGCGATGGCTGGCTCGACCCTATCATCATCTGCTGTTTTTCATCGCCTCTTGCATAACCTTGATGGGACCCATCCGCGAATCCCTGGAAAACTTGGAGGCAAAGCTGCGCCATTAGTTTTTATCTTTCGAAATCAAAGCGGCAGAGTTGAGCTGCCTGGGCACGTCAGAAGCTTTTGAGATGTTTCGCCTTCTTTCAGCTTAGCGTATGCACGTCGCGGGCCTCAGCGGCTGCTGAATCAGTGCTTTATTAATGCCTCTAATGGGTAAACTCCTGAGTCATTTCTAGAGCCGTCCCTGGAGCAGCAGAGAGGAGCTGAGCTAACACGCGATGCTGAAGCGGGTCTGCGGTGGCTTGCCTCCAATTCCCTACCCAGAAAGGCAATTTGTCTCCATTTGCAAACCGCCCGGCTTTACTGTGCTTTCCTTTACCGTGCAAATCTTTATCGGGTTTCGCCCCCACGCACCTTTCCCCCCCCCTGCTCCACGACCGTGGGATTACCCGAGCAGGCGCTGCAGGGCTTCCCACCGGTGCCAGCCGTGCCGGAGCTGGCGGCTCTCTGCACGACGTGCACAGCCGTGCTCACACGTTGGAGTTGTTTGCTCCCTGCGGGGCGTTACGGTGTGAGATAGCGCTGAAACGAGTTTATTTCTCCTATTGCTTTTTTCCCAGCCAGTGTTTCAGAGGGGCAGCACGGCGAGGCTCCGCTGGGTGGGATCCGTGGGGCTCGGTGGCCCTGCCTGCTCGCTGCCTGCATCTGCCCCCGGTTGCAAATAGTCGTGAGAATAATGCTTGCCCGGGACTGCTTTGTCTGAGCAGATTAATCCAGCTGGTGCCTTGGGTTTTGTTTTCTCCGTCCTGTCACCGTCTGTTGGCAGGGTCAGGATGCAAGCGCTGCGTGGGCTGCGGCGTGCAAATCCGCACGGGAAAGGGGACCGGGCCACTTCCCCTTCCCGCCATACGTCCCTCAAACAAAAGCTCTTGTTCGTTGGGAAACCGGGGGAGGAGAGGGGACGAGTGAATAATTCGTACCGCAAATAATAATATATGCCGCTATAAACTGCAAATTAATCATTTAAATTTTGTCTCTGTGTTCTGCCGAACGGATTTTTTGGCTAGGGTAATAATTAGGAGTGATCTGGCCTCGTTAGTTGGCTTCTTCTGCAGGGCTGCAGAGAAGGCATAACCCAAGTTGAAATCCTGCTTGGCCAACGTGACTTTGTCACAGCTCCTGTTGGCGTCGGGGTCTCCGCGAACGGCTTGTACGTGTGGCTGACGGGCTCCCTTCAGGTCAAGCACTCTGTCACCACTTAACAATAATTCATGATGGTGTAATGCTCGAGGGACTCCTGCACGTTTGCTCCGTCCACGCCGCAGTCTGCTGCTGCCCCCCGCATCCCCTTCACGTGCACGTTCAGAGGACAAGGATTTCTCCGCGGTCATCTCCCACCGTGACAAACCTGCCTGAGCCCGGGGAGCTGTGTCCCACCTGGGTGAGCTGAATTGAAGCCAAACTCTAACGAGCAGCAATTTTTTTATAGTAAAACCGCAGCTTGTTTTGTTTTCATTAAGTAGCACGGCAGCTGTGACGGGGGCCGTAAGTGTTTAACCAGAAGATGTCGGCGTGTTGTACACGCGTGCATGGGCAGCAGTGGGGATGGAAAACCTCACACGCGCTGATGGGACAGTGCATGTGGGTCTGGAAAAGGTGCTCTTCTTCTTACGACCTTTGAGGGAATTGGGGCTGGGGCTTTCGGGGGGGGTTAGCATCACCACGCTCTTGCGATAGCACATTTTGCTGGAAGTCCTGGGAAGCGGCGAGGGTGCTGCTGGTATCTCCAGGAGGAGCCGCGTGAGTTGAAGCGGGAGGGGAATGGTGTCTCAGGGCTGCTGCACTGCACGGGGATGCGGAAATCCGGCCAGGAGGCTTCTTATGGGGAAGTCTTGCCAGGGATCCGGGTGTTCTTGCTCGGAAGAGCCCGTGGTTATGGACGTGGAAGAGAAACGCTATGCAGAGAGTGGCCGGGTCACCCGCATCGAGTAGCAGGTCAAGAGTAAGAGCACTCGCACCACCGTGCTGGGACCTCTGGTCTTGTGCCGGAGGTGCCTGCAGGGACAGCTGGGACTTTGGGGGAAACGCCGCTTACCAGTACTGGAGCTGGTGGGACGTACTGCTGTGTGTGTGCGGATGACGGCTAAGCAAGGCCACCTCCGGAGCAGCGGCAGGATTTGTGTTTCAAATGCAAAGCGAGATCCACTGCTTTCTGGCTCAGTTAAGTTAAAAAAGAAAAAGTCTTTCTAAAATGACTTTAACCTCCTGCTTGCTAGCCTTACAATGGTGGATACCTAGAAACATGAAAATCGATGAAATCTGGTAATCTCTGCGCTTTCCTGTGCAGTAATAGCAAAATGATATCGCCTAGAGGGAAATGGAATTCAATCTTGGGGGAAAAAAACTTACGAGTTTGAATAGTGGCGACAGGGACATGCTTAAACTCTCGTAGAAACACAAACCTCATTATAGCAAGATTAATTTCCCACTAGGAACTTAACAGTTCTTCAAAGAGCAGAATGAATAATTGATGACACGTTGGCTTCCATAGTACCTTCTTGAAGGAAGCGTGTTCATTTGCTGACCCAGGAGAATTAGCTTCATAAATCCTCGCAGGAGGAGATAATGTCACTGCCGGCTCCGTCGGTGCTGCTGCCGGGCTCGAGGTGCTGGCGGAGAAGCGCGGTCCCAGCCTCGCAGGTGGAACGTGGGTCAGCGGCTGTAAAGCACTCGGGTACGTGCGGCGCCCGCGGGACTTGGTGTTAGCGAGGAGGACTCGGGCAGCCGTGGGTGAGCCCAGCAGGACCCGCTTCGTTTAATCAGAGGATGCTTTTGCGATGAAGCACCGCGGACGTGCCTCTGGCCTGGCTTCCGTGTTGGCACCCCCGGTCCTGTGTTGCATTGGGTGTGCGTTAGCTCATGCGAAGGGTGTTCTCGGCATCGCGGACTCTTTCCTTTGCTCACAGAAGCGTTTACTGCTCTTAAATCCGTAATTCTTTCCATTTCTTTCAAAGCTCTGCGGGCGCAAACCTCCACTGAGCCATGCTCTCCTTATCTGCCCCAGAAATCCGATGTCCCCGGCAGGCAGAGCTGCGGTACTTCTGCTGTAGGTAAAAGTTATTTACAAACACTGCTTTTCCTCTAATCTTTGCCCTCCCTCCAAGCCCAAGATTTTGCCTTTGCTCAGACTGCAGGATCTGTGAGTTGCTTCTTGTTTTATCGTCACCGCGGACCCTCCTCCTCCTCCCCTGCCTGCCCGGGAGGGCCATGCTCTGTCCCCAGAGGAATTTTCCTTTACCTGCAAGGGTATTTTTTAGGTAAAGACACCCAGGGGTGGGCTGTGCTGCCGGCACCCTGCCGAGCTTATCCTCTCGGAGAGGAGCGGGTCTGCGTTCCCCTCTCGCTGCCATCCTAACCTGCTTGTACATCAAGAAAAGAGGAAAAAAAAACCAAAAAACCCCTAACACCTCTGATGCTGTTCCACAAGAGTGGGCTGTCAGGTCTGCCTGTAGCATCCCGGTGCGTTCTGCCTGCTGCCACGTTCGTATGGGAGATGAGACCGAGCAGAGGGCAGGCAAGTGGCGTTGCTGCCTGCAAAACAGACACGTGTTATAGCGGTGATCCCAGACAAGGCACGAGCTCCGGGATGCTGCGATGTCATTTTCTTTATTCCTGAAATCCTGGCTACGTGATGACAAGCTGATTTGGAGAGGAAAGTGAATTTTGTGTAGCTGATTCTTTAACATTCCTGTAGGATATTGTTCTCTATCCACAGCCTATGTTCATTTTCTTGCTCTTTATGGCATATAAGAGTAACATAATAACTTGGGTTAATTTACTCGCCGCTGTAATTTATCAAGGCCCTGTGAGCGATGCTTGCTATTTACTTGTTTGGATTGCTGGGGAATCTGAAGGGCTTTTATTTTTGGTTGGTTTTGTGAACAGACCTTCTCCTGAGAATTACAAGTGGCTTCCCGCAGTGGCTGTGAAGCTCATTTCGTGTTCAAAACCAGAGCTGGTGGGTGAGGGCAGGAGCTCGGCAAGCCCCGTGAAACCCGGACCCTGGGTTTGCAGGGGGGTTTTTTTGGCTGCTGACTGGGACCGAGAGCGGGCGGCGGAGGGCTGCGATCCCTGCCTGGCTGCATAAGCTGCCCTGAATAGGATTTAAAATCGCAGGCTGCTTAATTTCACCTGGTTCTTTGAGCTTGCTGAGCTCTCGTGGGCTCGGCTGGTGGGTGATAAGGGAGAGGTTTGATGGGATGGAATCAGCCCTTCCACTTTCAGGTTGATCCTTTGAACTAAGGCTTGTGTGGCATTTGCAGCTGGAGGTGCTGGAGGACGAGCCCTGCTATATGAGCCTGGAAGCGGCTGCTTTCCTCAGGGCTGGCCGCTCCGGGCAGGGCTGGAGCTGGAGCTTCTTGGAAAACAGATACTGGAGAGCGCAAGAGCAAAGAAACAGTGTTCAATGCTGTGGGCAGTGCCAGGAGGTGATTTCAGACTGGGGGAAGCGGGCAAACCCAGATTTCAGACCAGGGAAAGTGAAGCAGCTTCCCGGGCGAGTTCAATCTCTATTAGTTTCCCAACTTCTGCATATTTTAGGGGTTTCCTCCCCTTTGATTGAACACGTACAGCACCGTCAGCGTGTTCCTGAGCAGCGAGTCTGGGCTGGCCGGAGCCATCGCTGTTAATGACAGTCTTGTGCTTTCAAAGCAGAAGCATCTCTTCAGTAAATCTCTCCTTTCTGAAGGTATTTGTGTATTTTGTACATTATCCTCATCCAGGTCTTTGGTATCAGGGCTGGTTAGGAGCTGTCAGCACAGAGCCATGACCAGGCACCCCAGGACAGACGTGTCCCACGTCTACTGTGGGCTGCCTCAACGCCAGCACCTCGCTCCTGCCTGAGCAAACCTTCCTCTCCTCCCTGCCAAGGAGAATTCCCTGCAAAGTGCAGCACTAAGTGCTTTTTTATTTTGGGCTAGTCCAAAGGCAAGACACTCTCCTGCAGCCCAGAGCATCACAGTGCTGCCGCACCATGTCAGGAGCCCATGCGGTCCCGGGGGGGGGGCTGGAGAGCTTTGGCCTCCCCGGGAACATCCCAGCATGGAGTGGGAGCGTGCAGAGCTTTCCATGCCGAGGAGGAGGAGACGGATCAGTGCTGGGCCTCATCCCAAAGCCCATCCCAGCCAATTCGTGTGCTCCTGTGGATTAGAGCAGACGGCAACGTCGTCACTGTCCTCCTGGCAAAATGAGACGGAACATCTTGTGCTGTTTTGCAGCTCTGCTGATGGGTCACTGAAGTGAAATTAAAGTAAAAATAAAACCAGAGCTGTAACAGCATGCTGCAAACCTCCGGGTCCCCCCTGCTCGCCGGTGCTTGCATGCTGCCGGATGAGCGCTGGGGGAGCTGGGGGCCTCAGGCCAAGCGCGAAGGTGTCGGAGCGCTCTGGCAGTAGCGTGGCCCTCGCTTTGCTCCTTGGCTGACGTCCTCCTTGCCAGCTTTTCACGCGCTGCATAAATCTCTGCTCGGCGCCGCGGCGGTCGTGTCGTGCCGCACCGTCACCTTCTGCCTGCCCGCGGTGCCTGGTGATGACTCTGTGCTCCTCCGGCTTTGCTCCGCTCCCCTTTCCACCCTCCTTCCCTTTGCACCGCCTCCTCCTTGCTTGCGGTGTTCCCTCTTGGCTTTTCCTTTCCAAATTTTGCGCCGGACGCCTTTGCCGTGAGGATGCTTTTTGGGCTGAGAGCAGTGCTCTCGCTAGAGCCGCACGCTGCCCTCGCTCCCGCGTGGTCCTCTCCTGCTGCGCCCCCGGCTGCCAAACGCCTGGCTCCGAACGTGCCCTCCGAGGCTGCGGAGGAGGGAGCTGATCCCGCGCAGAGCGACGGCCAGCGGGACGGAGGCGGCAGGGCTTGGCCCCAGGGATGCTGTGAGCTCCCAGGGTGGGGGAAAATGGGTTCCCCTTGGCTTTGGAGCTGGTGGTCGGTCCGCCGTGCTGTGAAGACTCCCTGGTTTAGGTCAGGTCTGCGTATTAGTTGTAGAACGTAAGGAGACCTGTGTACATCACGCTTTTTGCCCTTGCCACCGCGATCTGCGGGCTGCCGTAACACCTCCCGTAGCTGTCTGGCATTAACAACAGGAGTCTCTGCTGTGACCCTCCAGCATGGTTATTGCTTTTCAGATTGAGGTTTTGAAGCTTTTTTTTTTTTTTTTTTTTTTTTTTTTTTCTTTTTCTCGGAAAACAAGCAGAGAGGAAAACATGCCTTTGCAATGAGCACTGCTGACTGAGAGGTTTGTAGCTGATCCTTAAGTTAGCGTAGGATTAGTCTGATCCCTGGGTAATGCCTTATCAGGATAAAGCGTCTTGAATTGTAATGCCAAGGAAGCCCAAGAGAGGCGAAATCCCTTTGTTTAGGTTAAATAGAAGCGTTTTCTTGACAGTGGCTGAGATTGGACATATTTTTCTTTCTTTGTTCCGCAACTCTGCGAAGAGATGCCGAATTAACTCCCCAGCCTGGTGCCTTCACTGTGTGAGCTCTGCAGCTATAACAGGGTTGTGCGGGCTCTCCGGCTCTTCCAGCTCCGTCGCTGGTTGCAAGAGGGGCTGACAACTGCTCCAGCCACTGAAATCCTCGGAAAAACCCTCTCTGACATGGCAAGGTTTCCTGTGGGACGTGCACGCCTGCCTTCCACCCTCTTTGACATCCCAGGCTGTGGGGCTTTTGCCTTGCCCTCCACCGAGCGGTGGCCCACCGTAAATCCCTCAGGGTTGCCCGGGACTGTGCTCCTCTTTGCCTTTGCTCGTGCTGGTGCCGAGAACCAGAAATGGCACGGGGCTGTTTGTTTTTCAAGCTGATGTCTGGGCCTTCAGTGGGTAAGGAGATCTGCTCTCCCGTACCCATCTTCAGTGACCTAATGTCCGAGCCATCCATTTGCAGAGCCTTCAGTGCAGTGTATCTGTAAGTGGTTGACATAGAAACATTAACCTTTCTTTTTTTGTGTCTTTTCTCACCTGAAGAAGCCGCTTGGGCTATTTATAATTTGAGTATGTACAGAATACCCGAGAGAGGGGCTGCAGCCGGAGGGCTGAGCTGGCTGTGAGCTTTGAGTGTTGGCGAAGTGGCGGCAAGCTCTTTCTTTTCGTCTTCCACGTAAATCTTTGTGTATCTGTTTGCTTACCCGTAAAACAGAGTCATTTTGAGGTTTGATGTCTTCTTTGAAAGAGGCTGAACCTGTGTTATTGAAGCGGGGAAGTTATTGTGTGATCTTGGCGGGCTTTTCTAAATGAAATATTTGAAACGAATCTCGGCAACGGGCTGAGTGTGTCACGCAATATCTGCTATACATACTTAGAGGCTTCCCAAGCCTCAGCAGTGACCGTGGGATGTGCTGGGGTCCCTGCCGTCCCTGGACCACGCGTGACACCAGACTCGCTCGGCTGTGCGTTCCCGTCGGACGCTCTGGGGTCAGCAGCCCGGTGGCCGATTTGTGGTCGTACTCATCCTGCCCCAGCTCTGATCTCCTCTCGTGGGAAGCGGGGACCTGGACAAGCCCGTGGCCAGCGGCTGCTGCGTCACCTCCTCCTCTCCGTGCTGGTGAGCGTCTCCGCTGTGCCGTAGCTTCCACCATCAGCTGCTTCTCCCTCTCCAAATAAGCAGTTCACTACGCACCATCTGTTGATTTTAATTTCCCATAGTTTGTTTCCATGTATATGCGATTTGTACTTTCATTAATTGTGCTGCTGAGTTTCTTATTCGCGAGACTTGCTTTGCAGCGGGGAAATCGTCGTGGTTTCTCCCCTCTGTCAAAGCTATTTTTGTTATTCACGCAAATGAGCGCTTTTGCCCTTTGAATTTTGCTCTCTGGGCGAGTCTCGCTTAAAAAGAAATCTTTCGGAAGAGCAGTGCCAGACCCATTTGCGTGGAGCTTCATTCCATCCTAGTAGCCGTCCCCAGCGCGGCCATTAAACGTCTTTAAACAGATCTGCCTCCCAAACTTCGCTTGACCGCCTGCAGAGCAGAGACCTTCAAAGCCGTCCCCACGGGCGGTCGCAGCCCCCATGGCTCTGCTCCCCTCCCCGGGTGCTCGCCCACCTCCCCGGTGGGTGATATTGGGCAGGGTCAGCACTTTGCACCCGCGTGTGATCTCCCCCGGCTCTGGCGTGTGCCCCGGCTCCTCCGGCTCTTTCACTAGATGGGGTTACCATCCAGACGTGACGTTTCGGGGGAAGTTCGGAGTCTCCTTACCCCGTAACCCTGCCCGTGGGGTTGATGGCTGCTGTCGTTTTCCCTGTCTCCATCCTGAGCCTTGGCACAAGCCTTGGATCAGGGCTCTGAGGAGTTGTCGAGTGTTTCAGCTCTCCGCGTTCAGCCTGGGCGCGATGCAAATGCCGTGATTATCTGAGTTGGTGCTGATTTTTATGGTGTGTTTCCAAGGCAACTGGAAATTCAGAAGACCACAAACACACACGGTCCTCTTCTTCTGAGACCTTATCCTCCAGTACACAGGTAAACACTCTCAGTGACATTTTCAACCTGTTTGAATGCTCATCTGAATAGTCCCCACTGTCCCCTCACGTGGCTACCAGCAGGTAATTGCCTCCTTTGAAGGCTGTAAAACCCAGCCAGCTACACAAACAGGTTTCCTTTTGTTCTTTGAATGTTTTTCCAACCCCCCCAACCTTGCTCGGAGGGGAGCAGTACTAGAGAGGCTGCAAAAACAAAAACGGGGATTTTGAACAAAGAAAAAAAAAAAAAAGTAGCACTGGTTTGACTCTTTCTGAAAATCAGATATTTTCTGGGAGGGACAGGGACCTGTGCCGGTGGTGGGAGGGTAAGAAAAGTTTGAGAAAGGGCAGGAGGAGAGCGGAGAAGGATGGAGCCGTTATCCCCAAGGAGCTGCACGGAGGAGGCAGCAGCGGATCACAGGTCTCTCGCACCCGCTGCCCTCCTGGGAAGGCTCCTCGTCTGGTTTTCTTTGGGGTTTATGGGACTAGCTGTAATCTAAAATCATGGGATTAACTGTAATATAAAATAATCTGCGAGGTAGGAATTTTCTCTGGGAGTTTGGGCTTCCTTCTGCTTGGAGACTGTCTGTACAGGCGTCGTGCTGGTATTTGGGCACGGGGAGACCAGAAACGGGGAAGGTGGCGTTGCTGGGAGCCTGGTCCTGGCTTAGCGCAGCTCCTGGGAACTTCATGGGAGAAATGGGTGTTTGGTTCTTCTGCAGCCCCCGTGGCACCAAGTCATCTGCACCTTGCAGGGACACCTCTCTGCAGAGAGGTTTGCTGAGCCCGAACCTTTGTGAACAGACTTTGGTGTTTTGCACTGCTATGCTCCTTACTAAAATAGTATTTCAGCTGGTGGGGATTGTGATCTTTTCCCCTCCAGTGCACTCATAAATACAAAAATTTCTCCTCTCTGTGTTTGCTTCATGAGAAACTGCTGGTTTGGGTTCGTAGTGGGGAAGTACCCTGGGCAGTGTGGCAGGCTCTTGTATTGATCTTAGATTAAATGAATTTAGATTAAAATGAGAAGGGTAACAACCTGGCCTGGAGTCCTGCTTTCCTGCTCATGCCAGTCTTTCTCCGTTGGAGCGCAGGAGGAGGGACAGTCTCAGGGCTGTTGATGGGTTTGACCTTACTGGTTTTTTCCTTCCTGTTTCAGAGGGTCTGGCTGTGGGAGTTGGATTTGGGGCTATTGGAAAATCAGCATCTGCGACCTTCCAAAGCGCCAGGTAAGCCACAACACTGCTTCTGCTCTGTGTGCATCAGGTTTTGTGCGTGCCTTTGCCTCTTGGAGTTTTGTCTGTCTGTCCCACGCTGCTACTGAGCCAGGGTGGTTGGAGATGCATTGACTGAAACTTGTCTGGATACACAAGTGTGGGCAGAAGGAGCAGAAGAAATTCCTAGGGCTCTTGCATTTTCCTAGTGGTGGTGCTTGTCAGGGCGTGGCAGAGAAATGCCAAGATTTTCCACAAAAGCAGCATCCCCAACGGGTAGGAGCAGCTGCCAGAGCTGTTGGAAAGCCTGCAGTGGCTTTGTTTTCCATTCCTGCCAAGCAGGGCCGCTACACTCTGTAATCGGTGGCAAGAAAGACCCTCAACCCTCCCGGCATCCCCGCTCGCCTCGTCAGCGGCCGCTCTCGCCCAGCTCGGTTTTTGGTAGCACTGGTGTTGCCCCTGCGCTCCCATGCAAAACCTTTTGTGCTTCTCTAAGGGACTGGGGTGAACACAGGGGGGGTTAATTCAGCTCCTCCAGACCGCCCGGAGGGGTGGGGGGGAGCTTGGGCTTCAGGTGCATTTTCATGCCAAGCGGGAGCAAAACCTGGGGGTACAGGGTGGGCGATAGCAGGGAGAGCCCTGCTGCTTCCCCACACTCAGCTGCCTCCGGCAGAGCTGAAACTGGGCTGACTGGGGGCATTGCTAAAGAAATGGGAAAAAGGCAGAAGTCTGGTGCGAAGCAGGAGCCGGAGGAGCTGCCTCGGCTCTGGAAGAGCTGCTGGCACCTCTCGGCGGCTGGCTCGCAAACGGCACCCTCCTTCCCAGGCTCCTCGACACGCCGTTACCGATGGCTTTTCTTTTCCTGTTTGAATTTTACACCTGAGACTCATAGCACACCACGTTCCCTCCGCCCTTTCTGTACCAGACCCCTGCTGTAATTCGCGTGGTTCGGGGACACGCAGCGCGTTCGGTCTGCGAATAACCCGCCCGGCCCTCACGGCTGGTGGCTGGAAGTGCCGTTATGTCCCAGCCGCCTTGTTCCTGCCAGGGGGTCTGCGGGGCCTCAGCGATGGTTTCGGAGCCCTCCAGGTCGTCCAGCCCCTTCTCTGGCCGAGCACAAGCTGCACCCGCGAGGACTGTGCAAGGACACGGGCAAAACCTTCTGTACCCGATGCCCTGTTACATCCCCCGCTGATGGGGGACCTGTCCTGATAGCAGGGGCTGGCACCGGCTACGCTGCCCCAGGGACTTGGATTGCAGCAGATACTTATCCAGATTTGTGGTGAGAAACGCGGGATACAGCAGCTCTAGACGCCGCGCTTCTCTAACCTTTTGAAATAAAAGGCTCTTCGTAAAGTCTGTGGAGGCTCTAGAGATGCCTGAACAAAAGGACTTTTTTTCATCAGCTGCTCAGTAAAAGCTAAGAAGCCAGAAGCAGCTGGTTCTTTCTCTGTATTTACAACAGCATTAATCACGTTAGATGGAAGGTGGAGTCTGTACCATGAAAATACCAATGCAAATTTAGTCAGCTGTGAAAGGAGGCAAAATAACTTCATTGCCATCAGTCTGTCTGTCACTGTCATCTGCGGGCAGCCCAGAAATTGCTTGGTGTGGCCCTCCGCTGTGAAGCCATTTGGAAATATCCAAGAGTAAAATTTGAGGTGGCTAATTTGTGTTATGTAGGCTTAAAAACCAGCAGTGGAATTATACTTGATGTGAGCTAACAGGAGAAATAGAGCTAACTCTTTTGACACATCCGAAGGGGAAATCGCTCCTTGGCCAACCTCAGCTCTTAGAGGACACGACAGTCGTGATCCCCCTCGTGTCCATTATTTTGAAATAGCGTTTTAATGCAACAGCTGCGTGACTCGGTTTACCTCCTCCATTCTGCTTCTGCTTCCCCCCCCGGCTGTGACTAACCGCGTTAGCACCAAGCTGAGCTGGAGCTGGGGTGAGCTGCTTCTCAGGAAGGCTTATTCCTTCAAACGGTGAATTGTGCAAAAGCATTTATGAACGCTCCGACACGCTCGGAGCCTGAGCAAAAACCGCAGATGCCTCGGGATGCTCGCAATGGCTGCTGTGCGTTTCCAGGGTTGGCTGTGACTTGCCCACGCTCACCAGAGGACCTTCCTTGCTGACTGGCTCTTGACGGAAAAATGCTGGCTTGCTTGGGGAAGCGCTGCCCGATTGCATCGCTCCCAGAGGGCTGAAATCTCGGCAGGAGCCCGAATTCATTCCAGCTCGCTGTAGGGCTCCGGTGAGACCCAGCCGGGCTGGATCCCGAAGGGCTGTTTTCAGAGCCACGGGCTTTGCGAATAAGCAGCGCGTTTTGCAGAGAGGCGACTGGGAAGGAAGGAGGGGAGAGAGCACCAGCCGCTCTGCAAACCGCAGCGGTGCCGGCCGGGCGTCGCGAGCAGCCGGGTGCTGCTCTGGCCTGGTTTGCTTTCAGGCTGGTCCCAAGCGAGTTCTCGGGGGGTGCAAACCTGCCACGCACGGGGGGGGCCCGAGGGTGGGTGTCGCGGCAGGGTCCCTGCCTGCCTCGGCCGGCCCTGGCGGTCCCACGTGCTTCGCTTTTTTTTTTTTCGCGCAGCGCGGGCCACGCTCCCCAGCTTTGTTAGGATGAGGGTTAATACCCCATTCCCGATACCTCGCGGGGATCCCGCAAGGTTTTTCCTAGGCTTGAGGACTTTTTCCCTGCGCCGGAGGCTGGAAGGTTTCTCGGTTCTCCCGCGGCAGGAGGGGTGCTGCGGGGCTCCCGCCCTGGCCGTGCGCTTGGGGCTGTGCCGGTGCCCAGCATGGCGAGGGACCCCTTTTTGGGTTTTAAAGGACAGAGGGGCCGGGTGTCCCGCAGAGATGGGGCTGGCTGGGAGCTGCGGTGGCCAGTGAGCTCCAGCACGGGCAGTGTAAGCAGAGTGGTGCAGGCAGAGACCGGCACTGGTGGTCCGAGTCCGGGGAACGCTTCGGCGCTTGGTTAAAAACCAAAAAAAGGATGATGAGGAAGCAGGGCGGGACTCTCGCCTTTCAAAACACCCAGTGCTTTGCATGTGCTGGCATCACCTCTGCCATTCTGCGACTCTCTGGGCTCTCGTAGGGTCCTGCCCCTTACCTCCATGCTTGCAGGATCCGACCCTCTGGGCTTCTCCATCCACCCCATCTCCCTGGAGCATCTTGGTGCTGCCTGCCAGGCCCCTGCCCGCACTCGTCCGCGTTTCTTTGCTGCCACCGGGTGTGCAGGCTCCGTTCCTGCGATCTCGCTCCTCCACGGCTCCTCTCCACCCGTGCCAGGGCTCGCCCTTGGATTGCGGCCCCTCGCCTTGTGAGTTGTTTCATTTACAGCGGCGTGGGGGGAACCCACTTTATTTGGCTTGTCAGGGGACGCGAGCGAGACGCGGTCCCGTGCCTGAGGAAGGTGGGGTCTCGCCAGTGGGCTTGGATCTTCACTTTTGGTGCTCCTTCAGCTGGGCAGCACGCTTGAGCCTTTTTTTGGAAAGCCGATGTAGGTTTTATGGCAGTTTAGACAGGGCTTAGGACAAGGTAACGTCTGCTTTTCGGGGGGCTGAGCCGCTGCTCGTCCTCGGGCAGGAGCATCTCCTTCCTCCCTTCCGCGGGACTGCGGTTCGCCTGCCCGATTCCTCGCAAGGATAAAATCATCAGCAAGTCCCACGGGCTGGAAATAGTGGCTCAGGACAAAGCTGCTGCAGTGACAGAAGAGGAGGGAGACCCAGAGCGAGTGTGTGTCCGGGCTGGAGGAGCGATACCCGGGAAGAGGAGCAGTGCCCGGCGTGGGGTGTGCAGCGAGCCCCGGGAGGGGAAGGTCCCCTCCAGATGTGAGCAGGGAGGCAAGAGCTGCTCCTGGCTGCCTTCCAGGCAGGAAGGTAAAGAGGAGGGCAGCCACGTCTTAAAAAAGCTGTTTTACCTCCCCCTCTCTGCGCACTGCAGCACGGGGAGGGGGGGGAGGAAAGCCTCTCCACCTCGTGTGGCTGATTTAACAGGAACCAGATGGGGCTGGACCTGGCTGAGATCAAGACGGGCTGAACGTACGCTTCCCTCGGCTGCTCCGGGGATGCAGAGTGGGCAGGGGTGCAGGCAGGGGTGCAGGCAGGGGTGCAGGCAGGGGTGCAGGCAGGGCTGTCTAACACTGGTGCGCTTTGTCGGTGCTTTCCCCAGGGCTGGGTGTAGGAAGAACGGGGCCGGGACAGGTCCCCGCCGCTGGCCACGCTCCCCACGTTTCCATCCGCCGGGGCCGTGGTGCAGGGGGGGTCGCGCGTGGCGGGGTGGTCTCCTCTTTTAGGGGACAAAACCACCCACCGACGCACCCTGGGGCAACCCTGAGCCCCTCGTCCCGTGGGGGTTACGCCTGCCACGCTGGGCAGATGCGAGGTGGGGGCCGGCGTTGGCAGGGAGGAGATCCTAAGAGCCCACTCCCCCGTCCTCTCGGGACCCACATCCCTTCCCTCGGGATCCACCTCAACGCTGCTCCCTTGGCACCTGGGAGCCCGCAGCATCTCCACTCCCGCATTCCGGGCCCATGGTGGGAGCTCATGCCTTGGCTGGAAACACAAGAGCGGAGGGGGAAGTGGGGTCCCTGGGGACCTCTCTTTTTCTCTTCCCCCCCCCGCCCCATCAGAGTCTCTTCCTTTGAGAAGCAACACGAGGGGCTGGGTGTCCCCCTCCCCATCCCACCCAGCGTCGTGCCGTTGCCTTGGTGTGGTGACTGGATTTGGGGGGAGCCCGGTGGTGCAGGGGAGCGGAGAAGGGATGTCCTGGGGGGGTTAGTGGGGATGTGGGAGCCTGGTTCTGCTTGCCCCTTACAAATCCTCCCTGTGCTGTTTGCTTTCTGAAGGCAGGAGGCAGCTTGTAATCGTGCCGTATGCGAGCACACAAAAGCCAAATCCGTTTTCTTATGGAGCGTTGCTTCCTCCTGCGATTTTTTTTCTGTCAAAGAGGAATTCACCATAAAATTAATTTCCTTGGTCAGGATTGCAGGAACTTCTGAACGTACCTGTGTTATACTGCAGAGTGAACAGAAAACTACTGTAAATAGCCTGCGCCAGCAATTTTGCTTTCAACAGGAGAAAGATTTGGGAATGTCTTTAAGATACGGACCCACTGCCGTGAGGAGGCGGACGGAGGGTGAGGGCTTCTGGATGGGGGGAAACCGGGGCGAGTGGTAAAAGCAGGACGGTTTCTGCAACCGGTCTCATCTGTGCCGTGAGCGGGGCCTGGACTCAGGTGGCTTCCTCGGCTGGCTAATTTGGGGAGGAAAAGGGAATCTGTTGCACAATTAACTTTGAACTGTCTGGATTTTCTCTGCCGATCCCTCTCTGGTCGAGCTGCTCCTCTGTAAGGAATCGCAGCACTGTGTTTCCAGCAGTGAGGAATATTCACTGTGTCACTGGCTGGCAGCACAGGCAATGGGCGATTCACCGGCTGGTACCCGCGGTTCTCCCGGCCGAGCTGCCTTCCAGCTGGGATGTGAAGCCTGTGCACTCGGGATGCTCTTCCAGTGGAAATAATCGCCACGTGCCAGTTCCCCCTTGAGCACGGGTGCACGGGGGCTCTTCCTCCCAGTTTCTGTAGCATATGGTGGCTGCGTGGGTGTAACCTCCGAGCGTGTCATTTTGCAGCCTCAGTATTATTTTAATGTTGTTTGTGCGTGTAATTTAAAAAATCGGATAAAAGGTTATTATTACGGCTGGAAAAATCAAGCCCGAAGCTACTGGGAGATGCTGGCAACACGATTGCCAGTGCGCTTTTTGCTAGGATCTTTGTGAGCACGTGTTGCAAACGGTGGTCTTTGCCCAGGGGTCTTCTCCCCCCGCCCCCCCCAGCTCCCCTGCCCTCGCCGTCCATCGTGGTCCTTCGTGGTTTGGTTCAGGCTTCCTCCGAATCGCAGGACAGAGGGTACGTGAGCACCGCAGTGCCTGGCTGCAGCCCCGGGCGCTCTGCAGGGGCAGAGCATCCCCCGAGGATGGGGGTCCTGGGGGGGGGGGCACGGGGGTCCCCAGGGACCGGAGCTGCTGTCCGTTCTCATGCGACGCAGCACGGGAGCTGCGAGGCCGTGCCGCGGCGTTAACTCCGTAAGAAAGCAGCCTTTGTCACGGCACGAGGCTAAGTCCGGTCACAAGGGACAGTCTGTGCCAGAAAATAAAATTTAAAAAAAAAAAAAAAAAGATAATTTCAACTGCAGCAGGGTTTTCAGGTCCTGGGTAATCAGGGAGGGCTAAGTTTGGCAGAGGGATCGTTTAATTTTAATTTCAGCCAGCGCTGCGAGCCGTCCGCAGCCCGGGGCCGGGTGCTCCCGCAGCCTTTCAGCTTCGGCGCAAGATGCGCTGCCGGGCTAGCGGGGCTAACCACGCTGCGATGACGGGCAACTTCTGCCTTGTCTGAAAAAGCATTCACCTCCTTCGCCAAGTTTGCTGGGCTCGTTTCCCTAAACACCTCCCTGTGCAACGGTTCGAACAGCCGAGCCTGGTGCTCCATCCCCACGTACCTGTTACGTTCTGCATTTTTGTTGCTGGTTTGTGTCTGTGCTGCCTGCTCTGGGCGCCTTCCCCGTGCCCCTGGCATAGATGGGGCAGAGGATGCTTCTCTACTTCTTCCATCAAAAATAAGAGATGAATTAGGACGGCGCGGACCTGACTTACAGCGAGTAGCTTGGCTGGTTGCAGGCAAGAAGCGTCTGCAAGTCCGACTCGAACTGCAACGACAGAATAAAACACGGATGGGATTTTACTGCACTCCTCCTCTCCAGAAGTGCATCGTGCATTTTTTATATTTTTTTTTTTTTTTAATTTTTCAATCCACCCCTGTTCCAGGGGTAGAAAGCTCGCGTCCCTGCCGATGGCCAGGAAAGCGGAGGTGCCCGGGATGACCTGCAGGCTCTGGGCTCGCAGTCCGACGCTGGCGGTTTCCATCCCCATCCCTGGTTGCTGCTCCTCTCCTGTCTGACACTAGGTGGTAACATCCATGTTCCTATCAGCCTGTTCTCCGCAGATTTGGGGCCGATTCATGGTTTTGCACCGCTGTAGGGCAAGCCCTGGAGCTAACAGGACTCCCAAATGTGGCATTTTTTGCTGGCAAAACGCCTGGCAGAGGGCTGCTCTTTCAGATGCGGGAGAGTGTTCAAATAAGTGAAACCGATATCGAGTTAAATGCTATAAATTACTTGGAGCAGATGAAATATACGGAGGACTACAAGTTTGAAAAATAAAGTGAAATGTTTTGTTAAGCCATGGGTGGTCTGGGCCCCGGGTCCTCCTAGGATACCGCGGATGCAAATAATTTAGAGAGGTTAAAAATGGTGCAGGCAAATTTTTTTGGCAAACCTCTGCTTTAGGATGAAGCCGAGTACATTTAGGGGTGGGGGGCCGCGGGGTGTCGGTTGCTGCCTCTGGTTTAAAGCAGGGGGAGCTGGGGGGGGCGGGGGCTCTGTTCGTGGTGACGACGGCAGCTTTCCCTGCGTGGCCGGGGAGCGATTCTCGGGGTTCACGTGGATCCCCTTGAGCAGCCGTAGCAGTCGGAGGGGGAGCCGGTGGCAGGGGAACCCCCCGGCACTCGGGTGGGGAGCAGAAGCATCACCCCCCTGCGGGTGTCACCCCCTCAGCACCCTCTTTTCCTGGGCGAGGGGGACCTGCACCCAGCGAGTTTTTCTCCCCTAAATCCCAAGCTCCTCGGGGCAGGGACGGATTCCTTCTGCCCTTCAGCAGCTCCCAAATCCAACCTCGTCGCATCCTCTTCTGCAAGCCGCAGGTAATGTTTTGTCCAGGGTCTGGGCCCCGCTCGCCGCGGATGCAAGGAAGTGGAAAAGCGCACGTTTCTGTGGGCGTAATGTTTAATTTGGGCTTGCCCTTCCCCAGCACGGCTCGGCTTGCAAAGGGCTTTCGGTGCCGACAGACTATCGCGTCGTGGCACCGGAGCTCCCACCGGCATCCCACCTGCCCTGGCTATCTCCTGAATGAAAGCTCCTATTTAGGGCAGCTGGAGAGCGGGTATGAGTGTGGAAGTGATGTAAACAGATATATTTTTTTTTTTTTCTTTCTCCCCCTGATGATGATGGTGATGTTTCCTCCACTGCAGCACAATGGTTCCCATTCATCGGCCCTTTTGCTGGGAATGCTGGCCTTGTTTTGATCTGTTGTGCCCACAGATTGTTTCCTGTCCAGCTTTGGTAAAACAGACAGAAAAGAGGCTTCGAGTTGACAGGCAGACTTTGACTATGGCTTGGAAAATATTATTTCATGGGACAGCCTGTGCCTCCCACGCTGTGTCTCTCAGGCTGGAAGCAAAAAAAAAAAATCGGCTTGATTAATGTACGGAGATTGAAACCAGGCAAAAATTTTATACTGTGTTTTCTCTGAATGAATGGAAATCATTGTGGTCTGAGAGACAGCAGAAGACACACTGGGTTTTTCTCTCGTTCGCACACATGCAATCTCTGCCTCTTGCTTATGAATAGATCCACAGTGGAGCTAATAAAGAGGTTGCTCGGGTAGGATCAAAATGTGGGGTTGAGTCCCAACCTCTTTATCAGATGAAGGCCGTGCACAGAAACACCTAATGGAAGAAACCCACTTATTGGTGGTAGGCGAGGTGGGGCTGCACGGGGATTTCCACGTTTCCCGGGATCCCAGACAAATGCTGCTCCTGCAGCCAGGCTGCTCCTGCCGGAGGTGCAGAACAAAGCCCAACGCTGCCGCTGGTTACAAAATAAAACTGTTGGAAGATGCTTATTAAGCACCTTTTAATTAGCCTCTCCTGAAGGTAGATGCTTATTACTAAGTGAGAGTTAACGAGCAGGGTAGGTTTCTTGAGGATTTTTCTTTTGCGAATGGTGGGGATGGTACCAAGGCGCATTTTCACCACGGCTGGTGCTCTGGAGAAGAAAGAAAAAGTGGCCTGGGAGGGTTTGGTGAGCCACAAACCAGGACCGTGGCTCCTCAGCTGCTGCGTTTCTCATCGCGGCTAACGAAGCCTGGCAGCGATGGCCGGAGAGATGGAGAGGAGAGGGAGGCTGCTGCCGGCGGCGACGGCTTCTGCCCAACAGAAGCCTCAGAAGCAGAAGTTAGAAGTCCCAGCCCCTGCGTGCAAACGTGCAGATTGGCTTTAAGAGAAGAAAGGCCCAATTTAGGCCAGAAGAAGAGGTCTCGGTGCCGGCTGAAATCGGGCTGCGTGGATGTTGGGGAAGCGCTCTCCTCCGTCTCTCGCCGGGAGAGCCGGGGCTTGGGTCCGGCAGCGAGGGGACGGACGTCCCGCGCTCGCCCGGCTGCGGCAGAGCTGGTGCACGCGCGCTCCGTCTGCCAAAGCCTTGTAGTTCTCTCTTTGCCCGTCGGAAAACAGTTGTAAACGGGTGTTACACCTCTTCTAGGTCCTTAGGAAAAGGAAGCGGGTGCCTGGGAAGCAAAGCGAGGTGGGCTCGAACGGCTTTGCCCCCCCCCCCCCCGCCGGAGATGTTCGCAGGGCTGTGCAGTATCTCCGTCATCTTGGATGGAGTTCCCCGGTTCCCGTCCGAAGCCTTAGCAGACGCCGCAGGACCGCTTCGATGCGTTGGTTTGCGGCGTAGGGGAGATCTCACGAAGCAGCCCCCTGGCACGAGGCCGAACGGTGGCTGTGGTCCGCGGAGCGGCAGAGCCTCCTTTCCCACTCCTTATCCTCGATAAACAAACTTACACCACTGACAGACAGGAGCCAGACTGACCACGATGTCTTGGCCTCCTCCTGCATCCAAGAAAAATTATTGCTGCGTGAATAATGAAATCAGCGTGACACCAAACACAACAGCGCCTTCAGCATCTCCCGCAGCAGCTCCGGAGCTGCCGGCGGCTCCCGTCATCTTGCATGGCCAGGTCTGCGGGATGGGCAAAAAAAATGCGGTGGGAAGCTGTGTGGCCTGCAGCGTTTTTACTGAGCTGCCTTCAAAGCTACCAGATGTTTCCCTCACCAGGAAAACTTTTGTTCCCCTGCAGTGCCTGGATAGTCTATCGTCCTGCAGACGGACCTGCTTCCCATTTTGGTGCAATGCTGGAGGGTTAAATCTGGGGTCTTATGGCGCTTTGCCGCTCAGCCCCTGATGCGGAGAGCTGCAGGCAGGGAGCAGACACCTTGTTTTCCAATCTTTGGATCCGGAGCAGAGCCCAAATGTTTTCCTGGTCCTTGAAAAAACGCAGTAGCTTGGTTTGGTCAAAGTAATTGGGGTTGCTGGAGACTGGGTTCAGGGTGAATTTGAATTTGTGGGGGAGACTTCCCCGATGCAAACCAGGTCTCTGGACCCCAGCAAGGACCCTCGCCTGCCTACAGCACCGCGTCCTCTGGGCGATGGGAAGGCGCTTGTGTCCCACCGTTGAGCAGAGACGGGGGGAGCCGTGCTGACCCCCCCTGGCAAAGGGAACCCATTTCGGATCGGCAGCTGCTGTCAGGCAAGCCTCCAGCCGGGAGAGCGGTAGTTCTTGGCAGCGAACCGCATCTTGAATGGTTTACCTTGGCCTCGTGATGCTGGTCCTGCCTGCTGCCAGACTGGGGAGGTTGGGGTAGGTCCGTTCCCCCCATCCCCGTGCACCAGTGCAGGGGGGGCGGGATGCTTTTTGGAGGGTGGGTTTTTTTTTTTGCTTTTGGAGTCTTGCAAGCGGGTGCTTGGCTGGCCGGGGGTGGTTTTCCATCGCGCGGCTGCGTTTAGGGGCAGCTGGCTGTCAGAGGTCGCTCTCGGCTGGGGATGCGGCTGGGGAGCACGTGGAGATGCCGAAGAGGGAATTGCGGAGCAGAGCTGTGCGCTGGCTGCTGGGTCCCGCAGAGGTGCTGGGCGGGGGGTGAGGGAGATGGGAAGGACCTTCTGAAAGCAGCTGAGCTGCAGGCTGCTAGAGAAAACGGGTGCTTTGTGTTTTCTTGAAATTTGGAAACCCAAATTCAAGGCCGAAGTCAGCGCCTCAGCAGGGGAAACCTGCCCAAAGCGGTGCAGCCCGTGGCGGAGCCAGGTTGAGCAGAATCCCTGGGGCTCTGTGCCTTGCATCCGCGTGTCGGAGGCTCCTTTGCCACGTTGGAGCTGGCAGGTTTGGTGGCCCCACTCGTTCTTCTTCACTCGCCTGTCCCTTGTCCAAGACGACTGGGTTGAAAGCCTCCGCTGGGCCCCAGCTCCTGGGGCTGGATGGGTGCTGCAGCCTTTATTTATTGCCCCAGGCTGGAGGAGGAGAAGACCTCCCAAGTCAGCAAGGAGGTCTCCAGAGCCGGGCTGCTGGCTGCGAATCCCTCGCTGGCCGTTCGCATTTACGTCACCGTTTGTATAAATAGTCTCCCCTCCTCTCTCACTTCTTCCTTATCCCTTACTCGAGTGCCTGGAGCAAGGAGGGGGTTTGGTTGATCTGTAATACTTACGAGGGGCAGCTGGCCTCCCAAACAACGTCTGGCTCCGTGGAAAGTCTGCGTAACGGTTGCTTCCTTCTCTTTCCGTGGTGGCCACTGCGTCTGCAGATACAACCTGAAGGACAGGGGGTGCCAGGAGCAGCTCCCGCCTGGAGCGCGTTGGCTTCTCGCCTCCCTGCCGGAGGGCTCT
Organism: Aviceda cuculoides; assembly: GCA_035590195.1. Classification (NCBI taxonomy): domain Eukaryota; kingdom Metazoa; phylum Chordata; class Aves; order Accipitriformes; family Accipitridae; genus Aviceda; species Aviceda cuculoides. Next base: position 37,381,847 of record JAVJGG010000002.1, on the reverse strand, counting down.
GCGGGGAGCTGCCCAACCCTTTCCCCAGGCGAGCTCTTGGCTCACCGAACGGTTTCTGGCCGAGCTGGGGCTGGGTGACGGTGCAATGGCTTAGCAGCCCGTGGTGGCCCTGCCAGAGAAGAAGGCTTCAGAACACAGAGGTGTCCGCAAGAACCCCTGAGCAGCAGCCGCCGAAGGCTTTGTAATGCTTCCCCAGGGCTCCGGCTCGCCCCGCGCCCCGTGTTGGCGCTCGTGGTTTTCGGTGCAACCCTGTTGGGTGGCTGCATCATCCTCTGGTGCTTCGCCGGAGAGCGGCTGGGGAGGACCACGGAGCGGGGCCGGGGCCGGCTCTCCCTGGCGGTGTGGGATGCTCTGGCCGGAGGACGGATAACGCCGGAGTCGCGGCGGGTGCTGCAGAGGATGGGTTAGTCAGGAGGTGAGCCGGGACTGCTCCCTCCCCGGCCCCGAAAACTAAAACCTGGCGATCACGAGTTCTCCAGGAGCTTACAGCAAAGGTCTGTCCTGCCCAGCTTTGATCTGCAAGGTCCACCCGTTCAGTTCCTGTTCACCTTAAAATAAAAGAAAGAGGGCAAAGAAAAAAGCGGAGAAAGAAAAAGCCATTATCCCTGTTTATCTTATCAAGATAATGCCAAACAAAGCGCACTTTGAACACCAGGTTTGTCTTTGCAGCCCCCGTGGTTTGTTCCTCTCTTTAGCAGCCTGGTTTAAAAATAAACCCTCCAAGGAGGGGAAGCAATTTAAATGAAGATAGTGTTACTGTACCCGATGTGATAATAGGGCCCTTTATAGCTACAGCTGTTAGTAAATTGTTCAGTTCCAGGTTTTCGGGCTGCAAAGAGGAGCCGCTCTGGTGCTTTCACTGTCTCCCTGGCGCGGTTGAACAGTGATGCTGCAGGAGAGGGAAGAGGAGAAACCATTTCAGTACTTTTAATTTTGCTCTTAGCTAACGATGCCCATCAGGATGCAAACGGGGACGCGGGGGAATCATTCGTGAGCCCCTCGACGCAACCCTGCCACGGCAGCGCGCTCTGCTCGCGGGGCCGGCGGGGGGGAACGAGTGGGATGCTGAGCTCCATCCCCACGTTACTGCAGGCACCCGAGAGAGGAGGAGCGAAATACATATGTATATTTATCTATACGTACAGCTGGGCTTTTGATTCCCTTCAGGTTCTTCTCAGCCCCTAGCAGGGAGGAAGAATAATGTCCTTATTAACTGCACTCAGCCTTCTTGCCTTGCCTTGCTCGAGGCTTTTGTTTTCTGTAAGCGATGGGGGCCACGTGTGCCGATGGCTGCCTGGGTCTGGAGGACAAAGCAAAAAAAAACCCTAAAAAATACCCCCCCTAAACCTTTCCCCTGCCCCGGCATGCTGTTTGCACTGAGATTTCTGTGGCATGTAAAATCATTTTCTATGTGAAACGTGCTTATAATTAAAAGATTCATACAAAAGGGAGAGGCTTGGCATTTTTGCATGAAGCTATAAACATTAATTGGCAGGTATTATTGGGAATTTTTATAGGTGGGCCATAATCCCAGTTCTGCTTTTAGACCACCCAGCTTCTGTGTGTGTTTAATTTTTTTAAAAAATATTTTAGTAACCTTTATAAGGTTCTGTATCTCCCTTCAGCTCTAGCCCTACCCAAGATCAATGCAGCCACATCGTTAAATCCCGCTTTCTTTATGGGCGTGCCTATATGAATATGTAAAAATTTAAATTGTCTGCAGTCCAATGCTGTTTAAAATAGAGTTAACGAGGTCTCACATGAGGGTCTTCGTAAAGTATTTAAAAAAAGGTGCTTCTGACTTGTAGGGTCTTAACCGAAACCTCGTGGTGACAGTTAGAGTTGGGAGGTGCTGCCTGCGGCTCCTCAGTGGCTGCCAGGGAAGGAATGTTCTTCGTTTCTGCCTGAAAATGGAGAAATTTCTGTCCGAGCCATCACTTTTGGGAATCGGCTGACAAGGTGTGAGCTCTCGCTGTCCCCACAGACTCTTCTTTTTATGGTCTTTGCCATTCTGCTTGTAACACTGTGGCGGGATTTACGGGGTGCCTCGGAGCTGGGTGTCTGCAGGGCTTGGGGTGGCCCCTACCCATGCTGAGCTTTTTCTCTTTTCTCATCAATTTGCTTCTGAAAAAGGAAAGGCGCTGTGAAGAACAGCAACGGCGGGAGCCCTGCAACTCTGCATGCTGCTTTTTAACGCTCCCTTCCTATCCTTATCTTACAAACAGGGAAACTGAGGCAGCTCCCCGCTGCGTGGGCGGAGGGGAGCCCGTCGCGGGGGCTGAACCCCTCCCAGGGCTCACCCACCCGTCTGCAGCCAGAGCATCGTCCCACCTCGGGCCGGGTCCCCACCTCCCCCCTGACTGGGCAGAGCTGGGGACCAGCCGCCGGCTGCCGGGACCCCGTTTGTGCGCGGGCGATGTCGCCGGCATCAGACCTGGGAATAGTTGGGTCTTGGGCTGGTCCCTTTCCTCGGGCAGGAATTTAACCCCGGTAAATACGATGGGGAAGCGATGCTGAGAATAGGAAGTGGTGTCTTAATCTGTTTATCAGTATCTGTTAACTTTTTAGCTAGGTGGACCCTAACCGTCCAAATAGAAATTTCTCTGTGCGACGGATCCTGCTTTTTATTACGTGCCGTGAGAGCAAGCGGGAGGACAAGGGCGATTCCTCCTGGCTTACATCTCCTGCAAAGGGGGTTTTGCTGGGAGAGACTCCAGGGCTTGGGTCACGTCTCCTGCTCGTTTCGCAGATGCCGGCCTTGGAGAGCCAGAGCTGGGTGAGGCTCGGCTGACGCTGGCCGGATCCTGCGCTCGCAGGTTGCGTTCATGCTCTTATCCTGGCAGCACGAAAAAGCACCGAGGCTCCCCCAACCTTTCCTGCTGCGCAGCCGAGGTCAAAACATGGCGAGAGAGAGAAGAGAGCAGGAACGCACGGAGCTCGTGAAACGTGTCTTTGTGCTTTGCAGATCGGGGGAGATGTGAACTTTTACCCTGTGCGTGAGTCTGACTCATAAATCAAACAGTTACATAAATAACCGGGCAGATAAGAATAAAGATTTTAAAACCCCAGAGGAATAAATAGTCCCCAGACAATGGGACCCCTCCGTGCGATCCGGCGGTAGATACACGCCTGCCCTGACAGAACAACGACCGCTGGCCGGCCGTGCACAGCCCCCGTTTCTATCACCTACCGCCCGCCCCAGCCGACATGGAAATTTTGAACTTGCTCGCATCAGGGCACGGCTGGAGGAGGGTGTCCGGACTCGTGTCCTTTTGGCTGAGCCCCCCCCGGCTTTGCTGGGATGGGGAGGAGATGCCGCAGCCCCGCGGGGCACCCGAGCCCGGGCTGGCAGTGCCTGGTACCCGATGTGACAACCCTCACGTGTCCTACGTATCTCCTGGGATGTTCTTGCACCCTTAGCCAGCTGCCCCGGGGGGCTTGCCTACCTTCGTGTGCCAGTCCCCAGTTTCCCCGGCCAGTTAAGCCATAAGGATCACAACTTGGTGGTGCATGGGGGAAGGGTTTGGGGGGGTCAGTCAAGGGGTCAGGGGGGGAGTGCAAGAGGATGCAGTGACCGTGAGATGGGTTGGGGAGCTGAGCTTTGTGGTAGATGTTGGTTGAGTTGGGATTCGGGAGGGGAGGAAGGACAGGTCCTCGGTGCTTGTGCAAGTCTAGCAGAGGCGTGTGCCGCGGGTAGGACGCAGAGCACACCGACACGCGGCAGGGCTGGGGAAAGGCAAGTAAAAAAAAAAAAAAAAAAAAAAAGTCCCGCGCGTTTTAGCCGAGTGATGTAACTTGAAGATGGAACCAGCTCAGGCACGTGAATGTGTTTGGATGCTTCGTGCACAGACCCATCCCCATCCCCCTCGGCTGGGTGTGCAGGATGCGGCCGGCTGGCTGGTGCGGGGGCTTCCCCATCCTGCCAGCCTGAACCGTGCCGGAGCGGAGGTTTGCCGGAGAGGGGAGGCGGGTGGCAGCCCCATCCCAAGCTGGCCTGGCACCGGTGGGGATTCGCGTTGGGAAAGCTGGAGAATTTCTTGCTCTTCAGCTAAAGGTCATGTCCCGGCTGCCGCAGTCAGAGGGGAGAGCAGGTTTTACGACTTTGAACTTAGCTTACGCGCCTTCGGGATAAATTAAGGGTAAAATTTCCTGAAATTGTAAATGTTTACTGCGTGCGGATCCAGAGCGGTGTATGTTTAAGGCTGGCAGAGGGCCAGGCAAGCAGATGTGACACAGACCGGGCGGTACGCTGCTTAGAGCCCAAGCCATCGGGTGGGAAGAGGGAGGGAAAGGGTAGGAAGAGGTATGGAAGTGGCTACTGAGGAGCAGTGCCGAAAGAGCCAAGTACCGGGGGAGCAGGCGTTGCTTCCATTGGGATGTGCCTACCACACACAGCTCTCGCAGAGACCCAGCAGGAACTTCTCTATTCCCGGGAGCAGGCTGGCGGAGCGGCTTGTAGCTGCTACGGAGTTTACGGAGCAGGCTACGCAACTGCTCAAACCCGTGCCCCTCTTGTGCTTCTGTGGTTCTCGTTGGAGACGGGTGTCCCTGCGACCGTCCAGCCCGTTCCTACCTCCTGATCTCTGCAGCTCTTCCTCTGGTTTGTGCCCCAAATTCTTTCCTCCCGCTTCTCCTCTTCCCGTTGTTTCCTTTCAGACGTGCCGGCTGTCTCTGGTGCCGTTCGGAAAGCACCTTGCTCGTGGCGCGGTTTGGGTGGAGGCTCTGCTGCCCGCTTCCCAATGAAAACAAGGTGCCTATTTTTGTCGGATATCATTCAGATGTAATTTCCGATCTGTTTTTATGTCTGAATAACTGGGAAATCGTGCAGTGGCTACCAGCCCGGTTGTTTCTTTGTCGGTGGGGAGGAGAGCTGAGGGCTCTCAGGCTCAAGGCATCGTGCGATGGGCAGCACGTGCTGCATCCCCTGCCTGCGATAGGTTTTCATGTTTTTCCATGCGTTTTTACGTCCCGTGGGTAATGGGGCTGGTGGCTGCACTCAGGAGGAGGAGGCACAGTAGGTTTCTATCCACTTTTTTTTTTTTTTTTTAATGGTTTTGAGTGTTGGAGATGAAAGATACTCCATTATCAAAGGGCCAACCTGCGGGAGTAACGTCCTCCCACCCGCTTTTGCAGATTTAGCCTGTGAAATGCCGAGCAGGCAAAGCGACGGAGTCCCCGGGGAGCCCCGGATGGCTCAGCCGGCTGCTCAGGGTGGGAACCTGGTCCGGTGGGCGAAGGCGACCGCTGCCGCCCTTCTCCCCCCGGGGCAGCTCCCCGGCCGCCTCCTCCTCGCGTGAGAGCCTGCCGTAACGCCGGGGCAGAGCGTGCCGGCGGCTGCGTTGAACAGGTAGGGCAGGTATGGGGAAACGCTCAGGGCCCCGCGCTCGGCGCGGAGCTCCTTCCCACCTGCGAGCCCTGATCAAACACCTCGACGGGCGGCCCGAGCGGGAGCCATGATGTAATCTTGGGAACCCAAAACAATCGGCCCTTTCATGGCAAGACGATAACAATCAAAACAGTATGTAAGGGCCTGCCATGCAAGAATACACATGCACATTATACACTGGAGGGAATTGAAAGCCGGAGTGAAAAGGGGCTTGTTAAGAATATGTAGCCTGCTTTCATAATCAGTTTGTAAAAGAATAGGCCCTTGAAAACAAGGGTTTAGGCTTATAGAAGGCTTTCTGTGCCTTGACCTTGCAAATATGCAGAGATGCCAACTTTTTTTTGAAAGTGAACTTGGAGTCTCCCAGCGTGGTGCCACAGCAGTTGGCAGGCGAGCTGGGGGTAGGAGGTCCAGCCCCGGTACGTTCCCGGGGGACATGGAGTCTTTCCGTCTCGCCAACGAGGAGCTGGTCCTCGGTGGAGCTCCACCGGGATGCCACGGTTTTACCTTTTCTTCCTTAAAACCGCAGCCCTGGGCTCTGCTGCAGGAAAGGATCGGCCAACGCAAGGGCAGACCCATCCCAGCATCGCCGGCGGTCCGCAGAGCTCGTGTGTAGACGGCGTGTGGCCTAGTGACGTTTCTGTTCCCAGATCGAGAAGGTTACGGAGGATGTCACTGCCATCACCGCCATTTTACAGCTGGGGAAGCTGAGGCAGAGAGCTGGGAGAGGTAACACGTCCAATGCATGTTGGCTCCTTGATCCTGGATGCTTCCGAGGACACCTGAGTCCGTTGTGCCCAAACAGAGGAGACACCCAAGCGACATTCCCACGTTGGCCGGCGTGCCGGTGGCAGAGCTAACGGGGCACACGCGGGTCCCCAGGCAGAGTTCGGCGCGGTTTCCCTTGGGCTGCTCTTTCTTTAGACTAACGCACGTTTGAAGGTTGGGGATGAGCCACAGGTTATCGTCCCTGTCTGCAAAATGTCTTCTAGCTGGGTACGGGTGACCCGTCAGACCAGATGGGATCTGCTTCTCTAGCGGTTATTCCCCACCTTCCTTGCTTTAGAGACCCTAAGGTCTCTAAAGGTTCCATCCTGATGATTGTCCCTCTGGCTACGATGGCTCATCTCCCCGTTGTCACCTCCTCCGTGTCCCATAGCTCGCCGTGGGCACTCGGAGGTTCGGCTGCCCTGGGCCAGTCTGCTCCAGTCTGTCTTTGTGCTTCTGTTTTACAATGTATTTCTTTGCAGTCGGGGGAAGCCTTCCAAGAATCCCCACCTATTTCCGTAATAAGGACGTCTTTGTTTTCCCCGTACACAATGCAGCTTTGATTCAGTTGCTTTCTCACCAACCGTGTTGCCGTCAGCTCGACACGGGAGCCGTGGAGAAGGTGTGAGGTGTGCACGGCTCGGCGGCAAAGGGGGAGAGGAATGTCCCTTGGGAAGGTTTTATTTCACAGCTGGGGCATCGGAGGTAAATCTTCTTTGCCTTAGCACCCGGACATCTCCCGAGACGCTGCGCTGGGCAAACAGAGGTGGCCCCTGAGCAGCGAGTGGAGGTACCCTTCGTGCAGTGAACCGGGGCAAAGCAAATAGGAAGGCTTCTGTGTTCCTGGCCTCCATGTTGTCATGGAGTTATCCTCATCCTGATAAGATTAGTGTCCCTGGGAAAGGCTCAAAAGGCCCCAAAGTCCAAGAAATGTCTAGGCAGAGCTGCGGTGGGAGGAAGCGTTGAAGGAACGAGCGGTCCTAGGGATGGGGGAGCGTGGTCCGGGTGAGCGAAAGACTTTTGCGGGAACATGGAGGGACTGGAGGCCAGGAGATGACATGGGGACCTTCTCAGCCTGATGCTGAGCCCAGAAGGTCCTTTCTGGATGTCCCAAGGCAGGAGCGAGAAACCCCACATGCAGGGACGTCTGCGGCCAGGCGCTGGGTCTCTGGTGGCCTTTGCCTCTTGCCCTGCCGCACGCCGAAGCTTGGCGTACCCGCGCCCGGTGCCTGCCCCGACCGCAGCGTGATGCCAACACCCACGTTTCTTGGGAAAACCGGTTAAAATCGTAACCTGGCAGGAGGCACGCCTTGCTGAGGGCAGGGGGGAACGGGGCGGCCTGGCCCCAGCGGGTCCCAGTCGGTGTTGAGCGCACCGCGACCCGTCGCTCGCCGTCGCT
>JAVJGG010000002.1:37327758-37341279 GCA_035590195.1 Aviceda cuculoides | reverse complement strand
TGCTGGGGAAGGGGGGGAGAGGGAGCCGATCCCTCTTTGGGGGGCGGGGGGAGTGGGTGCTGGTGTCGGGTTTAAATTCAGGCTGGAGCTGCAAAAGTGGGGGGGGGGGATGGTGGTATCTTTCTCTGCCGCCCCCCAAAATGCTGCCCGGCCGGAGCACTCGTGGTGACATCCCTGCGAAGGCTGGGTGGAAGGGGGTGGCTGGGAAAGCTGCGCTTTTGGGATTGGTTTCCCCCTTTTGGGATGAGGCTGCAGAGGGAGATGGAGAACGGCTTTTTGAGGACGGGAGAGGGGGAAGGTGATTCTGGATTCGGAACGTCCCTGTGCCGCTGGAGCGGAGGATATAGCGTGGTAGCTCCCGGGGTGTGCTTGGTGGGTGGCTGGCCTGCTGCTGAGGGTGCTCGCTGGTGCTTCCAGACCTGAATTAAACCCCTCCCAAGGGCACCCAAGTAGGGCACACCAGGACTGTGTCTCTGTGCCCCGTTTCTTCAAGCTTCTGGAGCTCCCAGCAGTTCCTAACCTCCCGGGATGCTCGTGGAGGTACATACCCAAAAGCGAGTATGCTGCGACCAGGGCGTCAAGGCATTAAGGGGTGAGGCTGGGGAGGGAGCAGATCCGGGGCTATAAACGTGACGTCTGTGGATCTGGTTTTAGCTAAAAGCACTTGACGCTTAGGAAAACTGCTAAGCCGTATCTAAAAAGCTGCTGAGCCGTGAGTGTGACCTGGAAATGTGGGTGCTGAGGGCAGGGCTCGTCCTGAGGACACCTCGCATGGTAACTCCGGGCCGTACCCGGGGCATCGCCGCCTTGGGAATCGGGGCTGGTGTGCGCAGGGGCTGGAGGACGCCGGGAATGGGGGCTGGAGGACACCAGGAGAGCGAGAGGCTGACGCTTGGGTGATGACTGCCTTAGGGGTGGGATGCAGAGGCATCTGCTGTCCCCGCCTGTCTCCAGCGTGCTCCGAGCAGGCCACCTACACGGCATTCCTGGAGATGGGCGGCTGACACAGGGATGGTTCAACGTTCTGCCTTCCCTCAAAGAAAAGGTGTTGGAAACCTCCTGCTCTGCCTCTCCCTTTCTCATCGTCCTTCCCCTCCCTTCTCCGACTCCCCCAGGAAAAAAGAGGTTGGGAGAGCTGTCTGGCTCTGCTTCCACATCGCTCCGTCTGGAAGCGGGTGAATTATTGCTGGATAAACCAGCGTGCTTGGCTGCCTTGAAAAGCGCTTCCCAGAGCAGTTACAGACTACTTGGTCGGCACCATTCACGTTGAAAGGTTTCACTGTCCAGGCTGCCTCCTCGATAGCTGGAGCCAATTGCAAATTCCACCAGCGCTACCAGCCCCAGAGCTGGGTTTCCATGGTGAATGCATTTTGGTTCCGCACCTAAAAGCCCGGAGCTTTTGGGAAGTTTTCTGCCATGAGTGTCACAGTTTGTCCGTCGTTCTGTCCTCCTGTGCCGGAGGAGGTCCTCTGGCTTTCCCTAGCTGGCTGCTCCCGTTGGGGGGAGAGCTGCCTGCCCAGACGAGATGCTTTAAAAGCCTCTGACAGCCGATGCCTTGGGGACAGGCTCACCAGCTTTGTTCTCACACTGCTGTGGACTCCAGCACACCCCTCTGCCTCTGGGGTGCTGCGTGAGGCTGAGGTATGGGTCTGTCCTGGGACCTGTTTTTTTTTTTTTTTTTCTCACGCCAGGACCTGTTCCTGCCAGTGCCTTTGCCTGCTGCCCCGCACTCCTTCCCTGCATGCCTTGTGCCTTCCACTTGCTGTTACAAACCGCAATAAACCCGGTTTAATTTGCCGAGGTGCTAGTTCAAGCCCTCCTGACACGACTTGCATTAAAGCTAAATGAACTGTTTATACAGGGACTTTGCATTGAATGAGCTGCGAGTTCTACCTTCGAGGCGATGGGTGTGAGGGAGCGTGCCCACCCCACCGCCCTGCACAGCCCCGGCCGGAGCCTCGGGCTGCATCGCTGTCCTGACGCCCTCCCAGCCTTGCAGGTATCTGCTGTGAGGCAAAAAACTCGTTTAAAAAACTTTATTTAGGCTTCCCGTGCGTTGCCTCGCGTGCCTTTATAATGCAAAGGAGGTTTTGCGTTTATATATTTGCCCTTCCTCGGGGGTGCGTCTGCCCAGCTGCTCTGCAAGGACATCTCCCGTGCCCTGGGAGCTGTGCTGCGCCCTTGGCCTCTGGAATGCTCTTTTCATTGATATTTTCTGAGAACAAAAATGCCTGCTTTGTATCCACTGCCCCTTTCTTTCCCCACGCAGAAGGGGAGGGAGAAAATGACTAAAATATTTTCTTGTAACAAAAGGCTGAGGGTGAATCTAGATCAGCCATTCTGATCCATTTAAGGCAAAATCTCCAGGGTTTTCAGCAGAGAAATTAAAACACTGGAGCTTTCTCTTTTCTTCAGAAGAACAAACAGGAGCGGTTACCACTTCCTCTAGCTCATAAACAAAACCAGCCCGACGTCTCCAGGAGAAACCCTGCCAAGAGACTTTCCTTCCTAATTGTTTGATATTTTTTCAGTTCTGATTAGTATTCGGGAGTGCCTGGCACACAAGCGGGAAGTTTCAGGAACAGGCTGTAGATCTTGCTTCAGGCAGATCCTAGCCTCTTTTTCCATCCCTCGCCCTCCTTGTCTGTCCCATTCACCCTCTCCCTCCCTCCCTGTTCTTCCTGCTTTGTTTTCCTTCATCTGCCGTACTTGGCTTCTCCCGGGGCTGGTGGTGGTGATGTCTTTTGGCCACCAAACTCTGGTGCTTGCTTTTCCCTTTGAAGCTTCGCTGCATTTGCAGGAACTGTATCAAGGCTCTAAAGACGTTTATTGACCTGCTTTTCTGCAGTTCCTTTTCTTTGCTTTCAGGCTTTTCTCTGCTCTTGGGAAAGAGCTTTGGCCGGACCAGCTGCAGGGGGATTCACCTTTCCCTGCAGGAAAGGGCAGGTTGGCATTTGGACCAAACTTAGTAAATGCTGTAAAAGAACAGAGGGTGCAACTGCCTCGGTGTCCCGCAGCGCGGGGATGGTGTCTGAGACGGAGTTTGCTGCAGAGCTGCTCCCACCCGTCCGCAGTGAGATCTCCTCTACCTGCCCCAGTATCCTCTTTGTCACCAGTAAAAATCCTTTCTGTGAAAGGGTGGAAACCTCCAGCTGGCCTCGGAGGACCCCGGCGGGGAGTCCTGCATGGCCGCTCGCTCTGTCCCCTGTCACGGGACTGTGACTCATTTGAGATGGTCCCGGGGGAAGCGGGGAAAAGCAACTTGGTTTTTTTTTTTTACCTCTGACATCCTTCCCTAGGCAGCCAGTCTGGGGCTGTGCCTGCTGCCAGTGCTCCTGCCCAGGAGGACGAGCTGCTGCTCGGATCCTGCTTTTCTGAATTTCTTTATTGTGCGGAGAAGAGCTTTCCCACATCTCTGTTTTGTGGCTGGATTTTAGTGTGTAACATTGTTCTGAGTTCTGTTCTTGCATCATGTGCTGGAGGTTAGGAAATCGGTAGCGATAATAAATATCGCTGAATGAGTGGGCGTGGGCAGGAGGGAGGGAGAAGAGTGATTTAAAGGACAAGGAAAACTCTGTGTTCCCCATGGGCAACACTCTTTTTTGCGGGGACGAGTCAAGCTTTTACGTCCCCTTTTGTGGGAAGCACCTGTGTGGCAAAATAACTCCTTTTGAGGATGTGGTTGGAAGTGCTCGTCTATGAAGCTGTCATGTGCGTGGATGTGGTATGCATCCCCCGAGCATCCCACCTCCTCTGCAGGTGGTGCTCCAAAATCTCCCTCCAGCCCCGCTGGGGCCGGAGCTGTGCTGATGGGAACCGCGAGACGCGGGCTCCCCGTCAGCCCTGTGCCGTTCTTCAGTCCCTTCTGGGACGAGCACCGAAATCCCTTCTTTGGAAACCAGTTTGTTGAGTGTCTGGTGCATGCTCCCGGCCTCTGGGAACACACAGCTTTGACTCCGTGACTCAGCCTGAATTTCTTAATCATAAAAACAACTATCACGTCTTGGGCTTTTCTCACGCTTTCCCTGCCATGGTTTCCAGGCATTTTGTAAACCACCGACGGACTCGGGCTGGTAACCCCTCTGGGCAGGCAGGTGAAGCGGCATTTGCTCGGCTTTCATTTTTCGAGAGGGGAAACCGAGGCTCTGAGGGATGAAGTAACTTAGCCGAAGCCGTGTAGGGAAACGATGGCAAAGCAGAGAGCCCCGTGGAGATTCCACCTTTGCTCTTGGCGTGGCTGAGCCGGCGGCTTCGCTCCTCGCCGTCTGCCCCGTGCCGCGTTTAGGACGGGGAGGGGGGGGGCAAAGCGGTGACCCTGGCTTGCTGTTCCTGGTCTCGAGCAAGACGAGCGGGTACCTCTGGATGCAATTTTCCTCTTCTACAGAGCCGCGAGCGCGGTCGCTGCTGGGGCAGGGGACCCCCCCCGAGGAAAGGCACTGCTGAAGCTGCGTTCGGGGAGCAGTTCCTCGCCGAGCTCTGTGCTCGGCTTGTTGCGAGGCTCTTGTTGCTGCAGCGTCTCAGCAGCTCCAAAACGGCGTTAGCGGTATTCCTCTGGGGCGGGAAGAAATTATCCCTTTTTTTTTACAGAAGGGGCGGGTGGCTAATACACTGCAGAAGGATTAGGGCTGGGATTTTCTAAAGCCTGCTGGTTAAGAAGACTGGGACTTGCAAGTCACTTTAACTTACTCCAGAGCCCGTGTGTAAAATTTCTGGCTGGAGCAGAATATTGAACTCTTGGTCCGGCAGTCCAGTACATCTAAGCAATAAGGCACCACAATGACTGCAAATACCTTAAGACATTTTCAGAACACGTTTTCCTCATTGACTTTCACCTAGCGAGGTTTCCATCTTTTTAATTTTTTTTTTTTTTTTCTTTGCTGATATTTGCTCTGTGACTGAGCCGGGATGGGGTGGGAGAGGCTTGGCAGGAGGGGGGTGATAAGCAAATCTTTGAAAACAAAGTTCAAGCAAATATATGTCCAAGTGGAGAGCAGGTTCCGCTCGCTGGCGATACAGCTCATCTCGGAGCAACCTGCGCAGTGTGTGGAAGCAAAGGGAGCAGCTCTGATGCTCTTTGTGAGCTTTGGCACCCCAACTGGGGATGCGTGTGGCATCCCCCCTCGCCTGCGCAGGGCAGTCGCTTCTTTCTGTGTTGGAGCTGTTGCATTCCTGCTCAAGTCTTCTCGGTGAAGGCCAGCTTCTTGTAGGTGCTATTTTTGTATCACCCTGCATTTTTTTTTGTTCACGTGAAAATGCAACTTTTTACTTTCAGGGCTGTGCGCGCTGTTTTTTACAGCTGGTTCGTGTTCAGACTGCCCCATGGACTCAAGGCATCAGAGCTGTGTATGCAACTTTATCACAAAGTAAACCTGAAATCAGAATTTAGCGTGGGCTGTTTTTCAGCTGGGATACGGGAATAGCTGGCTGTGGAGCCAGGCGCCCTCAGCACGGGCAGGGCTGTGTGGCCAGAGCTTCCCTTCGGTCCTGGGAAGTGCTTTGCCTTGGGGACGCTGAGGATGGGAATGGTCCAACTTGCCATTTCTGAGCTGGGAGGGTTTGGCTTTTTCTTTTGTAGTCTGTCGCTGGGACTGGGTGAGAGGAAACAGCTGTCGCTGGCAGTGATGAAGTTGGATACCTGGCAAATAACTCCAATTTATACAGTTAAAAACCCCAGGGGCAGAGTAGCCTGCAGACGGGATGGCAAGAGACCGCTGCTGCCAACGCTGAGCATTGCCTGTTCCTGCCGGGGCATCTCCTGGCCCAAAGCTCGGGTAAAGTTGTCTGCCTAAGAGCTCTATTTTATTTCAATGTTTTTTTGGCATTCCTTCCAGCACTTGGAAGAGGGATGCTGTGATGTCAGTACAGGTAGAGCGAGCTCCGTGCTGACCTCCCCTTCTTGGCCAGGATTTAGCCGGATGCTCATAAAACCTGCTTTCTCCAACTCCTGAAACTTGTTCCAAGAGGCTTTGGCTGGTTTGGGGAGGCGTGAGCATTTGCAAGACAACAGGGAGCAGTGTCTGGAGGGTGGTAGCCGGAGGGCGGCTTCCCACCCTCCACGTGAAGCCCTCGCCGTGCTCCCCAGCCCCAGTCCTGCCCAGTAGCTCACTCAACCCTGTCCCCGTTTGCAGAAGGGAGCTCAGCCGCGTGCGGCTTCCCTGGAGCCCAGAAGGAGGGCAGAGGGAGCTGTTTTGGTAATGCATCTAACAAGCAACCTCTTATTCTTCTTAAAACGTGTTGAGGCCTGCCAAGAGCATCCTTGTTAGGATGCTGGTGGAGAGGGGTCGTGTAGGTCTCCATGCCATCCCGGGGCCAGGACGGGACCAGCTACTGGGAAGGAGCTGGGTGACCTCAGATGTGCCGTTCACGGAGCAGTGATGCTGGGAAGCTCAAGGTCAGGAGCACGAGCACCTGGAAAGGGATTTCACCAGGAAATCCCCTTAGAGCAGGACCGTGCTGTCGGTTCCTCCCTCGGACGTGGTCCTTCTCCACCCCCAAGTGGGAGCTACGTGACAAGCTTCTGACCACTGCAGTTGTTTGCTTTTTCTTTTTTTTTTTTTTTTTTTTCCCCACTCCTCCCAGTTACCTACGGTCTGACCTCAAACCGGCCCGTGGCCGTTGAGCCCCGCCGGGCGGTGGGAGAGGGCAGCCCCAGCGAGGCCCGTGGGTTTCTGTGGGCTTCAGGGTTTTTTGCCCAAGTGCCTCTGCTTCTCTGCAGACCTGGCGGGTTCCCCTGCCGTGGGGAGTCCTCGCTCATAAAGAGCAGCGCTAACAGAGGATTAATGGTTAATCGGTTGTTCATGGAGGGTTATAAACGACCTGCCGGGCTCTTTAACACCTTTCGCTGATGTGCTTGTTGCCCTTCATAACGCGTTCCTGTCTGTCTGATGCAGCCCTTGTAACCTCTATTAATCACTCGTTAGCTGCTGCTGCCGAATGCGGCTCGGATGGTGCTTAGCGGCCCGTGGACCTCACCTGCTGTGCCAGGATTTCCAAACTCCTCGGGGGACCCAGCGAGAGCTGGCGGAGGGCCCGATAGGGCTCCTGGAGAACAGGATGGTTCTGCGGCCCTCGTGCTCAGTGCTGTGCCCTCCTCATCCTCTGCTCTTCCCCGGGAGCTGGGGATGTAGGAGTTGCCGGGGGAGGTTTTAGGGTGTCAAAAAACACCTCAAAGGGCGACAACAAGCACCTCAAAGGGCAGGTCTGAGGAAGGTCTTCTGGATTGGCCCCGCTGAGATGGAGATCCAGCACCGCAGGTTTCTGGGTCCGTCAGGTTGATGTAGAAACGGACCCCGCTCCGCTCCGGGTCAGCTCCCACCTCCCAGGAGATGAGTGCTGGCCCCACGCAGCTCCCTGCCTGGCAGAGGAGAAACGTCCAGCTCTCCTGCGCCGGTTTTGGTGCTCTTTCCTTCTGGCATTTGGGAATACAGCGTGCACCCTTCCTCTGGGCTGCGGGGGAGCTCGCCTGGTTAAGCAACCACTGCTGGGATATTACCTGTCTGTTAACCTGTCAGCGCTGTTTCGCAGCTCCGTTTAATCTCCGGTTGTGGAATTTCCCCTGCAGTTTCTGCCTCCCCCTTGTCGCCCCTCTTCCCACGATCAGGGTAATTAAATATTGTCCGAGTCCCGTCACTTAATGGCCCAGTTGTTTGCCAAGAGGAGATAACGGCATGTTTGCTCGCTGTAGACCAAGGACACGGGCAGCTCATGCCCACGCAGGGTAAATCACCAGGCCACGGGGTGACGCTTGCATGTGACATCTGGCTGCGGTGGCAGAGCTCTTCCCATGGGACACAGCCGGCAGCTGCAGCCGGTGCTTGAAAGGGACGTGGCTGGAGCAACCTCTGCCCTCTGGATATGCTTCTGCTATGGCCTGATTAGTTAAATACCAACATTGCTGAGTCTTCTTCAGAAACTTTGGTCAAAGGAAAGGTCTAGCCACGATAGAAGGTTCTACTTCTTGTATTTTTAAATTTTTGTATTTTTTTTTCCCTTGCTTGTTCTAAGCTACTGTTTGAATTTTTTTTTTTTTTTTTGTCTCTGAAGCTTGAGGCTGTCGGTAGGCGCTCACCCAAGTCCAGGACAGGAGAGCTGGCATCCCCCCAGTCCCCCTGCCCACAGCAGGCTGGGAGTGGAGACAGGAGATGGTTCTGGATGGAGGAAGCAGAGACCAAATGTTCCTCACGGGCAAGGTCGGGGGGGTCCTGGGCTCTGCTGCAGGTCCTACAGCCGTGTGCCAGGGTTGGAGCAGATGAGCTGGAAGCTGCCGTTTCTGGTGAACGTGTGCTCCCTCGCGGAGGCTGGTCCCTCCCGACCGTATCTCTGCCGTGTGGTGAAGGTCGGTGGTTTCTCCACCTTTGTGGAATAGTGATGGGGTTCTTACCACCGAGCGCGCCCTCGCCAGAGCCATCCTTAATCCCTTGGGCTGGGGCAGGGGACACCCACCTTGCCTTCCTGTGCCCAACGGATAGGCGCTGGGGAGGAAAAAAACTCCCAAGGATCCCTCCAGCATGAAAGCCCGTCCTGTTTTTTTTTTTCCCCACTGTCGCGCACAAGCCTTTGCCAGGGTTTACGCTACGCGCGGTGCCCGGGGAGGGAAGCGAGCTGCCCCGATGGACCTGATGGACACGCAGACGGCGGGCTCTGGTTTATTGCTCGTTTGCTGTGCCACGGGGTGATGAGGCTCGCCTTGGGCAAGGCGGAGGGCTGGCGGCACGACCGCTTTGCCCGGGCATCGTCCCTTCCCCCTGCCCGGGGGTGGCTGCCTTGGGGTGCTGGTTCAGGCGCCCGTGGTTCTGTTTTAAACACCTCAGTGCTGGGAAGCTTCGCGCTTGGAGAGCGCGAAGGGGTTTGTAGACCTGCTGCTACTTCGAAGCGGAACAGGCGAGTCAGGTTTTAAATCCCGGGAGCTCTGGACTCAGTCCACGCGGTCTGCCCAGGAGGTGGAGTTTCCCTTGCAGAGGGCTTTGGGATCCTCTGGGACGATCAGCCGTATGGCGATGTTGGCTTTAATACTTACTTAAGGCTGTCTGTGAAAGCCAACTTTTTTAAGCCAGAAGCAAAGTCCTCTAGTGGAAAGCTCAGAAGGAAGAAAACTCCCAAATTATGATTTCTGGATACTCTTTAATTTTAGGGATTAGGAGTCCAATTTCTGCATTTCTCCAAGGTTACCATGAGCGCAGTTATAAATTAAAATTGCTGCAGAACTGAACGCTGCTGCCAGAGCTCTCGAAGTCTGGATGCTGCTTGGCTGCAGATGTCCTTGCTTCACCTTTCCACAGCCGAGGGGAAAAAAACGTTTACACTTGGCTAGAGAAAAGAGCGTAAACAGTAAAATACCGAGCTGGTGCCCTGTGAAACCCATCACGTAGCCGGGCCCCCCCAGCCTGGCCCCGCTCCGCTCGCTCGAGCTGGGCTCCGAATGGGATCAATGCAAGGAGCCGGGCTGGCCCCGCAGCCTTGTCTGTGCCGGGACTTTCTTCCAGCGCGGACCTGGCTCTTGGCTGATGCCTGACCTGGCCCAGCGTTTGGGACGGATCCCGGGAAACGGCGATGCGGGATCTGCCGTGGAGGGGTTTGCCCCAGGCCGGAGCTGCCGGCGCTTGGCTGCTCCCGCAGTGCTGGGTGCCGCAGGCTGAAGAGCAAATCGAAGGCAGCGCTGCATGGCCTCTGTTTTCCCCTGCCTTTAGCGAGACCACCCGTCTCTCCCCAGCAATTAATTTTTTTTTTTTTTCAGTTCGAGCCTCTTTCTGTGTCACATCACCGAGGTCTGTCCCGCGATGCCAGAGCTGGGTCTGGGGGGCTTTCCTTGACGCCCCTGACAGCAGGTTTTCTCTCCAGCGTGCGAAGGAGCCGTGGCAGCAGATGGAGCCAAGCGCGGACCCCCCCTGCTCCCTTGGCCCTTCTGCAGCTGCAAGGAACTGGGAGGTCAACCAGCCCTCCTCCTCCTCCTCCTCCTCCCGTGAGATAAGCCCGTTGTTACGTGTATTGTGTTTTGGAGCCCGGGGTAGCGGGGCTTTGCTCTGGCAGCTCTGCTCCTGGCAAAATTAATGCCCCGAGTAAGCGGGAGCGACAGCCCCGTGGGCGCTGGGGGACGAAAGCCCGGCTCGGTGCCCTGTGTCCAGGACCCACCTGGGAGGGGGCCAGCGGCTCCCCCAGCATCCCAGCCCCGTGGGCAGGAGCTCCGCTGACGGCTCCTCATGTTTTCCCCAATTCCCCTGAACAGTTGGGTACCTGCAAAGGGCTCCGGGCAGCCCCCCCTGCCCCAACTCCCCCTGCCCCTACACTTGAAATGAAGTTGCTGACTGTATGGGCTCCCTTTTGTCTTTCCTTCCTGAAGCTTGTGTTACCTCTTGAGCTGGCTCAAAGGCTCTCCTTCAGGGAGGCTCAATAGATACTACAGAGAAATGAGAGGAGGAAATTAAACCCGGTGGGTGTTGGGCCAGCACCCTGGAAGCTGCTCCGTGACCGGGCTGCCAAAGACCCCATCCCTCGGTGGGGGGAGGAAGGAGAGCGCAAGGAGCGAAGGGCTTTCGTTTAACCCCCAAGAGGCAGCAGAAGTCTTCCCACAGGGGATGCGAGATGCAACCAGACCCCGAGTTTTGGGGGGCGGGGGGGGGTGGAGGTATCGCCGCCCCCGCGCTCGGGGACGATGCGTGTAGGAGCCAGCCTGGTCCGAGCTCTCGTGCCTGAAGTGCCTCAGGCAGGACCGGTCTCTGTCTCAGAAAATGCAGATGTCGGCTCCTCTTTCGTTTAGGACGAGGTCTTGGTGCTGGGATGCTTGGGGGTGATGGGGGCCGGGCCCCCACTATCGTAGGTACCGTGTCCTTTGGTGCTCGTGAAACTTTGCATTAAAAATAGTTTGGTGTCGGCTTCGTGTAGCGCTTCCTCCTCTCGCTGTGGCTTCCGCAGAGACTTTGGTAACACGGATAAGTTTGGGGATGCTTTGGAGCAGATGTCCTGCCCCGTACGGTCCGTGTGCCCCGCACCTCTCCGAGCCAGAGCAGCAACTGCTGCAGTGATGGCAATTTCTGGAACTCGTGTTTAGTAAAGGTTTGGGAATAGTGGTTTCTTTCTTAAAATTTGAGATCTCGGTGTTGGGGGACTACACCGTAATCTCACTTCTTTATTAAGTAGCTTTATAGCTCTTCTCTTTGTAAAGTCGAGTTTGAAAACACAACCCTGAAGTTTCAAAAGCCAGAAAGCAAATAAAGAGGCATGTAAACAGAATTTTCTGTATGTTCAAATCTGAGGATTTTTTTTTTTAAACCTCTCTTGTGATTTTTTTGAGAGCACCGAGCCTGAGGAGTGCTGCAATTACCATACGCTGGTGCTGGTAATATCCTCTAGTGCCTGGGGAAGCCTGCTATTGATGTTGGGTTATCCTGGAGATACCGAATTGAGTTTAATTTAAACAAAAGCTGCTCCCACTGAAGTCGGCAGCGCATTAACTTCCCTTTCATATACCTCAAGCTTAAAAGTTGTTCGGAAGGACTTTTGAAGGATGCGCCTACGGCTCAGCCGCGTCATCGTGCCAAAGAGGCAAAACCCCAGCCTTGCTTAGGCTGGTGCGGCTGGGCATGGTGGTAACCCCTGGGGGTGCCCGGGCTTAGCCCCCCCCCGCATGCCCACCCCCCTGGCAGGGAGCGTGGCTGCATCTCAGCCAGCCACCGCCGCTGCGGCTGTAATGCGCCAGCTGGCACACCAGGCAAGCGAGGAGCAGAGGCGCTGCCTGTTTTGGGGTGAGGTGACAACAACGTGACGTCGGAGGTGGCAACGTGACGTCAGAGGTGGCAACGTGACGTCAGAAGCGGCCGTAACCTCTTCACCGTCCCAGGCAGGAGCTGTCGGAGCCTGGGCGCCTGCTTGCCGATGTGGTCAAGGTTGAGGCAGGCTGCAGGGCTGTGCTGGTCTAATCACGGTCTGGCCTTTCTCCCCAAATCTCTCTTAAGATTTTGTTTAATTTTTTTTTTTTTTTAGGTAGTAGATTCCGTCTGGGTCTCTTTTGGAGGATTAAGGTCCCCAAGTGCGTGTTGCTTTGCTGTGGTATGGGAAGGCAGCGTGCGAGGCTGGCTTACCTATAAGGGCTCGTTACTGGGGGCAGAGAGATTTTGGGTTTGCTCTCGCCCTCAGCCATGTGAACAGCCTGGCTGGCACTGTATGATTAAATTAGTTTCGAGAGGAACAAATCCCGGATTAGCGTAGCCATTTGCCATGCTGAAAGTGGAGCCCTGCTAATTAGGTTTATGTAACGGGCTCGCACGGTGTTCCATAATCAGCAAAGGGAGCCGGGGTGGCTGCACTGGTTAATTGGGAAGCACGCTGGGGTCCCTGGTGGCCACTGGAACTGCTGAAGTCGGGGCTGAGCTTCTGCAAATTGAAAAAAAAAAAAAAAAAAAAAGAAATAGCATTACAAAGCGTTGCTTCCAGCAGTAGTGAGAAGCGTGTGCTGTGCAGCCGGACTACTGCTGTTCTCTGCTTGTTGCTGAGACTGGAGAGGTCTCCCGCTTCTTGTCCTGTATCACCTTATTTTCCTTGGGATTTTGGAAGAGCGGAGGCTGGTGCTGCTCCCCGGCCGTGCTAGCCCTGCTCAGCATCGCTGGGAGGCGAAGCAGTGTGGGGAGGTGGTTATCCCGCCGGCATCTCCTCCTTTTGCCGGGTTAAATGAAGTGACCGTGGCACCGCGTCGACGGCGTGCTGCGTTGCCCGTGGGTGCGTGCAGCAGCCGGGCACGGCGGGACCCCTCGCACGGCACGGCGGGACCCCTCGCACGGCAGACCGCGGTTCAGCTCCCACCCAGGAGCGAGGTCTGGGCTTTGCCAGGGCTCCAGATGTGGGCAGATTCCTGCGGGAGATGCTGTTTCCCCAGGTCCTTTGGCACCGTTACAATTTCCCGGCTGGGGAGGCAGCACCTGGATGGCCCAGCCAGCCCGCTCCCTCCTGCTGGACAAACCCTAGTAAAAATCGCCCAGCGAACCTCAGTAAAAATTAATGGAGTAGTCAAAGGCTAATCCGTCCCAGGGAAACGCCGACTAAATCCCTGCAGCAATGGGAGACTTGCCTTCCAGCCGGGGTCGAATGGGGCGTTTTCCCTTTGCCTCCCCAGCTGCCGTCCCCCCCCCTCCGCCGGCGAGGGAAGGGGGCACGAAGGGACGCCGTGGCACGGCGGTGGCGGTGGGAAGTAGCTGGCCCCGTGGCAGCTCGGCGGGGTCTACCCCGAGAGGCCGAGCTGCCGATTTCTGCAGAGAGGTGCGACGGAGGTTGCCGTCAGCTGGGGTTGAGGATTGCGCGGCGGGGGCGTGTTTCTGGGGCCCCGGGGTGGGGGGAGAAAAGCCTTTGCGCAGCTGGCAGCGTTTGCTTAGACGCGGGTTTTGCTGGACGCTGGTTTTTGCTGGGTGGAATGGGAAGGGGGAGGTGGGGGGGCCTGCGTGTCCTGCCCGCCAAGCCTGCGGCAGCGCGGCGCAGCGGGCGGGGGGCTGCAAGCACCAGCGCATCGCAGAGCTGCAGCACAACCCCGTGGGGGGG
>JAVJGG010000002.1:37308244-37327691 GCA_035590195.1 Aviceda cuculoides | reverse complement strand
CTGACCGCGGCCGTCCAGGAAAACACCCCCCCCCCCCCTTGATGGATGCTTGCATGGGGAGGAATGCCGCCTCTTTGCAGCCTGCGCTGCTGGAGCCTGGGCTTTCCGCTCTCCCTGGAAGAGGCAAAATTCATTTGGGGGGGTGGGTTTAATCATGGCAGCACCGGATCACCCCCGCTATGGCTTGTAGCCCCAGAGGAGCTGAACGGGCTCGGGCGGGAGCAGAAACGGTGGCTGTGGGTGACGTCCCCGTTAACGGCACGCGGGGGCCGTAGGCGGGAGGTGGCTGTGGGTGACGTCCCCGTTAACGGCACGCGGGGGCCGTAGGCGGGAGCAGCGGCCAGGCTGCAGCGTAGAACACGGGTGGGTGGCTTAGGAAGCAGGGGATGGTCTGAACCAGGACCTCCTGGGAGGGCTGGGTCGGTCAGGCTGGTGCTGCCGGTGCTGGGATGGCAGAGTTGGGGCGCAGAGGTCTCCGCAGCCCCGAGCCTTCCCCGCTGGGAGCAGCGGTGTCTCTCGTCCTCCCTCTCTGCTGGTATTTTGTTCCTTGGGGCCGGCCCTAAGCCCTGCCGATGGCTTCGGGGCGCAGGCAGGGACTGCTCGGCTCCAGCTCCCCTTGGCACGTTGCATGGTAGAGATCCGGCACCCTGCGAAGAGACGGTCCCCGCGGGCAGGCGATGTCCCGGGAGCACGCTGGGGCCGTTGCACGTCGTCGGGGCTTTTCCTGCTCCTCGCGCTCCATGCGCATCCATCCTCCGCTTGATCCCTGTGTGTCCAGCCCACCACCAATAGTGCTGCGGAGCTTTGATCTGCTGCAAGTGATTAAATTCATATCATCCGGACTGACAGCTTAATATACCTCAGCGAGGCCACGCTAAATTAGTTGTGTCTGTCTCGCCAAAGCTGCAGAAATGCTTTCTGACAGCTACGCGCACTCGATGCAGTTCTTTTTTTTTTTCTTCTCGGTATACAGTAAGGGTTGTCTTTGCTCTGTTCGGGGGATCCTTCCTCGAGTTTCATATAAACTGCTCCACCGCTGCTGGAATCACTTTCTGTCCGTTGAGTGGAAACAGCTGCCCTGGAGCACGGCTGTGGGTGCAGAGTCCGGTGTCTGCGTGGGAGCGGGCTCGCCGCTTGCGTGCGAAATACCGCGTCATCGTATTTTTAGATTTATATGCATATATATATGTGTCTTAGTTTGGGTTGAAGTTTTCTTTTGTGAAAACGATGTGCTGGCTGAGCGCGGAGCGGCGAGGTCGGTCCAAACCCTCCGGCACCCAGAGGTCTCCTCAGCGTCAGGCTTGTCCTCGGGGCACGGGGCTGCTTGGCCACGGCTCACGTCACGTACTGGCCGTGGCTCTGCGTTGCATCGGGGCTCCTCACTCAGCACTGGAAGCCCTTCAGCTGTGATGTCAAGCCCTGAAAACCACCCCGGAGAAGTGAGATTAGCTATACATACCTCTGTGGGTCGCAAAAGGCGCATTTCCCGGCTCGTCCCTGCATCCCCAGCGGTGAGGAGGTCACCTCTTCGTCCTTCCAGGTGAAGCTCGTGGTCGCACAGCTCCAGCGGCAGCTCCCGAGATGGTCAAGCCCAAGGAGCAGGAATTAGCATCAGTTGGCGGTGGGCATCCCGCATCCGAGCTCCCGGGCAGGGGTGGGAGAGGGGAGGGCTGTCCCAGGGACCGGCTCGGCAGGGCCAGTCCCTTCTGGTGTTGGCAGAGGTATTCCAATGAATGCCTTGGGTTTTGGGGATTCCCTGGAGCAGATGATGCCTTTCATCTTCCCGTGGATGCTCCAGGCCTGGCTTCCTCCACCAGGGAGCTGCAGCCGTTTTGGGGTGAAACACGGCACTTTGCTGGTTCCTGAGCTCGGCGGAGGAGGAACAATTAAAATGCCTTTGATGAGGATCTGCCGGCAGCGCGTCCGTTCCGCAGGGTTAGATTTGTGTACCAAATTTCCTCACAGGAATGGGCCACCTTCTCTCTTCCTCTTTCAAAAATGGACCGTAGCTTCCGATTTTCACATGGGCGATGACAGACTGGGGTTGTGAGACAAGGGGCATCCCCTTGTGCGAGAGGCTCCCGTGGGCTTGACCAGAGAGGGAAAATAAGATTTGAGACCCACTTTTAACTAACCCTTTTCAGGCAACTTGGAGAAAGAGTTCTCCTTGCCAAGAGCTTAAAGAGGGGAAAAAAAAAAAAAAAAAAACCACCCTTCATAATTGCCACATTTAGAGGAAGGAATTCTAAATAAAAAGTTAATCTCCTCCAAGGATTAGCGAAGCATGCGGCGTCTTGTCAGATGGGGAAGCAAAGCGGAGGCCTTAATTTTTTAAGACAAGAGAGATGTTTCTGTCCGAGCCTGTCTTCGCCGCGTGCTGGCCAGGCGACCCGTGGCAGGGCCCGCGGGCTGGAAGGGGCCGAGGTCCCTCGTCCCGTGGGAGGAGGACGAGTTGTTGCTCTTGGGCTGTGCGTGGCCACGGTGGAAGGCAGCCTCGCAAGAGGCTGACCTGCCTCCTCCAGCTCCGGCTCTTCTGTGTAAAGAACTTATTTCGGCAGAGAATTCCTCGTACGACAACGTGCAAGAGGTTGGGATGCTGCTTTTCCTACCAGGGTCTTTTATCTCCTCGAAAAGAGAGGTGGCTGTACCATCTTTTCAGCCCCGGGAAAGAAGAGCTTAGTGCGTCAGCTGCAAACTGGAAGAGGTGGCCACTGCCTTTGGGAGTTGCTGGTTTTGGCAGCGGAGCTGTGAAGACGCCCGTACGGTTTGGCTTTCACAGGGCCCGAGCGCACGGAGTTATTAGTTGCTGTTAATTGCGGTGGGAGGTTTGGGAGTTGAGCACATTCGGTGCCTGGACGTGGATGCATGGAACGAAAAGCTGCTGTTTCCAAATGTGGGAGCCCTGGTGAACCTCCTGTGTTTCCCGGGCTGGCGGGGATGCTTTCGGGAGCTGCCACGTGGCCCTCTGTGCCCGGAAAAAAAGCAGCAACTCGTTGTAGGTTTGGCTCCTTCCCTCCCTGTATTTGTTTGTAGTTCATCGATTATCTGCTCCATCTTTGCTCCACCACTGATAAAGGCATATGCAAACCCCGGGCTTGGCTTTTGAAACACAGATGCAAATCGGATGGGGTTAACTCCAAGATATCGTCTCCACCGTGCCGGAGGCCAGGTCCAGCCGCAGCCTGGCATCCCGGGTGCTCCGGCCCCGCCGTGGCCGGTGCCGGGCTGGTGCTGGTGACACCGGCAGCCGTGGGAATCGCCCGTCCTCTCCTCTGCGGCGCAGGGGGGCACGGATGACCTGGCGCTGGACGGAAAGAAAACAGCTGAGCCAGAGTTTCCTTTGCTGTCCCCAAATCCCTGCGGCTTGCCCAGCATCGCTGGGAGTCAGCTCGCTGAGCTCTGGTTTGTTTAGTATCTTCCGGAAAAATGCTCTCTGTTCTGGGAGAGCCTGGGCGAGCCGAGTTTCTCCGTTCGGGATGCTGACGCGGGAACACCGCAGCGGCACTCGGTGGGAAACGCTCATCTCCACCGCTCATCCCCACGTTTTCCATCGCTCGCCACCTCTCCAGCGTTGCGCGCCAGCTGGGACAGGCAGCCCTTTCCTATTCCTTCGTTTATATTTATTTACTGTATTTATTTACTCGTATTTACTGATTACCGTTGGTCAGCTGAAAACGCTTGGAGAGGTTGGCGTGTGCTGGCTGGTCGGGTTGACGCTCAAACACCGACCTGCCTCGTCCCCGCGAGGGGCTCGCAGAGACCCGTGCCCGGGGGGGGTGCAGGGTGGAGGAAGATGCTTTTGCTGCTGGTCATTTACACCTGAGCCCGACTCGGCGGGGGAGAGGCTCTGCGACTGCAAGAGGTTAAAACTTTGCCCCTGTGTTTACTTTAGTTGGCTGCCACACTGCATAATAACCTGTCAGCACTTCAGGTGGGGATTTATTTGTGCATTAAAAATTGCCTGGGGCGGGCGGATGCAGACACTCTGCAGCATGCTGGAAAATGTGCCTCCAGCGTAAAAACAGCCTCTCCAAATATTTCACCCTTTTAATAAGTGCATTTAATTAAAGTCATATAACTTTTTTTATTATTATTAAAAAGGAGGGAGGGGAGGAAAAAAAAAGAAGTGGGGCCTGCTGAGGCTGCAAGCAAAAGTTGGAATACAAAGAGGGGGTTTAAATGCGCGTATTTAATGGAAAAGTCATCAACAACATGTTGTGTTTCTCCTTATTTCCCAGCCTTGCTTTTGATTGTGGATAGAAAGTTGAAGGGAGTTTCTGGATTTCCAGGCTGCCTTTTCTCTCCCTCCCTCCCTCCACTTCCCTTCTCTTGAAATCTTGCAGAATTATTAATTTTTCCAAACAAAGTTGCCAAACGATGTTGCTCTTGGATGGACTCGCAATTGCTTTCTCTTTGCTCGTTCAACCTTCTGTTTCTTTAAGTTGGATCCTGGTGAATCTTTAAGTCACCGCTTTTATTGTGAGCACCTCGAGGACCCTGCAAACCAGGTCCATTTTCCAGTCCTGCGGAGGAGGAGGAGGAGGAATAGGAATAGGAATAGGAGGAGCTTTGGGAAGGGGGTACAGCGAGGTGGATGATACATTGAGATCCTTCAGTGGGAAGATGCTTATCT
This sequence comes from Aviceda cuculoides, assembly GCA_035590195.1. NCBI lineage: Eukaryota > Metazoa > Chordata > Aves > Accipitriformes > Accipitridae > Aviceda > Aviceda cuculoides. The sequence goes on along the minus strand of JAVJGG010000002.1, from coordinate 37,323,058 downwards.
GCGTGAGGCTGCGTGCTCAGCCCCAGCTGCCCTGCGGGGAAAGCTGGGGGGACGGGAGGGAGCCCAGTACACCCCAGCCCTGCGGTATGGGACCCACAGGCCCACCGCGACCCCCAGCTTAATCTTCCAGGCAGGAGCATCGCTGGCCTCCTGGGGCTGCCGGCGTGCCAGCCTGCCTTTAACGTCACGGCCCGCATCTGCCGTCGTGTCGGGAGCGGAGGGGCGGGGGGGGGGGGAGGTTTCAAAGCTCTGCTGAGATAAGTCTAATTTGATCAAATTCCGCACGGGAACGTGTTGAGAGAGGGCGTGTTACGCACAGCGCCTTTATCCCTCTGCAGATGGCATTAAGAGGAGACGCGCTCCGGCGGGGTACGGCCGAGGGTAGGGCAAGGCTCCGCCGCGGGGGCTGCCGTCCCTCCGCTGTAGGCGCGTGGTGCCCTGCGATGCTGGGGGGCAGTAGCGATTTTTAAGGCTGATTCTGCGTTTTTTGCCCCAGCTGAGGAGAGGAGCTAAGGAGAGGAGGCGGGAGGGACCACTTTTCGTAGCGAAAGTTGCCGTTGCTCTTGAAATACGTTGGCTGTTACACCTACAAGCGTAGAACAAGCTCAGTATTCTCCGGTGAAAGCCCTAAATGCTGCTGCGTCGTTCGCGGGAGTTTGAAGCCACGCAGAAAATTGCTGTGAAATGTGATTTTGCTCCTGTTCCCCACGAGCATCACTGAAACGAGTGAACGGGATCAGCGAGGGGGGGAGACCAGCTGCATCCTGAGCGGTGACGTCTGTGTACGTAGTGCTGGTGGGGATGGGATGTTGTGACACGCGCTTTCTTCTCCCTCCAAGGAGGATAAGACTTGCAAAAAAAAAAAAAAAAAAAAGAAAAAAGTCCGTTTTCACCACAGGGCAGCCAGTCTCTGCAAGTGCCGAATGCTCGTGGGCTTTTCTGTATTGTGGGATTGTTGTGCGTTGCGTTTCCAAACCCGGCACCCAAAGAGCTTTCCCCATGCCTTTCTCTGAAATGCAGTTTTGCAAGATTTTGGTGCCACTGTTTCTTCGTGCGCTCGCGCACGCTGCTCCCTCTCTCTCTGAAGATGGAAAAACCCCATTTGGTGGATTTGAAATCTGAGGAGGGGCAGCAGGGTTGCGGAGAATACTGGATGCTGCCCTTGGCGCTGGAGCCTTGCTGGCGATGGGGAGGTCTGCGGGAAGGGGAAGCTTTGCGGCCCTGTGGATACAAAACAAAGTGGTTTTTAATAGCACAGAGGGCAGGTAAAGGGTGGGAGAACGCGGTCCCTCGGCGTGCTTCCCCTCCCTCCCCCAAGGCATCCCCCCGGCCCCTCGAGCGAGTCTCCGCAGGCAGCTCTGCTGGCCCTGCCCGGTTCGGGGGTGGGATGTGGAGGACCAAAAGGTATATGTGGAAGCGCAAAACCACGGGGCGATTTGGTGCAAATCCCGAATCAGGCTGGAGTGCGGCAGCGCGGGGTCGCTGCCGGGGAGGCCGGGGATGGATGCTGCTGCGGTGCTGCCCTCCCCGCCGGAGCACAGAAAATGGCCTTCTTGTGCCTGCTGAGTCCGGGCCAGGATAATAGTGCCTCCAGCCAAGATCCACGGAAGGATTTGGGCTCTTTGCGGCTCGCTGATTTCCTTGGGAGCTCAAGCGCTGGAGTCGGAGCTAAGGGCCTTTCTGGTTTTGGGGGATCCGGCTCCTGGGTGCGAGGTTGCTGTTGGCTGGCGTTAAGTAGCGGCCTCTTCCGAAGGTGCTGTGTGCCCTGTGCGTGCCGAGGGTGAATTTTCCCCCGTGGGAGTAAACCAGCAGAGATTAGATGGATGCAGGAATAAGCGAGTGCCTCCAGGGCTATCGGAGCACCACGCAGAGCTGCAGGACGGTTGCAAGGCTCTCGGCTTTCCGACTGGGAAGAGACCTGGGTGAAACTGCCTGGAAGACGGGGAAGCCAGTGCTTTTTGCCTTCCCTTTGTGACGGGATAGGCACAGACGTGTGTCCCTTTGCAACTGGTGCTGGCTGGGGGGGCTGGCTCCTGCCTGGGCTCTCTCCTTCCAGCTGGTGACTGTCCGGACTGACGGGCCAGGGAGAAACTAGCTGGCTTTCTTCTGGGTGGCCGGGAGGTCCCTGCGGGTCGGCTACTGCAGGCACAGGGGGAGCATTAATGACATTTACTTTTGGGGCCACGAGGAGCTCGGTGCTCCCGACCGAGCAGGTTTCGTGGCCGGGGTGGTGGTTTTTGGAGGAGGACACCAAATGGGGCTGCAGTGGGGCAGGAGCGTGCAACCGCTCTCTGGTCCTCGGGCAGTCACCAGATCTCATCCCAACCCTAAATCCAGGTCATATGAATCTTTAATTTTTCTTTTCCTCTCCCGCCCGGAGTCCGCTCTATTCATTTTTGTTTCAAGCGAATGAACCCGCTGTAAAGGAGACTTGCATTCCTCTGTATAATCTTAGGCAAGCATGGCCTGGCTGCAGTTTCTCAATTAAGCGGAGTTTCTCTTGCCTTTCATTCCCTGTCCCCTGGCATCCTAATTGGAGGCACTGCACCCTGCCCCGCCGCTCCGTGGCCTGGGGGGGGGGGACACGGGTGCCTTTGGCGTGGGGCACGGGCTCAGCGCCGGCTGCGTGGGCAGAAGGAGCCGGTTTGCTATGGGGGTGCTGCGGGCGGCCGTGCCGCGCCGTGGCGAGCCGCTCCTTCGCTCCATTTTGTTTTCTTTCTGGCAGAGGGAACGAATTGCCTTTTGCACGAAGCTGAATTAATGTAGCCCCTTCGCAAAGCGTCCCTTTTTGTCTTTCTCTCTCCATCTCATTCCCGAAGCGCAGGAGCGTGCCATCGCCTCTCCCAGCGGTGGCCGGGGCGGAGCAGGGATGCAGGGCTGCCCGGCCCTTCGCCTCCCTCTTTATCTCCCCGTTCCCCTTCGTTTCCCTGCGGCAGCCAAACGAGCTCTGAAAGGAGAAGCCTCGTTCCTCGTGGCAGGCGTGCCACGTGCCGAACCCTCCTTTGCTGCTTGGGAACCGAACCCAGGTTTCCGTGCCCGTTCCCGGTAGTGGTCCGCGTCGACGGGATGAGGATGGAGAGCCTGCGGGCAGCTCCGACGCGCCTCCGCGGAGCGCGGTTCATCCCCGCCGGTGGGTGATGGAAGCCAAGAAGCGTGGAACTGTAAAAACAGGGTTGGGAGGGAGCTCGGAGATATTTAACGTGTGCCCTGCCCCAGTCCAGTCGCTGTACTTGCGTCGGCCCTGGCGAGTCCATCCAGCTTCTCCAAGGAGGCTGTAGGCACTGTCCTGGCAGTCTGTCCCGCTGCTGCCGCAGCTCGGGCCGGTGCCACCACGTCCTGCCCCCGCCGCCGTGTTTCCTTCCTCTTCGCAGCAGCTTTTTTTGCACGTTTGATGCTCATGAACCCATCTCCCTCCCGAGCGGTTGGGCAGAGGGCACCCGCGCCTGTCCGTGCCTGTCCGGATGACAGCGATGCGACTGCTCCAGCCCTCGGGATTTGGAGGGGAGCTTGTCATTTGCAGGGTCCGGCCGTGCCTAATAATAACGGGGTCCGTTCCCTCCCTTGGTAGCCTCGGCTGCTCCGGTGGGAGCGTGGAGCTGCAGGGGATGTTTTACAGGACTCAGCAAAGTTTATGGGACTTCTAAAATTTCACCCAAACCTTTTTCTTCCCCTTCTTGCCTTATTTTCCAACCCCCCCCCCCCCTTTCTTTTCTGTGAAACAAAATTTCAGATCAGAGCCACCAAAAACAGTCCTTCCTTTTAAAACTGAACTTTGCTACAGCGCTAAAATAAACACAGGGTAACTGCTGCTCGCATGAAACCGCGCTCGGCTGCTGTGTAAAGAGAATAGAAAACGTGGCGTTAGATTTTTCGGGCAAGCGTGTGCCTTAGAGGTATGAAAGCGTGTCTGCAGAGGGGCATCTGTGCGGGCCCAGGGATGGCGAGTCGGTACGTCCCCGCGGGTGTTTGCTTTGCAGGCAGCTGCTCCCAGCCCGTCGCCGATATCCCAGCTCACAGCTTTTCCCCCACAGAATTTGGGTAGTTACTTTTTTTTTTTTTTTTAATGTATTTTTTCACACCAGCAGTTTTTAGCCCAATTCAAACCGGCTCCAGGCCGCGGGTCTCGGTGCCAAAGCGCGCCCTTCGCCCCGGCGCGCGGTGCCGGCAGCCTGGAGCTATGGGGAAGGGGCAGGTCTTACGGCTGCTTTGCGCTGGGGAGGCGACAATAAATTCATGTTTTGGCTTTCGGAAGAGATGGGGCTGCTCGTGCGGTCTGCAACGTCTCAAACGGACATTTTCCTTCCTAATGTACTCCCAAGGGGACTCCAGATTCCTCCCAGAGCTTCTCTTCACCCTCTAATTCTGGGGAGGGAGGGATGTACTGGTCCGTGTCAACGAACTGGATGTGGCCTTGGAGTACAAACCCCTGGGGAGGGGGGGGAGAGGGGAGCCTCTGCAATTTGGGCTGTTCGTGCTGAGAGCGGAGACAGAGCGATGCGGGTGCATGATCCGAGTGGGAGCTCGGTGGGAATCCCCCCGGCGCGACGTTGCGGGGCCAGCAGGCAAGCTGGGCAAAATGCATCAACCGAGGAACCACAAAGGGGTTGGAGAGGTTTAATGCTGTGCATGGGCCAGGGCGCCAGGAACGGAGGCTGGCAAACTGGTGGAGTGTTTGGGATAAAGTTTTCCCTAATTATGTGAAGGATGGAGAACCTCCATAGAGAAGAAGGGTGCTGGGATGCCCATGGGGAAAATGAAGGAGCACGGTTTACGACTGTGGGGTCAAACCTTCCTGTCCTCCCAGCTGGGCACCAGTTGGAGCTGTGTGGGTCTAACTGGGCCGGGTCAGAGGGAAGACTGGGAGCGTCCAGCCCTGAGGTTTGAAGAGGACCAGGGTGGGACGCTGAACCCCACCACGGGGCCGCCGCTGCCGTCCCGGCGGTGTCTGCAGCCGCGATGCTGCTTGGCTGGGTGTAAATCACTGGGGCGTGCGGGTTTGGGATCTGCCTCCCCCCCCGTCCCCCACACCCAGCCTGCTGCTAAAAAGGTTTATTATTCAGCCTGCAGGTGCCAGGTAAAGCTCCGGTCCTCCATAAAACTCAGGCAGGCGCTCCGAAAACACGATCCTGCCAGGTCCATCTGCTCCGGGCGAGGGGAGGGCGAGTGTCGGGGGGGGGGGGAGCCCTTCCTTCTCCTTTGCCCCAGCCAGGCCCCTTTTCCACCCGTGCCGCCGCGGGGAGCTTTCTCCCACCCAGCAAGAGGAGCAGGACGGGAGGGCAGGAGCTGTCGCTTCCCGGTGAGCGGAGCAGAGTATTTCCAAGGTTTCCCTGGCGTGCCGGCGGCTGGCTTGCGGAGCCCTCCTGCTCTACCTGCCGTGCCACGAAGCGCTTGGGGCAGGACCGGTGGTGTTTTAACAAGCTCCCTTTCAAAAATCGCCGGCGCGATTCGAGCCAGCGCTGCGAGCGTCCCGAGCGGGTGCGCCGCGTCCCCAGCCGCATCATCTCTGCCCCTTCCTTGCTAGCGGCTGGGGGTGATGCTCATATTTTTGCTAATTATTCTCCTGGAGAGGAGAAGATCCGTTCGGGTGATGGGAAGACCCGGCACGCACGTGCCGCGAGCCACCCCGACGCGCGGGGGCTCCTCTCCCGCCCCTCCAGACCTTGCGCCGTGTTTTACGAGGAGCGATGGTTTCGGCTTAGCCGATTGATTTATTTACCCAAGGGACAAAACATTTTGGCCCCTGGGGGAGTCGGCGTGATGCCGGGAAGGGCTCGCTGCTTTTTCCACCCCTGGCGGGGCTGGTGCGGGGCACTGGGGGTACCAGCGTGGGTGGGCACCGCGGGGCCGGCGTCGTGCCGGCGGGACGGGAGCGCAGCCCGCGCTGCAGGTACGGACACGCAGATGTGCGGTTGGGCGAGGGAGGCGTGCAGATGTTCCTGGAATTCCCAAGCCGGATACGAAGCGGCGAACAGGATGCGTTTTGGGGGGGGGCGGGGGGGAGAGCTTGCCAAGAGCTTGACATAACGAGAGGATCGTTTTCTGCCCTTCCGAGGGCTGCGGTGCTCTCTGGCGTGCTCGGGGCGTGCGGGGTCTGGGAGAAGGTTGCGGGCATCGCTGCGAGTTGCAGGATGCGACCTGAGCCCTGGGCAGCAGCCGGTCCCGCGGCTCAGCCCCCGGCCAGGGCTCACAGGCATCGCACCGGGCTCATTCCCCTCCCCAGCCCAGGCGTCTCTCCGTACCTCCGCTCTTTTATTCGTGGGCAGCTTCTCCTCTTGGTTTTCATGCTGATTTTGCAGGAAAATAAGCTGCCCTCATGCAAACTAAGTCGAGCTGCCAAGCAGGTTGCCTTAGCGCAGAGCCCCTCTCCTCTTATCTTTCCTGCGGTTCCGGAAGGGCAGCGGGGAGCGTGGCGAGCCGGAGCCACCCTGCAGCGGGGAAGGAGTGTGCATGGACGTGCGTGCCTGCCTCTGCGTGTTTCCGATGGTTTCTGACGGTGTGAGTGGTTTCAGCCAGCCAGCTGGGTCCCTGGAGGTGATGCTGGGGCTCTGTATCATCCCTGCTCATGTGGGGCCAGGACCAAATTAATTAACAGACATACACCTTTGGGCAGCAAAGTGCAGCAGGATGGAAATCCCGTAGGTGGCAAGAATTTGCTCTGCTTCACTCCCGGGTGTTGCTCCCGTGCACGGTGTTGCTTGCATGGACCACTGTGCAAGCCCAGTGTGTGGGTACAGGGCTTCCCAAATGTGTTTGACCAAAGCTTGCGCTCAGGAGAATTTTCCTTAGTACCTCGGGGAGCACATTCGAGGTCCCTGCCAAGAATTCAACATCTGCACAATTGATACTTGGCAGGAAATTTTAAAATTCATGCGTGTTCCCTGAGGTGGAGAGGGAAAGTGCCTGGATCTGCAGATCCGTCTCCGCTCTGTCCCCAGGCCAGGAAGGAGCAAGACCGAAATCCATAAGCCTGAGGGACATGGGACAGAGTGGGGTCCCGGGGTGATTCGGCTTTTGGGTGTCCCTCTGCCTTGTGGGCTGGAGTTCCTTCTCACTTTCAGGTGGTGACAGTGCATTCCAGTGTCCGAAGGGTGGCAAATGGTGCAGAACGTCACCAGCTGAGGGCACGGGAGACTCCCTGCTCCAGCAGTGATGGAGAGAAGGCTTTGACTTGGCGAGACAGCCCGGACACGTTACCAGGGCTTGCTGCACGGGCCGATCCGTGGCACCGGGCTGCCTGCAGGCTCCCGACCGGAGTCCTCGGAGGTTCCCCGGGCAGGGACGGGTCTCTGCCTGCTTTACCCCAGCCCAGGGCTGCTGCACAGTCGGTGGGATCGGGTCCTGAGACCAAACCGTTCCCTGCCGTCACTCTTCTGCACGTAAACGGAGGCAAGGAAAGCCAACCTGGCTCTCAGGCCAGGTAACCCGGGGTAGGGACGGATTGCGATGGCATCTCGGGCTCCTTGTGAGGATTTGCTGTGCATGATGGCTGGGGACCCCCGAGGTGCTACGGGGTGCCCGGAGCCCGGCCAGGCTCTCCCCAGCAGCTGCAGCGCCTTTAAGACCCCCTGTGCTCCGACCAGGGGGGGGCTGTCGGCCAAAACGGGCTCCTGGGTGTTGCAGACCAGATGTTTGAAGACCGCAAAGCTGTCCCCTCTGTCCAGTGCAGAAACTCTTCCTTCCCGGATCATCGGTTCCCGAGACTTCAGATGAAAAAAGCAGCTTGGTCCGTTGTTATCTTGGCCTTAAAGAAGCCTCCGGCTCAAGCGCAGCTGGTAAATGTCCTCCGTTCGCAAGAGGCGATTTTGTTCCTCGGTCGATCCCACGCGGAACCCGGGACGACCGCCCCATTCCTGCTCCTGGCCGTGCTTGCCCTGGGTGGCAGGTGGGTTTTCTGCCGCCGTCAGCTGGAGATCGCCGGGGCGATAATCCTCCCTGAAACAAAAATAAAGAGCAGAACCGGTTGGACAGAAAGTGCAGCGGTGGAGGGGGAGCGCAGAGGGCACCCGGGGCGTGCGCGGAGCCGGCACCGCTCTTGGGCGAACTAACGAAGTAACAGGGAAGCACAGCAGCATCTAATTAATAGGTTAATATTATTATTGCTGTCATGCGTGGGATGAGGTGAAGCTGTTGGCTTTAGGAGAGCTCTCCTGGCCTGCCTGTGGGAGTTAGGGTGAAACAAGTCCATCACGCTGGCAGTGTTTCTGCTGGCAACGCGTGGGGCTGTGAGCTGCGGGGGGGTGAGCTGATAGCCCTGCAGCCCCGGGGAAGCCGTTCTGGGTCTAGGGCAGATGGTCTGGAGTCGACCACCTCCCCGTGCCTCAGTTTCCCCATTTGTGTGACAGGGACACTGATGCCGCTACTTCGTAAAGCAGTGAGAGGAGCTGGAGTTTTATCCCTTGCCCAAGTGGGGAATTCAGTGACGGTGAAGGAAGGTGCAAAGGGGTAAAAAAAAAAAAAAAAAAAAAAAAGCTGGATTGAGTGTTTTGGAAGGAAACAAACCCGTGGGTGAGAGAGAAGGATTTTTGTTGTACCACCTCTTAAAGCCATGACAGCTGCTGGGCTGGTATTCAATTATTTCTGCAAGACCACCACCAACTGACAGCTCAGGGAGCCTCAGCCCGCTCTCGCCTGCGCGCTCTCCCGATCCGAAGGTGCGGAGGGCGAAATTCCGTCCCGAGCCACGTTCTCCGCTCGTGGGGCGGAGGCCAGAGCAGACTCTTCCCCACGCTCTCCCCGACACAGAGACGGAGGTTGCCGCGGGGTTTCCGCGCTCCGCGTGCCGCTCGCGTGAGCGGAGGCTGCCGCACGGCGCGGTGGCCCCGGCTGCTGCGGCCCAGGGTGGCCCCCGCGCCAGGATAAACAGAGGCGAACGACTGGCAGGGTCTGCTGATGACTTTTCCAGGAGTAATTAACTGGGACACGGTAAAAGCCTGAGGGCTTTCGCCATTTCTGGGCCGTACGGCAGTTTCCACGCTCTCTCCCTCATCCTGACCGGTGGTACCCCCGCGCCGACCCGATGCGAGGACATCTCGGCACATCCGTGGCGGTTGCTTCGTATCACCGTGGCTGCAGGAGACAAAATCGGCTTTCAGTTCCCCAAGTCCGTCCTTCCTGGAGCCTGTGGACGTGGGTAGCTCCGTCCCGGAGAAGATGAGAAAACAGACAGGAGCTTCGTGGTCCACCAAGCCACAGCTCCCTGAACGGGGGACCCCCCCTGTCCCCAGGACACCCTGCCTGCCGGGGGGGGTGCCAGAGGTGTTTGGTCTGTCCCCCCTTCCCTGGAGAGGTGGGAGCGAAGGGACACTGTCGTCTTTGTCCGTCTCTCTGGGCTCAAGGGGAGATGTGAGCAGGGAATCGTACCATCCAGGAAAAATCCTCTTCCCCTCGCGCGAACCGCAGGGAACTCGCCGGCCTCGTGACTTGGATGGAGCAACAGGGCTTGTGGGTTTTCCTTCTTTCCCTCTCGCTTGCCTTTCCAGCGTCCGTCTGTCCTGCCTGGCTCGTATTTTGGGTAAACCCCAAGAACACGGAGTTTACTTTGAGAAATGTCCCCCTGGGCGGACCCGGCTGGAGGAGGACGGTGGCCGGGGGGGGGAACTGTGCCTCCCCTGTTCTGAGGGCTTGTTTGAAGGTTTCTGTGGTCCGCACGAAGGCTGCCCGCAGGGACCCGAGGATGTTTGGTGTGAGATCATCTGGCTGCTCGTTTAGGGACCACCAGCGAGCTGCCGAGCACCTCAGGAAAATCAGGCTGCGGCCACCTTTTGATATCGCAAAGGCAAATATTGAGAAACCCTTTTTGGAGGGGGGGAGCCGGGCTGGGCGTTTCTCGGGTGCCGGTAGCCACCGGCGCGTGGGCTGCAGCCGGGGCGAAATGCTTGATGTGTTTCGGTGGGGTGGCACGTAAAAAGTGCGGAGAGGTCATTAAACCGGGGACCTGGAGCCCCTGGCTGGCTTTGGGAGACCACCAGAGCTCTGTGGGGTGTTTGGACAGAGCAGCACGTAGTCCTCCTCCTCCCTTCATCTTTAAATACCACGCCGCAGATTTCAAGGAAAAAATAAATACACTTAAAATGGCATCATTTTGTGGTGCCGTGAGGGCTATTTATATTTTTATTGCTCCCACAATTTTTATATAGTAGCCTTTTTCATGAAAACATCAGTGTGTATGTGTGCGTAATTAATCCATGCATCATCTTCAGAAAGCAATTTTATAGCTGGATTTCGGGCAGTGGCACACGGTGCTCGGGATCCCGACTGCCATCGGGCCCTTTACCGTGCTCTCCCGTGCCAGCTCCGGACTGATCTGGAGCTTTTCACCCCATTCGGAGCTAATTCGAGCTCCTGTTTTCCAGGCTGTGGTGGAGGCTGTAAGCTCGGTTGGGTGAGTTATTCTCTCCTGGAAGTCCCACAATGTCACATGAAAATACATTTCTCAATGGTGAAATAAATTAAAACGTCCGGAAAGCTGGTGCACGGAGTGAACCAGACTGACTTCACGCAAACCAGGTTTTTTGCCTGGAGGTTTTAAGGACAGAAGGGAGCTTTTGGTGTTGCCTAGTCCGGCCCTTTCTGTAGCACAGCTCTGGGGCTGAGCCCAGCGGCTCCGCTCTCTGCTGGCAGACTTGCCTCTCCCATTGCCCCTGGAAAATGAACCAAATCTCTCGACTTCCGACTGAAACGTAAGATGTGAGCTAAGTGTTTACTGGAAGGCTCCCATTGCCGAATAGCCCGGAGACCCTTTCCTTCCTCCTCCTCCCAACAAGACCGTCCAGTTGTTAACTGCATCTCTGTGAGGTGTGGTACTCGGCACCTTCTGGTCTGACATGAGATTTTCACCTTCATCGCAGTAATAACTACCTTCAGCAATGTACAAACCACTGGTTTGTACCAAGCATCTTCTGGTAGCTCCCATACCTCCTCCTCCTGATGTTTGCTGGGGGGGGGAACCTGATGTTTCTGGGTACCGCACCAGGATCTCAGGAGAAAAGGAAATAAAACGGTGGCTTCTCCGAGATGAACCACCTCGTCAGGGCCTCGATTCTGCAAGACACAGGAGCGTGGCCCTCGCTGGATCAGCCCCTCGAGCCATCCCAGCCATCCCGCGTGGTGTTTCAGTGCGGCTCTTCCACTCCGTCCCGCGTCCCACCGGCCGCGCCGGTGGCTGGGGCCGGGCAGAGGGGACCCTGCGCAAGCTCCAGCCGCTCACCTTCCATAAAGAGCCACCCAGAGCCACAAGCTGGTGACAATTCGCCGACGCCACGTGCGTGGAAGAAATTGGGGGGGGGGATGGATGTAATGGTGCTGCAGGGTGAGGTGGGCAGAGCCGTGAGCCTGGCTGCTGCTGTTTAATATCTGTGGTCTAAGTGCAAATGGAGCAGGCTCCAGCTACGGTATGTTTGTCTTGGAGATTAAATCTGGAGAGCCTCCGGTCTCCAAGTCCATGCCGGGAAGAGGGGCGAGGAGGGAGGGGAACCCAGCCCTGCGGGCGCGCACACCTTTTTAACCCTCCGAAAGCTGCCGGCTGGCTGGAAAACGAAGGGTTAGAGGGCAAGCGCAGGTAGAGGGAGGAAAGCTGGGGGGGAGCAGGGGTCTTTGAAATAGCTTTGAAAAGATTGTCGCAGCCCGAATTGTTGCACCTGCTTGTGAAGTTTTTTGGCGGGCGGGAATCTTGCCGCCCGTTACTGCGGGGACCGGCGATGCCGAAGCCGGGAGCGTTCGTTCTGGAAGCGCGGGGCCAGCGCGCTCCAGACCTCGGTGCTGGGTTCCCAGTAGCTTGCGGCATTTTCTGCGGCTCTTTTTGGCGCCCGTCCGCAGGGTCGGGTCTGACTCTGCCTGCTCCACTGCATCCCAGCCCCTTGCTGTGCTGGCTGCCCAGCATCACTTGTACCTTCCCCAGCAGGCGTGAGCGGTACTGGGGGCTTCTCCTCCTGCGTGTTCCGCACCGCGGGGTGACGGAGAGCGTCTTAGGCTGCAGCGCACCATCCTCCTCCTCGTGCTTGGGGTCGCCTTTAAGGCTGATGCGTGGGGCAGGCAGGAGGGAGGGAAAGCATCTCCTCCCGGGATCCGTTGCAGTAATGTTCCCAAACACTTCAGCTCATGTACAGTGCGTACTACAAGTGTTCCTACAGCGCTCAGGGCTGTTTTTGCAGTGCTGTTTATATAAGAGAGCGTGCATGGTGCCTACATGCTTCTGGCACTTATAAACCCAGGTAGGCTGTGTTTATCCTGGGGATTGGCCCCAGTTGCAGTCGTCTGGGGCTCAGCCAGCAGCGTAGCTAGACTGATATATATATTATTTAAAAAAGCTCTGGTTGTCGAGAGGCCAAGCCTGCTTGCTGCGCCGATGAAAAACGTGGCTTCGAGCAGTTTTACCCAGTCTGAACTGGTGGAGCTGTGCCAGTGGGCAGGCGGGAGCTGGGGGACGCAGCCGCTCCTCCGCGGGGTGCAGGAGCCGGTTTAGCATCGCCATCTCCAGTGAGATGCTTTAAGGAGCCCTGAATGGCTGGAGGCTGGAGCTGGTGGGTCTCCCCCCCGTCAGAGGGGCTGGTGAAGGGGCGCAGGTAGGGGTCGTTTTCCAGTTTTCCCCCTTACTCTCGTTGCTTGAGGTCTCACAGGTTGCAGGGCGCTTTCTAGCTTCTCTTAATGGAGTAGGGATTTGTGACTGCCTGGTCCAGGTCTGGAATTGGGATCAATCTGCAGAAGAGAGACCATAAAGCTGGCGAAAAGCTGGAAAACCACGGGGGCTGTCCCCCACACGACTCGTTTCATCGAGTCCTTCCCTGCCCTCAGCAACCCAACACGTGGGACAGGTTAGCTGGGCTGCACGTGGATCACCATCAGTAAAGGATGCGTTTTCACCCATCCTCCCTAGCCACGTATCCAAAAGTCTCCAGCTCCTCTGAGCCCCCTCCTAGATGCTGGGTCAACCTCTCCTCCAGCTTCTGCGTCCAACCTGGGAGGGAAAACCCAGCGGGCTCGGGGCTTGGCGGCTGGCCGGGTCTACTCCTCCAGCCCTTGGCTGGGCAGAGTCCTCTTATTTGATCTAAAAGGAAAAATTTAATTAAATGAGATGTAGATCTCATCCGCTGGGAATTCTCCTTGTGGGCACCGTGCCCTGGATCGTGCCCAAGGCAACAAAGGGAGCCAGGGGAGGAGGAGGAGGGTGGAAGGAAGGCTGGGCAGTGCCGGGCTCCCCTCACCTGCCTCTGGCACCGGCCAGGTTTCTCTCCTCACCTGCCCTAAAGATGGGAATGATGAAGTTCTGCCCTTGAGGTTGCTTTCCCAAATCCCGATCATAAAACTTCCACCCTAAAACCGCACCCGAGAGGAAGGGGCTAACCCCTCTCACGGGCCGCTGGGGAGATCCTCGCTCGTGCCGGTCCCGGCTCCCGTGGGGAGCGGTCCTGGTGGCCACGTCGAGGGGAAGACCAGCTCTGTGCTGGGGCGTTGTCGTGGCGTATTTGGTGCTGCTCCGGTTTTCCGAGGTGTTTAGAAGAGGGCGGTTATGTGCTGGAGAGCGAGCTACCTCTGAAAGCTCATCCCTCTTGATTTTCTGTATTATATACAGAAGCGCACATTCGTATTCCAAAGTGAAGTGAATCCAAGGAAGTTCAAAAGCTTGTATAAATTCAAAGCATCTCTTGCAAACTTGCCAGGTGCCTCAGCTTCACTCTGCTGCCTTGGACGTGCAGGTGTCGTCACCCCGGTGCGTGATGCCGTGGGGTTTGTCAGCGTGATGCTTGTGAGCGTGGGGTGAGGATCACCCATTTTCTGCAGGACGAGCGGTCAGGTTTCTTGGAGCACTGGCAGCATTTTGTCTCGGAGGAAAGAGGATGGATGTTAAAACAACCTAGAAGTGGGCGTAGCGCTGAAAAAATCCTATTTTGTGCCTGCAATCCTTTCGTTATCACATGAAAACATCTTTCTTGGAAGCTTTCTTTGCTGTAGACTTGCTTTTGTTGTCTGAGTGCTGGCAACTGGGAGCAGAGACCTGAAAGGTGGCGGCAAGGGGGGAAACCAGCCTCGAGGGACGAGCAGGGCTGGACCGCGACCTGCTCGGGATGGAGGGATGGAGGTTGCAGCAGCATCCAGAGGGGATGCAGCTGCACCCAACTTTTTTTCCTCCTCAAATCAAAGTGCTGATGCTGGGGACCAGGTCTCCTTGCTGGGAGCAGGAGAGGCCCTAACTGGGGCTGCACGTGGCAGGACCCCCTCGAGCCGCAGTGCGTGCAGTCTTCCCGCAGGAAACACCCTGGCTCCGGCGGGGAGAGCCTATTAAAAGGGAATAGGCCAATGAATAAATCAAGGCACCTGAAAAATGAAACCGAGGGGGGTTGGGAGAGGTTTGGGTTTTTTTTTTTTCTATTTTTTATTTTTTTTTTTCCCCTTTCTCAATTAAAGCAAACAAAAATCCAATTGCAGGAGGCGGCTGTCGCGGCGTGCTGCGGAGGGCTGAGCTCAGGGGCTGGCGCGGGTGCTGCGCGGCACGCCGGCACGGCCGCGTGTGGTTAAATTAGCTCTGTAAATTACAGCTGCGATACGTGGAAGTGTTGAAAAGGGATCAGCTATTCCTCGGCTCAGGAGGGGAGAGGGCTGGGGGGGCCCCCCCGGGTCGCTGGGGCAATCATCCATTTCTTCTGGAAGGTGGATTTTCTCCGAAAATCTGCCTCTACGCGGATCTCGTGTTGGACGTCAGTGGGGGGGTGATTGAGCCAAAGAGGTTTATCCCAGCGCAGCATCGCTGATGTTCGCTCTCGGGGTTTGGGTGACAAATACTCGGGTGCGTCTGTGTCCCGAGCGAATGCCGTTTGGCTC